>VUYV01000083.1:2854427-3110106 GCA_008711295.1 Anarhynchus alexandrinus | reverse complement strand
CCCCCCCCCCCTTACTTACAACTTTTGCATGATCCAACCCTTTACACATTTAGTTCCTGATAGAAAACATACAACATCCTCCTTGAAATTTATCCCTCTTTTCCTACTTATAATTACAAAGTAAAAGGTGTTCAACCCATGTTTGCTTAATGAAAGATAAAACTCTTCCTCTTTTTGTGTGAAAAAGCTGAAATTTGAATAAGGCATCAATAAAGACATTTAAAAGTAGCAGCAAATTAAAACTGTTATCACTTGCCAAAGAATGAAATGCTCTTAGAGTAGCTGCCAGACCGTTTGCTGGGACGCAAACAGCCCTACTCCCCACTTCAGTGGGCTGCTTCATCAGTTTTGCACAACTGCAGCCATATGCATTTAAATTGCATTGCTTCTGATCTTGAATGGTATCACTAAAAAAATGATCAAACTTAGAGGAAAGTAATGTTTTCTGGCAGAATCTGAATTTCCTGAAAGGGAGAGAATAAAGACAGCTTCATTGTATGTGTCCCTGCCATAGGTGCCCTGCACAATAAGGTTAATTACTCCACTTCTTTACCTTTGGTGTTTCCATCACCATTACATATCTGCAAGTTTATCATTAGTATAGCTAAAAATGACGGTTTGCCACAGTATCTTTGGGTAAATGCATTTGAGCGACATAAGAATAACTCCACTCTAGGTGACGAAAATAAACTTGTACATTACACTAAACAATAACATCTATGAAAAGAGAATTAAGCACATTGTGCGGATGGTAATTAACACTTGCAGTATGAAGTTAATAGCTGTAATCTTCTGACCTGTGCTGCGTGGGAGGTCCAACTGTTACATTGTCTTTTTATGGACTTTATTTCATATTCTGCAAAGGAGAAGAGACTACGACTCACTTCCCGCGAACCGGAATGCGAAGTGCTACTGCGGGAAAGTTCTGCGTGGGGCACATTAAATGACAGCCACACGTGCAGACTCCAGTTTTGCTAAGAACGAAATTCCCTGTGAAAGTGAAGGGAAAAAGGAGAAGCACCCACTGGCACGTTGGCCATCTGCGTGTAACCAGACAACTCTAACACATGAACCACAAGCAACACTTGCTACTCCTGTCCTTTCCACGATCATTTATCATGTATGGGTCATAGCCATGAACTTACAGCTTATAAAAATAGCTTACTTTCCCTCGCTGGCCCTACATAACCATTTGAAGAACAAATGAAAGAAGTCAACCATATGAAAACCCAGTGACTACGTATTTCCCATCTACACCTACACATGAACCCGGTTAAATTCAGCACATCCCGAGCCAAGCGTGGAGCCCGGCTTGGCCTGGATCACCACGTAGTCACACCCGCCTGTGCCTCATCCATTCAAAAAGCTTCACAGGATGATTTATAGAAGAAAAAAAAAGTCCTACAGCCTGGGAGCGTGCTAGGACGACTGCTCACAGAATAGCTTCCCAGGCTAAAAATACACAACTGGACGCCTCAGTTTAGACACAATCTAAATACCCTGGAAATCCCAGCTTTCCACTTTCATTAAAAATACCTTTTTAAGGGAAGTAATAATTGACAGAAACAACTTAGAACAGTTAGCATGGCTTTCTGCAAAGTATTAAAAATGAAACCGATCTCCCAGGTTTTATCCTCATTTCTATGATGTTATTCTTCTGAATGTATACGTTCATGCAGTGTTAATTAGCCCTATGTCCATTCCCAGTGGTTCAACGGGGGGGGGAAGTTACACATAATTTAAAATCCTCAACTGCCGTTTCCTGAACAGACATGAAGGTAAATAATCTGAGCCACTTTGTCTAAAAATTAGTTTGGAAATATCCAGTATTTTAAAAGGACAGATAAATCTTTATTCAGAATCACAGCCTCTCTTCATCCATTTCTTTCTTTATTAGATGGCACTCAGACAATTAAGACACCTACATATGTATTTTAGCTAGCAATCGTTTAAGTCCAGTAAATTGAATCAATGGGAAAGCAGATGTTGAAGACGCCTTCAAATACAGAACAAGGGATCAAGTTTTGATCCTGAGAGAGAAAGAGACTGGAAATGATAAAGTACTAAACATCTTTTGGCTGAAAACAATGGATTCTTTTTTCCACTCTCTCTTCTTTCCTCTTTTTTCTTCAGTGCTAAGTCTTGGGTTGGTAACTTGAAGAATATTTGCAGTCTGAGCATTTAATATTTGTTGCACCTCAGTGCAACTCAGTCCAGTGCAGTGAGTTGGGACAAATACTGTGAACCAGTTCAATTCCATCAAAACCTCAAGATGGGCCTGAAATGGGACTGGCGAGGGGTTTATTTATTGCTTTATTATTGCATAATCCCACACAACTTTGCATATTTATCTCAAAAAATGGCTCAAACTGGACACTCGGGCATCAACCAGCACAAGGGTGTAAGAGGGATGACTGTTCCAGGAACACCTGGAAGAGTGCTGAAGTCAGCCGAGCTGAGCTGATGGGCACATGTGGAATTTCTGACTCTGAACTCATTCCAAACTACACTTTCCCAGTCAAACCTCACAATACAATTTGATATTTTAGAATCTATCATTTAATGGTACTGAGTTAGCAACAGTAAATATTACTCCATATGAAACCAGCTCGAAGATTCTGATTGTAGCTCAGTTTAATGTTTTGATCAAAAGCCATTTCTTAAGTCTTTCATCACTGCTTTTTTTTAACAAAACAAAACAAAATGGCTTCATTGCAGACAATGCAGAGGCATTAAATACTGTAGATTCAGAGAGTTCCTGCTTAGTCACACCCTTCTTGGTGCGAGTTCCTGCAGTCAGAGAATTGAAGATTTAACTGAGCCATCACCTTTATCAAACCCCACATACCTTAGTTCTGTTTTGTGCGTTCGTATCGCATATCCGCAGGACAATTAAGCCACAATCATTGAACGGTGACCAAAATTTGCACCTATGCCCGTAAGCCTGCATCTTTCCGCATTAACATTCTCCAGGACCCATGAGGGCTGCTGGTGTCACCTAACGTAGCAGAACGAGATGGATGCCAGGCAAATTGTTCCTGCTCTGCACGTCTGTATGGCAGCCGCTGCTTCCTTGCAGGGATCATCGTGAGCAGAAATCTATATACTAGCTGAGCTGCCAAAACCTGAACCGGCATCACGTACAGGAGCCAAACTGAGTGACTGAAGCCCTGAGATAACATTCAGGAAGGGACTGCTTTGCTTGTTCCAAATGGGATTTGTTTTGAGGGCGTGCGTGCGAGGTGAGGATTAGCTTACATCGCTTTCATGTTTATACTGTTTGAAGAGAAAAGAGAAAACAAGGAATACAAAAGAAAGCAGCAGGTGAGATGAGATCAACAAGCAGATGAAGGAGGCTGAGGGCAGAGAGGAAACAATCAGAGAGAATATTTTTTGCATTACGGCAGCACCCCTCGGCCCCCAGTGGGAGAAGGAAGGCCCTTGCGAGGCACTGCACGAGCGTATTAAACAACAATCTTTGCCCCAATAATTAGGGGAGCCCATTCATGAGCTACAACGGAAATACCGGGAATTTTGTGTGAATATTCTTACGCCGGCGAAGTGAGCCAACCCGCGTGGCCGTGCTCCACAGCAGCCGGAGAACGCGTGCCCTGCACAGATGGTGGCTCACGGTGCAACCAGGTTAACAAATATCTCCAGCTTACACGTATCGCTTCCTGATAGTAAAATAAAAAGCTGCCCGGATTGTGGCAATGAAATAAAAAGAGGCATAATCTCTCGGGGTGAAAAGCTGCAAGTGCTATCCTCCCTCTCCAAGGTGCGTTATTTTAGTTCACGTTGTATAAAAATGAAAGTTGGGACGAGGCAGCGGAGAACACAAGCGTATCGCTGGCAACCTGTTCCTCAAAGAAATGGTATTCCTTTTTGCCAGCGAGTTTTTCCTACCCAACCCCGCACTCAAAGTTCTCCCAATGTCAATGGGATGATGAGAGAATTAAAGACTTAAAGGAAAAGACGAATTTACTCATTCAATTAAGAAAAAAAAAAAGCCTTAACCAAACAAACAACATCCAGGTCCGAAGTTTGAGGTGCATCATAACTCCCAGTCCAGATGAGATTTTTCACAGCTTGTTATCAATAGACTCCAATCCTGAAGCGGAGCTGAGCTCTGTGGAAACCTTGTCCAAACCTACATTCATTCTTCATTTTCCACATTTTTCATATCAGTCAGAACCAAAGTTAGGTAAGAGCAGCACATCAGTTGAAGTTATATGGAACAAGTGTAAAAACCAACTTCCAAGCCTTAAAGCCTGTTTAACCATAAAGAGATGGGTTTTGACCCCAAAAGTAAGGTTAAGTCTCAGACAGCTACCCAAATGGAATTTCAAGATGCCCTAATAATTTTCCGAACACTTTTCCAGCCAGCTTTTCTCCTCGCAAAGCCAATCCCAGATGTGTAAGCCTGCACTGAAGGTATTGCTCAGCACATAATGATGTGTCCTATCGCCTAGGTACTGGTTCTTGATTACTGCAAACCACGTTAATCAGATGGGCTGCACCACAGACAGGCATTTTACCAAAGAAAGAATTAGTGAGCAAAAGCTGGGAATAGAAGCCAGGACTTCTGAGGCAGGCTGAGAAGAAATCTGAGGACAATCGACTTTGTAATCACCTGAAATGGAGACGGACTGAGTCTGAAAGGCTTTTTCACTTTCTGGTTCAAAATGAAAAGAGAACAGAAGAGAGAGACTTGGACGAGCAAAGGCAAGGAGCTAAAGCCTGTGAGAAATCAGAAGAGGACAAATTTTGGACTGCAGAAATGCAAAATACAATTTTGGACTGCAAAAATCCTCCTAAACCGGGATGCTTTGGGATGGTAACTGAGGCAATGCGAGTAGATGTCACCAGACCAGCCAGATTCAGCTGGCCCTGAACTGAAAAGCAACAAGAAATCTAAAATATGAAAGATGCTGTATGAAATCAAAGGTCTCTCCACAGAGCTTTCTTTAAAAAAAGAGAGAGTAACCACTGGGATACCCAGAAACAACCCATCTTTGCACACACTCGACTTCTACTCATAGAACTTGTTGTGCCAAGTTATTCAAATAATCACAGCGTGTCATCTTCCCTTACAGGGCTGATGCTGAGGATCAATAAGGACCTTAACCCCAGAGAGCCCGACAGTGACTCCAGATGCCTGAACCGTGTGTTATTGAAGTGTCAAACTCCATCAGGGCTTTAGCCTCAAATTTCTTTATGGTAGCCTTCCAGTATCTACAGTATGTCCACTATTAAATAAAAGGACCTTCTAAGAATACTGTAATTTTAATAATTAACCATCAAATTCTAACAATGACATTAGTGGTGGGCACAAAACAGCCTGGACAGGTCAGAACATCAAGTGTCTATTCTGTACGTATGACCTGACATGGGAAGGGCGTGCGTTAGCAGAGCCCAGCACTGAGTTCATGTCTCTTGGCTCCAAATAGTGCCTTAACAACTCTTTCGGCAGTTATAAAGAGGGAGAAAGGGCACTGCACTTAAAGCATACAACTGCAAATACAGAAATTCCCTTTCCTCATTTTAGGATTTAATAAACACCTGCAGCTCCTGTTGATTTAGGTACCTCTGGAAGTCAAAGCATCCCTATGTTATATTCTCTCTCCTCACTCTCCTTCCCTCCTAAGCTCCCTTCTTTTCGACTCCCATAAATAACTAATCTCTTTCTCACATTTATAAAGATTATTTTTTTTCCCCCCACTTCCAAAGCATGACAGCCTCTGGGATATTTCTGCTGGTAGTCCTGTAATGATGCATTACTTTCATACATCATCAAAACAATAGCACATAAATGATGTATTACAGCCATGGATTATCCCAGTGACGGCAGCCTGATGACAGAGTGCCGCAGCGCTATTAGAGCAACCTTGGCAGGAATATTACAGCCGTGCCATGAGAGTTACACTTTGGTCAAAACAAGGATTAATTCCGTGATGTGGGAATAAGCTCAGAGGGGAAAAGGCATGTAGTTATACTCCACCGAACAATTACTGTACTTAACACGGTAATGAAATTACTATGTCTGGGTTTGCTTGGAAAATATATCACCACTGCTCCGTGCCTGGGTGCTAAGAGATAATATTGTTCATTCACCAGCGACATCCACTTGAAGTTTATTGGCTTACTATTTCATAGTCTGTTTAAGGAAAAAAAAAAAAGATCTGGAATAAACTAATAACCAAATCTGTTGGTTTAAAGCTACAGAAGCCTTCAGGTTACACGCATACATAGAGAGAGATAAAATGATAGCCTGATTCTTATCTCACTCATTTAATAGCTGTTACATTTGTCTAACTTCAATGCCTTAATCTGTTTTTCCAGAATTACGCCACTGTAATTAAGACCGCGATTAGTCCTGTCATTTATAACGTTTGTAACACTGCAATAGTGAATACTCGATGATTTCTTTCAACCCATCTTTCACCTCTGTACAACTGCTGCCACTTAAGTGGCAGCGCTGTGTTACCGCGTTTTCACTTCAGAACCTCATGGTCCCAACACAATTAGGAAATGGTGTATTGTATAAAGCAGTCGAGACACCCACGAATAGTAATGAAAATGGGTGGATTTTCCAGTCACCTGCACACCACAGGACCTGAGGCTTTCCTGTTCCATTCCTTCATGTTCCCTCAAACAACAGGCATTCCTTCAGGAAAAATTGCTGTGCACTATAAATAACCTTATAATGTTGGACAGCTTCCATCTTTGCGAGCATAAGCCCATTTCCTCCTTGGTATGCTTGACTAGAGCACAGTGAAACTTTACATTTCAAATATTTTCCTCACTGGAAAAAAATGCAAGACAGGCAAGCAGTGCTGTAGAATTGGCAACACTGAAGTGTTTTTAAAATTCAAACTGATTTTGCAAACTTGCATTGAGTAAACTGAAGGAAAAATTGCAGAGGAATGAAAGTTAGCATTTAATATATTCTTATCTTTTTTTAAAAAAAAAAAAAGTCTTCCTTCTGATTTCTTAAAGACAACACAAACACTCTCAACCTTACAGTTCAGTGTAGTCTCGGGTGAAAAAAAAAAAATGATTTCTTGCAAAAAATAAAAAAACCCAAACTTGGTATGGCTCAGCCATAAACTTCCCATGTCCTCAAATCCACTCTGAACACAGCATCGAGCCACTATATAATTGAAATACATTTCTTAGAAGTATAATGTAAATTTCCCATTCTTGCACACAAGACCACCTTCTGCCTATTAACGTCTCTTATATACTTGTTACGGGGGGTGGGGGAGGAAATTGATAATTTCAATAACAACTGAACTGCCACTACATACGTGCTTATTGTTTCAGCACTAAATGACAACAACATTGGGTATCTAAAAATGTCTTTCCCTTAAAGAATAACTGTGAGATCATGTAGAGAAACAGAGTGCATCAGCGGCAAGCAGGCATCACCTCTAAGCCCGGTACGGAGGGGATCCCGCTATTCCCACCGCCGCCGCAGGCTGCTCGGGTGCTCCACCAGCCCTTTTTAAACACCGGCCATGGGAAGAGGGCTTGTTTTGTTTCTAATATTCCTAGTGCCACATTTCAGGCATTTTTCCTTCCTATGCGGACTTCCATTCTTTTGCTAATAGTTATAATGACGTATTTTTTCCTTTCCTATCCGAAAAGCGTGCTCTCCTTGCACAGAGCCATGGTCTGACCAGGCTTCTGCACTCCCATTCTCTTGCTGTTGCAGCATCGGTTGTGCTCCTGACCGCGCGGCTCCCCTGCCTTTCTTGGGTGACTTTCTTTCTGGCAGCCTCTGATGCCTCAACTCCCTACTTTCCCCCGAAACGTGCAATTTTCCAGGCTCTGCTGTCAGCTTTTAGAAAGCGCAAAGATCAGAGTTCACCAAGCTGGCTTGTCTGCCAAGAGTGCTCCAGGGGAGGAACAGAACACGTATCATCAGGACTGTCTCAAGTAGTCTATGACTAACGTGAAGAGAAAATAAGATGTCCGAGACACTATAGTTAGAGAGAAAACTGAGGCTTTCTGACTTCTGCTCACAGGGCTTTTTTTTTTAGGGGGGGATAAAACAGAGTATTACAAGTAGAAAAGAAATGAATGTGGAAATCGAGAATTTTGGTCTCCCTTTCAGCCCCCCGGAGAAGCACGGTTACAGACAACAGGGAGCGGGGTGGCTGGGAATTTGGGCTCTGGAGTTGTGCAGACCTGTAATTCAGATTTGGGGCCCGTCAGCTGGCTGCCGGTCAAAGCATTAACGATGGTGTTAAACTGATCTTTTTCTGCTCCCCCCAGGGCACGCCTGACTTTTTACTTATGCATAGCTACAAGCAGCGGTACTGCTTATTTCCAGAGAATAAAGCCATGACAGAAATGTATTTGTGAGCTTGTTTCAACTCTTCCATCGCCTTCAGTTATCTTCCTTTGAACTTCTGGATTTTTCTGATAAACAGGTTGCTCAGATAAAAACTAATTCATGACATTTAAGCAGCTGAGATAAAAAAAAAAATATCCTCAGCATTGCATGTTGGTTTCAGATTTTAAAAAAGAAAAAGGGATTTAATTCCACTTATGCGATGACAAGTTTCACTTTCAGAGTTCCATCCCCCAAATAATCTCAAATCACTTTACAAGCTTTATTAAGGGCACAATGCTAAAGAGATTTCGTCTACTCTAATAATTTTTAAATCCATTTTCATACAAAAACACTTGCAATTTTGTAACCTAGTTTTTCCTCTTCCTCCCCACCCCTTTTTAAACTTTGATTATAAGCTATTATTCAATCTGCTTTTTTGTGTGCTTTCAAAGGTCTTTTCCTTTTGGGGAATTAATTTTCAAGGAAAGTGGGGAAATTACTGACATATATAAAATTTCTGGCCAATTTCTTTTTAGCTTCTGTATTTGACAAAATGTATGTTATATCTCAAGTTTGATTAAAACATCATGTGAAATTCTTAATGAGAGCTGCTGAGTGGTGAGCAGCTGGGCCCCAAATCCCTTTTCTACATGCCGTAAATGAAATACTGTATTATTTCCATATACAGCCCAATTTTGCTCGCTTTTAGAAACTGCATTATCTGGGACAGGAACAATGTCACTCTGCAGTTTTGTACAGTTTCTAGCACGGTAGACCTCCGATTTACTTTAGGGTTGTAGATATATATTAGTTATCATTTCCCATAGTTCAGGCACGTCTGTCCGCTCCCCCACTGGGCTACCGCAACCCTTGCGGCTTTGCCATTGACCCAGAAAATGATATTTTAACTTCACCAATTGAGTCGGATGTAAAGTGAAAGAATGAGTTAATGATGTGCTCTCAGAGAAGCTCTCTGGAGCACCCGAGTGGCCTCATTCCTCCCAAAACAACCCAGGACCAAGTCCTCAGTGCCCATCTGCCTGTATTTTCCCTATTTACCAGCCCTCTACCCACATAGCTGCCAAATTCCCCAAAGACAAAGTCAAGAAGAGCCGGCCAATTCAACCAAAGGCCCTAACCCTTGATTTTTTGGGGACCAGAGGCTGGAAAAAGCTTCCTGTCCTCCCGAGCTGGTTTTGTGTCTCCGGATAACAGTCCTTTCCTTCAACCAAACCGCGTCCTTTAAGCCAGAGACAGAGAGCACATTCTGTTGCTTTGTGGGAGCCCCCAAATATGGCTACTTCAGAACTTTTGGGAACAATTACTTACTGTAATATAGCTTGTCTCTACAGTGATATAGTTTATTTGCACTGGCATTGTATATATATAGACAACTCCGTGTGAAAATCACACTGCATTATTTATGGCGTGCTTGGGGTGAAGAAAACACTCTGCATTATTGCTTTCAGCAATGCCTGTATAAAACACGCTTTAACGGAAGACCATCACTCAAAGGGTTTACAGTCCTCTGGACTGTATCTTATAACTGTAAATATGATAGAAAAGAAATTGCGAACGCTAGTGGAAACCTGTAGCATCCTAGGTGACTTTACCACTGGTGCAATGGCACAGAGATGGATTGTCAATGACCTTTTTAGTAAAAATTATGCAAGAAAATGCTATTTAATAAATGAATATTAACACAGCAGAGACTAACAGGCTGTGCAGAGCTTTGGGAATTGAACAGTACTTTATTCTAGATTTAAATTTAGCAATTGCCAATGCAGTCATGGAAAACTGTAATTTAACTAACACCATCTGTATGAGAGGTGCTTGTAACCGAGGCTTGATAAAAACCTGAGGCTGAGAAGCAACAATAACACACATGCCTAGTTTTACAGCTGAAGGAAAGGAGACTGCTCAAGTTAACGACACAAATAAGTAAACACAGAAATATTTACAGAATGGAGACCAATATCAGAACTACTTTGCCTAATGGTTCAGGTGGAGCGAGACTTGGCTCAGTCCATACGGAAACCCAGGGTCGAGGTGCAGATGGATTATACCAGGAAAGAAAAAGCAAATCTCCCGAGCCTCAGGCCAGTCCTCCAATGGAAAGACCTTCTCACCTCTTCGTGGGCTTACATGACCAACAAGACCATACACAAGACATGAAGCAAACAAAACCCCACTGCCCCCTCCCAGTGAGACTGCTTCGATCAGAAAAGCCATAGGATACTGAAGTCTACTTGTGACCGAGAGGTGGCAGAAACTGCGTCTCTCCATTAAGTCTAAACCTGTTAATGGGATTGTAAAACAAGCTTCTGCTAGCATTCAGGAGGTTTGGATGTTGGGGTTTTTTTTTAATTGCATGCTTATTTTTTGAGAAAAAGTCAGCAAAGCACACACTCGGGAAGGCAGCCAGCAAGACCCTTGCCATGCATATCTGCTTTGTTCAGTTTGTTCAAAAGATCGCGCAGGCTTAAGAGCAACAACAGGACCTACATAGGAGTTTCCAGTATCTGTTACAAGCACAGGCTAGCTGCCAAAGGATTAACCTGGGATTCAAAGCCAGCATCTACTCCCAGAGCTGCAGGCAGCCTACTGTCTGCCTGCGTCCATGCAAAGGAAGGAATGACCTACGATAGGCTGCAAGAAAAACCTAGATATCCCCTTTTTAATGGCCAGGGCAGTCAACTGGGGCTTCAGACAGCAGCAGTCAGGAGCAAAGGCAATGAGATCATCCCTCCTGCACCTTTCATGAGTCCAAACGTAAACGAGACCATCTGTAAGGATTCAGTTGTGCGCAGACTTTAAATCTTATCAAGGAAAAGTAAAACCATTGTGATTCATTGATTTTCTTCCTCTGCTTTTTTCTTGCAAAGGTTGAATTTAACCCAGCTTGCTAAAGCTCAAGAATCACCTTCTTTAATAACCACAAAGCACATTATTAAGTTTGCTAACTGCTGTTGCATAGAAACCACTGGATGCTATTTATATTGAGGTACTATGGAAACAATAGCAACTGGTTTTTCCATTTTTCCTACTAGTAAAACCAGTATTACACATGTTTGCAGTTCAGGTACTTGGTCAATACCAGTCTGCACTGGTTTGATCATTTTAAGTCCAAAAGGGATCAGATCCCTTAGTTTGCTCTCCTGTAAGAGAGACTTATATTCAGTTCTTTGTCTTTTTTTTTTTTCTTTTTTAAGCTTTGAAAGCATTTTCTGAGTCTCTCTTCTCCCGAAGAACCTACATGAAGTGATTTGTGCTGCAGTCTTTCTTCCTGGGCACATCATATCACATCTGGCTGTATTAACCACACTGCATTGGAAAGGTCTGGGGAAGGCAGAGGGAAGCTGGCACCTTGGTGTCCCATTCTGACAACAAATGTGACACACATTAGTCATAGGCTGGTGAAGCAATGTCCTAACTGCACTTTCCAGTCCAGTCAAAATAACAAAAACCACCTAGCACCTCGCAGGATGAAGCCTTAATACAGAAGATAACAACCGTGCCCAGGAGGTTGATGCAGTCAACTGAAAAGAATCGTTTGACCCGGACATCTAAATCAGCTTGTCACACTGTGTGGTGCTGGAAATAGGACTGTGCATTTGGGCAACTTCTGTTCATCACTTTCCAAACATCTGTGACCCGAGCGTTTCAGGTCAGAGAAATGAAAGACAAAGTAGTTCAGCATCAGAAAAACAAGTTCAGGAGGGCAGGGAAGCGATGCAGCTCTCAGCAACTCACTCTTCACACCGAAGCGATCCTTCTGAGGACACTATTCAAACTGGCGGAAACAGCTTTTGTAAATGGTCATCCCATGTCATTCTTTCAGCTATCCGACATCAAGCACAGGATCTCTAGCTACCACAGTCGGTTCAAATGAGCCCATCAGAGGAATACCTGGGTGTTACAAACCTGTATATCCCCACTAGTTCTGCTAGTAGTTTGCAGAAGAGCTGTAATTTGCTTTGCAATTAAAGCCAAGCGTGAGTTAAAGCAGGAAAAAAAAATAAAAATCACCCAATAGTCACATTCCTTCTTTCCTTGATCATAGTAGCACCGTGAGGCACTTAATTGTTAAAGCTCTGTTTTTCTGACTGGTCTTGAAAAAGTCATTTTAGCCCACTCAGGAGCTTGAATGTCTGCATTGCTACCCTGGTCTCATACCGAATCTGAACCCTCCCTTCTCTGAAATATTAATGCATTCATGTTTCAAACATCTCTATGTTGCAAGGAAGTATTAGCATAACACTGAAAATGGAGAATGGAGACAAAGAAAATATTTAAATAATGTATCCGACACAGGAAAATATTTGGCAAAGCTGAAAATTGTTTTGAGGCCACCTGTGATTTAGCTATATTCCTGGAATGGAAGATTGCTCTTCTCCTGTAATGCAAATGAAGAGAACCACATAATCACACTGCAGTTTTATTCAAGCCTAGCTGTAGTCATTCCTCACTGCCACTATATTTTATTCTTTTCCTTTTTCAAAACAAAAAGAAACAAATATATTTGGATTAAAAGGGGTAAACATCGCAAACCACATGCAGATAAACTATTCCTTAACTAGCTGTTCTGCTCCAGGACGCGTGACAGGACAAATTTCAGCAGCACAATGTCACTGCAGCAAGCAGGAGATCAAATACCACAGTCTAACACAAAACTCTTCCACCTCCTTTTCTATTTTTAGAACGCTTTGCTGAAACGAGTCCCGCTCACACCGGTCAGAGCCATCTCACTGCTTCTTCGGGCGTCCTTTCTGCCTCTACCCCTTCTCAGCTTTTGTTTCACAGATTGCCCATAAGCTCTTTGAGGCTAGAAATTTTGTAGCTGGTGTGTTGTCTTTTCAGTGGCCAGCCCAGAAAAAAACCAGGCTGGCTCCTGCAGTTAGAGAAGTATACAAGTCTGAAAAGTACCAAAATATTCAGCACCCGGCAGAAGGCAGCACTGCACCCGGAGCAGAGCTTTGGCACTGCACAGGGTAACTCCAGAGCAACTAAACACACCTCTCCAGCCCACACCAACACACGCTTCCACACAAACCTGAGGTGGTTTAAACTGATTTAACCGCCACTGAAAGAAGATTAAGCCAACCTGAATGACCCTCATCTCCACATGAATGGGATCACGAAACCACATATCAGTTGATGTGCAGTAAGTTCTTACCCTGCGAGTTTTTGATCAAGTGTCTGCTTTGAGTCTGAAAGGTATCAAAGACCCCTTCCATTAACACCAAGTTGCCAAATACTGTTCCCTCTTACCAGATTCCAGTGCTAAATGTGGGAAAGTGGGTGAAAACCTTACTATATGCTATTCTCAACTCTAGCACGGTGCCAAACTGAGTGCTGCTGTCAAATTAAACGAGACTCCTGCTCTCCCCAAGGCGCTCTTACTGCAAAGCAAGAAAGCTCTTTGTATTCCCAAAACCTTCAGTACTTCTCCCCCCGCCCCTAAAATAAACCATTTATGTTCATTTCCAGTTCTCTCCCCCAGAGATGATGTGATGGTATAACTAGACAAATGTTCCCACCCTGATGAAGTTGCAATAGTAAGCTGGAAATTAAGCGCGCCCTGTTTTAACGATGGCAGGCGTGGATGCTGCACGCATTCTCCCTGCTCTCTCTGGAGACGTTACACACCACAAAGGTGCAAGCTTTGGAAGGGGCACCGGCAACAGATTTCGTTCTAGGCATGGTGTTGTGTTGGTGAGGTGAGCCTGGTTGTTAGCATCTTATTTCTTACACGGTAAGCTTAATTAAAATACAAAATGTCAAAAGGCAGTATGAAATGCGCTATCCCTGTGGGCACTTGGAGTGAATTAAGCACATCAGCAACTGAAGAGCGGGCTGCAACCCTCCATTTGAAGAAAAGATTAAGACTATCGAGTAGAAAGCGACTTCCAGCTAGAGGATGGGTGTTTACTGAGCCTCGGATTGGACTGCACTCATCAGCCTTTTCTGTTGCACGAAGACGGACCGGCCCCGTTTCTCTGTACTTTAACTGCAATATGCACGTCTGCCACACGTGTATTTTACACTGTTTCCAAACCCTTTATTTGCAGTGCTTTTCTGCATGAAAATTTAGCCGCAAATCTACCTACGGGCTTTTGTTGTTTGGGAGAGAAAATATCCCTTACCGATATCGATGACTCACACTAAAAAGGAAATGCAATTACAAGAACGGCGGAGATCCACGGGATCAATGCACTCCCATTACAGGAAAACACTTTTCACGGTTTTTGCATGTTCCAACGAGACTCATGCAAAAGCCTTTACTGTACCTGCTGAAATTAAACAAGCCAGAGGAGGTTCTCTGCTTTGCCTGCCCTTCTCTCAGAAAGGCTCTGTGCAGCCGAACGCTTTAGAAGACGGAAATACTCTAAAGCATGGGACCGAGCACCACACGTGTGCCCTCCAGCTTGGCAGGGAGAGCCACGACTGGAGGTATCAAGTTCTAAAACCTTTGAGCTTTCCGCTTGATGTTTGAAGCTTGGTTGTGTCAGAGCATAGCTTCCACTTTGAGAATTATCGGCGTCTCTTTTAAGTTGTTGGTGCTTGTGAGCAAGGAAGGTGGTCTGAATACAGCGAGGATCCTCGCCGTCCCTGTGTTGCACAGGGCAGGAACACAGCTAAGGCAACGTCAAACCCTGAGTGATGCTAACTCGCCTTCTCATTTCAGGTGGTGGATGCTCACAGAGGAAAACCTGATTCTCTTTAGTGTTCTGATGACCTCTTCAAACGCACGGGAAGACAGCGAAGGAGATATGCCACGCTTCAGAACAGCGCCTCACAGCCTGCCCAGAAAACTATTATGCTTTTCATTTTCACATTTAGGGTTGTGGGGTTTTCTGAAGTAGAAAGATGCCATTCACGTGAGAAATGCAGAGGGATTGTGTGACACCTGCTCCGTGACTGTCCAGAGCAGCCAGTGCCTGCTACGTACCACTGGGGAAAAACACAAGTTCATCCCGGAGAGTAATCCCAGCGAAGCCAATAGCGTTATTTTAACGGATTAATTTAACACATTGTTTCTGCAAGCATGATACTTCAGCCTCCTTTTATTTATAGCATTGTAGGCTGGGGGGATGCCATCAAATCAACCGAGTGACATGGTTGCTGATGAGAGGATAATCAAGCCCTCTGCAATGTCCCATTTCTCCTTCCAAAACCCTATAGGGAACACGTAAGAGTCTCAAATGGCACAAATATTGTGATGTGTAGTGTATCGTGTCGTTGAACTCTTTAGCAGAGAGTCTCTTTCACCGATATCCTGTGACAATTGTAGTTTCCAAACAATACATCATTAACATCTGAATATAACACAGATGAAGAATGAAACAGTGCTTTACATCTGCATAACGACATTCACCAGAGCTGTGTTCAAATGTCTTTGCAGCCTGAAAATAGCCAGAGAAATGCTGCTGTGATGTTGCGATCTGGAGAGAAGCAGGCAAAGGACAGACCCACAAACCTGTCCTGTATCCATTTGAAACTACAGAGGAAATTTCAAATACATAGCATGTCGTTATGCAGATGTGATTTTAACGAGGGCTTCCCAACCATGTTTATTATCAGATTCTGTACGTTTCAAATCGAAGAAGAGGGCCTTCATTCAGACTCAGTTCACTTGAGCTAGTGGCATCATAATTTGTTCCATGGTTGCCATGACACAAAAGACCAGTTAACACCTGAATTCTCATCACTGCCGTCCTGAATTGAATTCAAATTTATGATATCTTACCAGCAATCCACCAGCACCTCTGCAGAGAATAACTGACATTGCTTAACACTAAAAGAAAAAGAAAAAAATCAAATTACTGTTTAGTATGCTCTAATTCCATGGGAAAAATATGTAAAGATGGATCCATCTGACATCCATTTTATTAATCAGGCTATTTTTAGTAGATAAACTACTCAAGAAAACAGCAGGAGTTTAATAAAGTATACATTAGTAGAACAATTATGGAGTAGTTGCAGCAGGCTGTTCCTTCTGATAGCGAGCAGTAGGAAACGTTGTTCAGTTGGAACACAATATAGCAATGCGGTATTTAAGTGAATAATAAATTTCATGGTGAGTTAGCCTCTAGGTTATATTCTGCAAAGCAGGTTTTGAAAAACTTAGGGAATGTCTGATATATTTCCATTTTCCATCCGCCCTGTAAATAGCACGTTTACCAGAAAGATCTCAAAATCATCAACGGTTTTATAATCTTTCTCTTGTATAAATATTAATATGTGTACTTTACAGACAAGGATACAGTCTAGAATTTATGACTTTGTCAAGTGAAGCCCGAGGCAGGACTGGAGCCTGTATGTCCAATGCCCCTCTGCTTTCATATGAGCAACTCCTATTCTACACACTTGGGCTTAAATGCCCCAGAGGAAGGCATTTCAACAGAATAAAGATACATCAAGCATTTTCTTCAGTTGCAAAGTAGACCTTTACATACACAGGTCTGAAAGTCCATTTCAATATTATGCACATTTTTACCTACTGAAGTACTAACAAGAGTCCTCAAACCCATAGAAATACTGAATATGTGACAGACATCATAGATAATGTAAGATACTCATGGAAACAAGATGATTTCACCTTCCAAACTACCAACTGGGCCCAGGCTGGACGTTTTAATAAATCTGATGTTAATCCAGAAGCCCCTAAAGATAATAGATCTCCTTTCATCAACATCAGCTGGTGCTGGATGAGTCCTATGAACTCAAGTGCTAACAGATGCACAAAATGATTGTGAGAGATGAAACAAAAAGGAGCTGCTCTGGCTGTGACATCTCACTTTATTCCCTTTTGCCTGTACATTTCGGTAACCGCTCGCTATAATTATTGAGGCTCGTAAAAAATAAATTTTATATAGTAACATGTTGGCTACTGTGTTTTGTTTCAAAATAACTTACAGCTATTGTATTTCCCCACTGCAATATTAGACCATTGCAGTAATAAAGTTGTCACACACACTATGTGATAGACCACTTTGCATTGCTGTAACTGCCTTTTTTTGGTATTATAACAGTTTGCAACTTCATGTCATCTTCATAAATGTGATCAATAGCAATAATAAACTTGCAAGACAGCTTTCCCCCCCTCCCCGCAACCCCAAGAGTTACCTTACCATTGGTGGTAGCTCAACTTCGCTTCTTTCCTCCTCGTTTTTCACTAAGTTGTTGAACTTCCCGGAAACAAAACCCACCCCTGTGTTCTGCTGCAGCCCTTGGAGCTGTCACGGACAGCGCAACCCTGCAGATACCACAACCAAACTGGGTCTCACTGGGCTTCTACCTGCAAAACGCTCCATCTGAATTTCAGGGGGAATTAAATATATACTTGTATTTCTTGCTGAATCAGGAATAAGACTTGACTTAAACATGCGTGCTTCAAACTTCCACTTGTGACGTCTGTCACATGATGAAATATCTGGCTTGAACATGTCACGTCGCCCAACATCCAGTACAAACCAAAATGCCCGACGCAAACTTACCCAGTAAGCTAATGGTGTTGGAGCCTCAGCAGCAGAAAATTCAAGAAAAAAGGAATGATATCCATTCATACCCACCAAGATGGTGACCAAGTAGCTAAATAAAGCCATCATAATTTAGGCCCGTAACTGTACAAATGGATTCTGTCTACCAAGAGGAAGCGTTAACAACCTATAGACAGTTCGAAAAAGCAAGCAAGAGTTTGGGCAGATAAATCCTTTTCACTTCTGCAGCAAACAGTAAAATTGCAGCTGAACGTGTATGACTGGTTATGTTAATCAATACAGCTATTGCTGAAACTTGGGCATTTTGAAGTTAAAAAAGCACCACAGACTCCACCACATACATACTTGTTAAAATAAGTTAACAAGGGGAAAACACACCCTTGGGCATTATTTTACCTGTCATTTTCTTAATTACTTTGATTATAATCCACGTGGCTTGGCAAACTGGAAATGGAAAAACACCATTGCCAACCTGCAGGTTTTATTCCATGAGGCTCCCGCGTAATTCCATTCATTTCAGCCAACTCTTAGACAAAGCCGATACGCAAGTGTTTACAGAGCTGCAGCCTGGACGCACGCTGCCACGGGGAGGAGACATTTGCCAACAGCGTCATGCAGCGTAACGCCACGAGCAATTCCATCTCCAAGATCTGCTGTCCTGATGTCGCAGGCGGACGGATGGCTGCGTCTGATTTCACAGGTACTTTGGGATAGTCCTATCCTGACAGGGCTATCTGCCTCACCTGCCGGCTAACCCGAACCTATGGATATATAACTTCCCGGCTGCATCCTTCTGCCTCCCTTCTCAGCTACGTGACCCCTGCCGATGGACGAGCGTGCATCCCCAAGCTGGTTGGCAATCAAAGCAACAGCACGTCAGCCTCCGCATTCCCGGTGCGGCTTTAGCTGATCTATAACGGTTACAAATCGGTCCTGGTCCTTTAGCTCCTATAAATTTCCTTCAGCGTGTCCTTACCGTGACTCGTTTTTCCCTACTCCATTTTCCCCCTAGGCAACGATGATCCTTTCATCCCCTGAAAGACGATCCTGCTGTTCTCCTCAAAAGCAACACATCCTCACTGGTTTTACCGTTCTTGCTTCCCCCCCCCATGACCGCCCTTATTCTTATATTTTCACAATGAGTCGTTAACAAAACTGTACTCGTTATACACACTCAGCTCACCCTGATCAGTATGAGAGCTGCTCAGCGCGACGCACCGGGGTGCATCAGCAGAGAGATGCTTCTTTGGAAAACAGCTGGTGTTAATAAGGATTTGCTGCAATTTTCCTTATACAGCTCTGTTGCACCGAGAGATGGCTGAAATGCAGCCTGTGGGCGTCCTGGTTTAGTCAGATTTACACAAAACTTGCTTTTCCACAGGTTTATGTGTACCTTAACTCAACTGACATGTTTGTTTTTAAACAAACAAACAACTTTGCCAGTGTTCATATGGAGTTTTTGTGAGAGATTAGAAGAGTTGTGAGAGGATACGCTGGTGCTTCATAGAACCAAAAACCTGACAGACCTTCGCCCAGCCACTGAATCTATTCTCCCTGAACCTACAGAAATTAAATTGTTAGCAGCTGTGGATCCAAATAAATCCAGAAGATCTGGAGAGGCGATCAAAATACTACAGAAAAAATGGACTTGACAGAAGAAGCCTCATGTAAAAAAAAAAAATCAGAATAAAGTTAATGGAAACTATGGCAGAAGGGAAAGTCGCGTAGTGACAGTGTGATGGATGAAGAAAAATCCCCTTGCAGTGATCGCTTTGATAATAAGGAATTTCTGAGTGCTGGGCAGCAACAGAAAGTAATGTTAATTTAAGACAGAGCATAACCTTGCAGAATGCAGGCTGACGGCGCTGACTCAAGTGACAGCTCTGCAGACTGTGGCTGTCATTGTCCTGACACCATGAAATATAGGTAATGGCAGAGCATCTTGATCTATAGTAGAGCTGCTCTGTGCTGTTTGGCTGAAATTAGACCCTGATGAGAAAAAAAAAAACCCACAAGGCTCACCTGGGGAAAGTCAACCGTTGCTGTTTTTAAAATGCAACTGTAATTGGGTTCATGCTACCCAAACATATATCAATCTTAAATACGGAGCTGCATGAAGAGAAGACACGCTACAAGATGACTGAATTTAATTAAGCTTGCATGCCTAGACCAACACTTATTTTTATTTACCCTGAAGAGACTTTTCTGAAGACCTTCCCTACCACGAGGATTTCCAAGGCTGCATGGCTCTGTTAAAACAAAAGACAGGTTTGTATGCAAGTTGTTGCCAGGTAAGGGAAAGAAAATCTGTTACTCAAACGCAACCGTTCCTATCAGTTATTTGAAAATCTGGGGAAGAGTAGAAAAATCTGCCTTTGACACTTAAACGTTACTGAATTTGCAGTTTATCCTGTCCATTAAAATAGCATCATCTTAGTTTTACGGCAAGAAATGAGGCATAAGGAGCAAAAGTGACTTCTCGAGGCTCACAGAGGTTCTGTCACAGGCAGGAAACTCAACACAAAACTTTCTTGCAGAACCATCTATGGTTCTGCATATGACCACCTTGCTGGTGGTCAGGGTGCTATTCCCAATTTCTTCTCATTTTTGACATGCAAAGTCTTTTTTACTGAGCTGCAATTATGTTCATATCTCTGTTCAGACAATAATAATGCCATTACGGACTGTTCATTTTAATAGCAAAGACTGCTGCTGTTTCAGTCATCTTTGCAATCCACGGGAAGCGTGTGTTAAGCGTTCTCCTGTGTCACATCTAAACAGGACTTTGGTCTCAGATCGCAACCACTCACGCGTCTCAGTTCACAAAAGCAGAACGAGTTTTCCATCGTTTCATTGTGTAATGACCACTAAGCCTGCAGGAGTTGGGGGGTTCACTCGGAGGCCCTGAGGTGCATGTTGGACAATTTCATTGGGATCTAACCCTTTGGACCAATCCAAGGTCAAGCAAGAAGTCATTGCAAGGAAGGGAAACAGGCATTAGTGAAGGGCAATTAAGAGCATAACGAAAGCCACAGCTGCCTGGATATGCAGGTCAGGTGGCCTTATTAATGTCACGAAAAGAAAAACCAGAGCATTCCAGATTCTGGCCATGCATCCTTTTCAAAGCAGCTCCTTGCCCAAAACCTTCACCTGGTCCTCTGAACAGACTCTCAAGATGCAGTTTTAGCTTTCTTGCAAAGTCTCTTAGCGGGGTCTTTTTAAAGATTTCTGATCTATAACACATTCAAGCTAGGAAAAATTACCTGTCTGACCACAAATGAGGGTATGTGAGCAGTCTCATTGCCTCGCAGAGACCAAAGAAGCGTGTCCCAAGGATACGTGTGCTAAAGAACAAACCAAAAATCTGAGTCCCATATTCTCAGCTAGGTATTGAAACTGGGTTCTCTTCATTCCAAAGCACCATCATGATTGGCAAGACTCGGGATGAGGAGAATAAAACTACTCAAGTGCCTCCTGTTAGCTATACCACCATGACAGCAATGCTTCATTTAAAAGAATTAGCATAGACAAATACCCAAGTTGAGTAATGATATGCTGTTAACAATAAATTAGCTGCTGTGAAGGCATTCAGTGATTCCCCAAAGGGCTTGTGCTCTACTGTTTCTCACTCCACCTTCAAGATAAGGCAGTCAGCCAAGCAGCACTGAGGAGTCCAGAGCAATTCCCAAGGTACCACCATGGTCCCAAAGTGACAGAAGAATTAAATTAAGCAAAAAAAAAAACCAACCCCAAAACAGGATATAAGCCAAAAAGAGCATCCTCCAGTCGCTCACGCCCAAGTTGTATACCAGTGAAAATGTATAAGTACTTCTAAGAGAAAGAAAATGAAAAGGGCCAGAGAAAATTGAAAATATGAAAATTAAGTTTTTAGTCACATGGCTTATAAAGATAACTGGCTAGTGGAGCAATTACTCCCAGATGCACAAGACACAGAAATCAAAACGAGCATGAATCAAGAGTGTAGAAGAGCTGGCAGAAAGCAAGAAGCCAAACAATAAACAGCTACGGAGAGATGCAATTTGTCATATCCCCAGCCCTTTAAGGAAAGTGACTGATGGACATGATAACATCTATATTATCTGCGTGTCTTACCCTCGGTATTGAGGCATCCAACACCCTCACAGTTTGAATGAAAATGAATACCCAGAAGAGGTTTGATTGTTAAAAGGATAGAGTTAATTGTAGAAATGAAAATAACCTGACTAAAAAGCTACCAACCAGCTACACCTGTGACACAAATCTAAATTCATCAACTGCTTATTTTCCTTCTGCCAATTCTGCCCCAAGGAAAAACTGCAGCCTAATTGTGCAGGTTGCCAACCCGTGACGACAGGCTGCGTTTGGTTGTTGAAAGAGCCTGCTCTTAGACGTAATTAAATCGCTAATCTTAAAATCACTAATGATTCAAATCAACTTAAAATCACTGATAATCTTTACATTGTTTCTACTTTACTGAATATTTTCTTTAAAGTAGAGATATTTCACAAGGCGCGACACTTGCTTTTTCCAAGCAGATGTAAAGCACTAGGAAGGAAGACATCGCATTTGACCCGCCGAGATTGTGAAGATGAAGGAAAAAGACTATTTTTAAAATAATAATAAAAAGGACTACAAATATGTGAGCAAATTGACAGAATAATCTGCAAGCTATAATTTCGGAGAGCGTTACGTATTTCACACTTGTCATTTAGGAGAGACAATTACAGAGTGAGAGAGCCCCGGTGCTGTGGGAGTGTGTCCTAAACTGTGAATTTATGCTTGTTTTATATGTATTAAAATGTATATGAAAAATGAAAACTCTTGAGGATTTGTTGATGCAACAAATGCTTTGATGACATTTAAGAAAACAGGCTATTTACCTCCAAACATTTGTACTATAACACATTCAGTTACTTTCTACATTTCTGTTTGAAAATGTCCTCTAAGCCCTCAGAGGAAATAAATGGAGTTTCTCTAAGTTGTAGCTGCTCTTCATAAAAGAAATTCTGCTGTGCAATGAGCAAGACCACAAATATCTATAATTAGCATGCTTCACCAAAATAATTAAACACTTGAATTTTCAATTCACATAGCCTAAACTGCTTCCACATTATATTACAGATGCACCTCAGGAACAGAGCTGCTGGGAAAACAGCTCTGCCTGATGAAAAAGTAAATGTTATCAGAAATGTTATTTTTCCCCAAACTGGATTAAAAATAGGGACTTTATTTTTAAGGGGATGTTGGGCTAAGACAGACGATGCCTACTGTAAAATGGAGAAATACATAGCGGTTGAGGTTTTATGTCTGCTCTGCCTTAGAAATCGTGGACGCAGAATGGCACATGACTGAGGCACCCAGGACAGATCAGAGACATTAGAAACCTCCACGTGAATCCTGCTCCATGAGAACGCTGGATAGGATTTTTTTTATTGTAGTTTGAAATACTTTAGTCTAAGACTTAAAGAATTAGGTGGCCTTTTAAATACCTCAGTAAGATGCAACCGCCTTTTAGAAGTTATTTTATTTCTTTTATTCGATCAGTGTTAGAGATTATGGGAAGACAAAAAAAATGCAGTAATAGCCAGGTTTCAGCAGTTGTTCTGTAGAAGTGTGAGTGTTTCATAATCCCCTTTTACGCTCTGCTTTATGCCAAAGAGCAAGGACAACACCGTTCCCAACCCTTACCTTGTCCACGGAGATTCTGAGCACCAGGACTGGAGACTTCAGGAGAAGTTGAAAAGATCCCCATCTTGTAGTGTTACTCCAGAGACAGCACTAGCACGCTCCACGAGCAAACTTCCTGCACTTAAGCAATTTAAGTTGGTATTTTCTGCCAAATAGCAGAACACAATAAATTAGGAGGAGACTTTTTGGTCACTTTTTCCTCCAGTGATATTTGCCCAACTCCTCTTTCTCTAAACTAGCCACACGCTTTGGAAATGGCAAATAAGGCTTACAGTGACCACTGATGGAGCTTTTAAAGGCACTGAGATACCTGGGCGGTGCAGCTAGGGAAGCTAAAGTGGCAATTGACAAAAGCCCCAGGTAAAATCAGTGTAATTTCAGACAGGTGCGGTTGAAGTCGGCTGGGATTTGTGGCTCTGTTACGTAATTAAGAAACAGTAACGGGGTCAGATGAAGTTTAGGGAATAGCTGGGTTTAGGATGTACACCGCAAAGCGCTGACTTAATTCAAGGGCTACTTTCATATCTGAATAAGAAACTTAGAGGTGGCACTGACAGCAGTCATCAGCGGTTCACCTGGGAAGGACAGCCGCTCCCGTGAAATACAAGAAGAACAACACGAATCTTGCACTTTAAATCCCATTCCAGAATCTTACTAGTTCTTCAGAATATTTGCTGCTTTCCCTGCTGCTGAGAACAATATGCAATCTCCAGAGAAACCCTTATTTGGAAAATTTGCTTTTCGAAAGGCAGTTACATTTGTGTTGAGTGTGTCAGGCGCAGGCGAGAGCGCTCTAACAGGGGCCACGCTTCGAGCCCTGCCTCTGAAAATAACCTCTCTGCTCTGTGGGGAACGCAACTGTCCTTCCCATTCCCTCCGAGTTCTCTTTCATGCGAAAGGACTTTACCCATTTACGCTGAGAGCTGGTGACGTCCCCTCCGCAAGTCTTCCAGTCGCTGCACTGCATGCGGCTGCGTTGTCCTTGGAGGGACAGATATGTCAACTCGTGTGTTCTTGTTAAGAGGCATATTGCACGCCTGCGATGATGGCAATGCATTCATATACATCCTTCTATCCGAGGCTGCTCATGAGCAAAGCTTCATACGACCCCTGTGGGGTTGGGAAATGTTATTTTTTAATTCTTTTCTTTCCTGTACGTGATGTGACACTGAAACGCCGGAAGTATTTTAAGCACGTGCGCTGGGTTTACTCAGCAAGGAGATGAAGAATAGCAAAGACCATGTAAAGAAGCCACACAGTATCAGTAACGTACCGTGCCTGGCTATTAATACCGAAACACAGGAAAAGAGCGAAGAGCCAAGTAACCCCACAACTCAGGAATAATCAGGGACAGGAGTGTTGCCCAGGCATACGCAAACGCATGCTTCAGCCCAACAGGATGTTAACCGGCGTTCGCTAGGTTCTTATCTACCTGCCAGTGCGTGTCATTTTATTCGCACTGAAACTGTGTTCACATTGGAAGGGAGGAGAGAGGAGGGGGAGATATTTGGCTAACAATACACAACAGGACCACTTATATGAGATGCTTGGTGGAACGTGCCCGGCTGTAGGTCTGTGTCTGACATGTCGGGGCACAACAAGAGTTGTTAGTACGACCCAAGCCCCCAGATCTGATGCTCGAGCCTTCCTCCGATGACCTGTGCACATAGCTCTATTTTAACATCCCTTGGACTGGGAGACTAGGGTAGGAACTCATTGATTTTAAAAGATACAGCAGAGCCCACAAAGCATTTTCTTGCTATATTTCATTCTTCTCGCTGCTTGTTTGCGCTACTCTGCATATCTGATGAACTGTCCTCAGGTTAACCCCAGACCTGCACAGCTGGTAATTACTTTAGGTGTCACATTCTGGCTGGGCTGAAAATTTCTTTTGGTGATCACTGTGTGTAGGTTCACCAAAGAAAGAGGGCATTTTTGACAGCAGCACGCCTTGAAATCCAATTACTGTCAGACTGATGCTACCAAAGTTTAGTCTCAAAAGCAGATCACATGGGAATAAAAATGTACCTACCAGATGTAAAACCAGAGATTCATAACAATTACTCTAAAAAAGCCTAGCAAATTTCGTTGATCTAGTTTTCTTTGATCAAATTGAAGAGTCGAATTATATCCCTGCTGTAGAAATCAGAGAAATCTTCATCTTCCTTTTAGGTACTGCAGTACACAATCTCTTCTCCAGCTACCTAATTCTGCCAGCTGGCATCGAAAGAGTACACTCTATTCACACTAACCAAATGAAATAAATCATTTTTCATTTTAAATATTCCAACAAGTCCCTAAACAAAAAGCTATTCTGAGGTTGCTTGAAAAATGTTAAGTCCGTGCCTGAAGGAAAAGTACAGTTAAAAAAAAAAATCTCAAACTGTTCATCTTGGGATTTGCATTTTAAAACAGAAAAAAGAAAAAGTATATTACATATTAAACTAAGATCCCTCACCAGTAACCAGATCGGATTAGATTGTAACAGCTAGTGTACAAAGACTGGACTATAGATAATTTGGCTAGGTTAGATAGATATTAACTGGTGATAATCTAGCCAGATACTGAAAAATATAATTATAGCTGATCTCTAGATAGAAAGGCTGATGTAACTCGTGCAGCTCCCCTTTCACAACTCTGCAATCATACTCTGTAGTGCAACAAGAAAACCCAAATGGATGTGCCCTTGAATAAACACATGCATCGGTGTGCCTGTAAGCCGGTATCCACCTTGACGGAGTCCTCATTGTAGCTGTCAGGGAGCACGGGTATTCTGATGAATTACCCTCTATCCGCGGCTCAGACCTCAAAAATACATCACGAGGGTCACCAAAAGCCGTGGATCCGTGGGGCCTTTCCAGTTGCTGTGGTCAGTGTTTTGCCATCTGCCGCTGGATGGGGTCTCTCCATGAGTCTAGGAGAGGGCACGGGGGGTGCATCGGCTGTCGGTGGGTCAGACTGTCGCGACTCTGCTCCTGCTCTCACGCTACCACCGATCTGCGCTGAGTTATGCCGGGGATGGCATCTGCCATTAGTCAGAAAAGGGCTTGAAGGTCCACGTTGCCCACATCTTCCAAAAGGTGTGATTATGTCCCACGAAATGGCCTCTCTGTTCCCATCTATCCATTACGCAGCGTCCTCCTTTCCTAAAGAGGAAGGCTCCTGAATTTAGAGGCACTCAGGTCTCCACATAATTGATCATCTGAGAGGATTGTAAGTCATTTTTTTCTCACATAAAGACAGCCAGCTGCCCCAGTGTACTGTCTGATAAGAATTTCTCTGTTTTTCCTTAGAACTGTATTTCTTCCTAATGCTTGCTTTAAAGCTCCCCATTTTTAATCATACTCTACCAGGCAAGAGATGTTTGAGGAGGCCTTCAAAACCTTAGCGGCAGCTTGCGTGTTGTGTTCTAGACAGAGGTCTCGGTCAATAAAAGCTCCCATTAAACTGAAATTTTGATGAAACCGCACACTGATCCTACTAATCGGTACACTGTGGGTATAAAACCATCGCTTGCTAAATGGCAACTTTATTAAAATCGATCCCAGCACACCTCACTACCAGGTGAAAAGACTGGTGTCAAGAATTCCAGCTGGAAATGTAGGATAACAGTTTGCTGTTTATTTCCGTGTAATGCTATCCAGATGTGGCAGATGCGGTTTTGCTGGATCCGTGAGGATTTCTTACAGAGAGGGCAGCTCTTGCGCTTCTCTGCCGTGGCTCTCAGCAACCAGATTTTTAATTGCATTTCATTCCCTAGTTCTCATCTTTGGGTGGAAATATATAGATTAATTTCCAAATAACCTCATGGGAACAGGTGGCAGAAGAACTCAGCGACTCCCAAGCGCAGTATAATACTCTGAACAGCAATACCTCAGTGGCAGAATAACCTCAACCTTCCCCCTCCCCCCCCAATTTAGCTATGAAAGTGCTATTGTGTATTGTTTCCTTTGGGACGGTGATGGGTTGAGAAGACTAAAAGGGATATAAACTCCCCATACTCGCAGCGTGAAGCAATTATTGGGAGATAAAAATCTGCAGGTAGTTCGCCCACACCTCATCCGAATAACAGAGATAACAGCACTGCTGCTCTACTGGCTCAGTATTAAAAGGATAAACACACCGAAAGCTTTGGGAGTGTCGGACACTGAAACGGGAGCCATACGGATACCCGCAGCCATCAATGGTTACATACAATGGTTACTACACATCTTAACAACTCTCTTCTTTACTGCTTACTAAACGGCGCTTGTCAAACGTGAACTTAAAAAATACCCACCTCAAACCTTTGTTTTATCATCGGTCCTCAGGTGTCTCTGTATATGCTGAGGGGAAATAACAGGAGCTGCTTCTTTTTGTATTCAATTGAATCAATTTGTTTTGGAGTGCCGTTTTTTAATCATTCCCCAGTTGAGAGCTGGCAATGCAACATTTCAGGCTGCTTTTGGGACTAAATATGGCAGATTTATAAGGGAGATAATGATGAGTTCTTAACTATAGAATTGTTCATGTATTGCTACAGAAACCCCAGAAACATTGAGTGATTTTTATTGGAACATACATATTTCTTCAAGACGGTTCATGACATTTTATCAAATTTGCTTCTGTAAAGAAAGTTTTCATATTATAACTAATCCATTTTACTGTTGCTGTGGTAACTACGGTACCAGTTAAAAAAGGTAACCGCAGAATAAATGCAATTGCTATGTAAAACTCATAGCCAAGATTTCTTTATTATCTAAACAAGGAATAAGCAGTGCTAGAAATATGAACTAATTAAAATTCAACAGCACCAGCAGTTGGAAATCCAAAATTAAAACTCAGCCTTTCAATTCACTGTCCAGCATCAACTACTTCTCTTCCGCTTGATTTTTATCGGGGCAGTGTTAACAGCTGCTGTTTGTGTTTTTGAAATCATCACCTATTTTTTGATTTTCAGAGACCCTGACTTCTTTCAACCACAGAATTTCACAACCACAAACCATCAGATTAGTGATCTATCTCAGCTGAATGATTTTTAATACTATTTAGTTCTAAGGAATCTATATCCACTGCAGATTAATTTTCTCTAGCTCATTTTCATTTAAAAATACTCTGCTTTGCATTTGTTCTATATTTTTATTCCCACGTCTCAGAACACTGCACAACGTAGGACAAAATGATGTACATAACCTCCTGGCTTCATCAAAGTGAGCTGAGGGTTTTCCATCACCTTCAGTGGAGCCAATATTTACCCGGACTTTCCAAATTAAAAGAAATATCAAGGAAGCACAGAAATCCTGTGAGTTTATCCTAAGTCCAGTAGTAAGTCGGACTTTATGCAGGAGTAGAAATTCTCTTCCAAAATAGGGCAGTGGTTTAGTGCATTACCTGCTATAGCTGAGGAATATGTTAAAACCTGTAGCGTATGCTCAAGAAGAACTCAGTTGTAAAGAGTCTTGCCCAAAACAAGCTTATACAACCAGCATGAGGATTACCATTATAATAGCAGCACCCCAGAACGAACGGTAGTACCCGAACTCCCTTCTACCAATGACCATACAGACAGTGCATAAAGACACAGTCCCTAACAAAACCCAATCAGCCCAGAGTTGTTAAATCAGGAACTGAAAGGAGAACTGAGACAAAACATCATGTTGGAGAAGGTGCATTAGAGCCAAAAGACCCAGGATCTTTCTCCAAGCACCAGTTGTTTCTCGGTACGATCTGGGCAGAGGTAAAAGGGAGAGGGGTGAGTTGGTAGGAAGACTGGAATGATGACAGGCATAGCTGTCCTCTTAGAAATTTTCCAATCAATCAGATGTAGAAGCAAGTCTAGAAGCATTTCATAATCATGCCCGCTCTCACTCAGCAAAATTTATACCGTGGCATTAAGTTTGAGGAAGGAAAGCTGTTGAACATCAGCACGCTCTGGAACCAACGCCATCTCCTTTAATCAAGGAAAACAACATTCATAAATCATTTGGTATTTTAACTTATTCAACAATGATGGTTACAGTCAATGCATGCTATTTTACGGCCTCCGTTGACTGTCACATGCAAATGAATTTTTCGTAGAGCGTATGACAATAACTATTGCATACGGAACTATTAGAGTGCTTCCACGTCCTTGAAATGAGCTGTTGCACATGGTTATACACTAATATCTGCACAACAAAGCCCTCAGGACAAATAGTGTTATGTGCAAAATTCAGCCCCAGCTTTCTGTTTTCAGCTTACTAAAAAGTTGTCGTTTTCCCTTCGGTGCCGCGGGACCTCCCTGGAAGGGTTTGCACGCGTGTACGGTAATGACACGAGTTAATTGCTCAGTCGCTGGAATAATGCATGAGTCTCTGGGAATGAGACCTCGGAAAGGTCACAGACTCCCTCATTATCTCTTCGCTTTCTTTTGTTTCTCTGCTCTGCCCTTTTTCATCCTGGGAAAATGCTTCTGAATGCTAACGCCACGGTGCTTGGCATCCTCTTCACCAGCCGTGTCAGCATAATTAATTAGGATGGCAGAACAAACAGCATCTCACACAGGTCAGGTAAACCCGTTTTGACACCAAAGGAAGAGGCGACACAGCAGAATGACGCAAAGGACCTAAACACATTGCCAGGACTCAGTAGATATAACAGCTGGAAGTAATGGGATGAAACAAAGAGAAATGCAGCCTGCCTGTCGCTGGAAATATATTGTGCTGTGGAGTCACCTCCTGGGAAAGATGCTGGAAACCAGAGTAACTGGAGGTTTGAAGCTGTCCATAGGCAGAGTTAGAGCTTGCCCTTAGGCACAATGTGAGCACAGAGCAGTGTATGATAGCGTTTATGGCTCATTTTCCCTTTTCCTTCTGTCTTGCTGACTGTCAGCAAGATTGGCACTGAAATATTTTCCTACTGGTCTGATTGCTCCTAGACCATACCTTTGCCTGCAAACTCTTTCCCGGTCTCGGTTAACTAGAACAGAAGAATTACCTTGTTTCTCTTAATCCTTTTACACATATACGTGCACCCGTATTGCAAAAAGGTCATTAGAAATAATACAGCCTTTAATATCATCCAGATTTTTTTTTTTTTTGCGTCTCCAGTGAACCAGTTGTGCTCCTCAAGCCTAACCTCACGCGCGCCACCACCTCTGTGATTAATACCACGCCGCTGAGGCGACAACCTCGGAGGCAAAAAGCACGCTCGTGCTGACAAACAGAAGCAAAACGCTATCGCTGCTTACAAGATGTTAGTCCTGCTGAGATGCCGGTATCCCTCCTCAGCTAACACAGGCGCCTGTGAGAGCCGCCGCTGCTGTATTTCGGGCTTATAAATACAAGGAAACACTCCTCTAAGTCAGAAGTCACCCTCGCAGTCAGACAGTTGCCCCGATGGGAGGATTTGGAGCAATATTCTTGCAGAAAAAAACCTTCCCCAGCGTCTGCCCAGCCACCCCGTTAGCTTGTCCTTACTGCACAGTTAGGCTTAATTAAAGCAGATCTTCCCCAGGACTCCACGCCTCGCTCGGGCTGGGTGTCAGGCAGGCAATCGCTGGGATGGAGGGTAAAGCATTTAATGAGGAAAACTGCCTTGCCGCTCCAGACGTGCTCACCTCAGTGTTTCTTCACCATTTGTGAAGTCGTTTACATTCGAGCACAACTGATGTAAAATGCTTTTAATTTGGCAGCGGTACGGGTGCTCTTTGCCTCCGGCACATTAGCCCAAAACATACGGTACCAAAGAATAACTGCTTTGGATGGAGGGTTATAAGCAACACACATTTCCCCCTACGTCGCAGCAGTCGGAGTGCACAGTTCTGTTTCAAGAGGTAACCTAAGGGCCAAAACCACCGCCCCAGCATGGACATTATTTTCTTTTTTCCCTGCAGAGGGAAGGAAAAATTGCTCTCAATGTATGGAAAAAGAAGCTGCTAATACAAGTTTCAGGTTTCAAAACTTTCTTTCTTATCTAAGACAAGGTTTGGGGGAGGTATACTAATTTCTATATCTCTCATATGCCTGATCAAATCTGATATTTTTGAATAGAAACTGTAAACTAAACAGCTTCAAATGTCAAAATGTTTGCTTTGTGGTATTCATATATTGATTCTTACGTCCTCTGACACAAGTCAGAACATGATTCCGTTGACGGAGTGGAAAAGTACATTTCTGATTGCTTTAAATGTCAATATGGTCAAAATGCTATGTCTGATATCACGTCAAGGAAAGACATGATATTCCCTTCCTATGCATCAGAAACAGATTGTACGTACGTAGGGGAGGGGAATACCTGCTTTTGAGACCATACAGTTGAAGGAAAACATCTGAAACACGAAAGCCTGGAGAGACAGCTCTGAATTTTGCTGTCATTTGTTTTGCTGCCTGTCAGCCTTTAACAGATGAGGCTGAACTCAGAGCAGAAGTCCTTCAGGAGAAAGAAATGGAGATTGAAGCAGCGAATGGACAAACTGGAAACCAAATTGTATTAACCAATGGGACAACCCTAAGAGAAAGGAAGAGTTCGTCCTCGCAGATAGATGGAGGTGTTAGGAAGTGAAGAGAACTGAAGTGATTACTGCCTTTGGGCGGAGGGAAGCAGACCCACAACAGACAGGTATCGCTGGCGAAACCCAGCTGCTTCAGCTGGCGGGCAGGCTGCGGGCACCAAACCCCAACATAGCTATCCACACTACGGTTTTTAGTATTAAGAGATTAATTTTGATTTTCAGGGTCAACTTTGAACACAACTTGAAAATCCCTTGAAAATCCATTAAGATGCTGTAAGACATAGAGGACTTGCAAAGCGTCCGCGAAGCGTGTTGGCTCAGTGCAGGGCTGCGTCGTGCTGCGGAAACGGGAGATATTTCCATTTGCAGTTGTCTTCACTGCCATTTCTAATACTGTTGTTGTAGAGGTCCACATCTCTATTTTCCGCAGCATGCGAGCGAAGCTCTAGCACAGCTTCTCAATAAGCTGAGCTGCTTCCCACAGCTCTGTGGGAATTTATTTCTTCCCCTCAAAAAGATGCTTTTCAGTTTCAAACAAAAATGGGTTTGTCAACTGGATGGATTTGATAGTTAGATAAATGTGTTTTATCAACGGAATGGATTAGGCTGTTTGCATTTTGTCACCACAATCTCAATCCATCCTGCCAATAAAACATATTTCATCAAAGCTTTAGGCCACCATGCTAACAGAATGTGTTTTGTCAACAGCCTAAATCCATCCTGTCAACAAAATCCATTCAGAAAGAAAATAACTCAATCTCTTCTGTCAACATCAGGAGTAAAATCTCGGTTGTTAGTGTATGAAAAAGAAAGCCAAACCCCACAGTTAGCCGTCCGTATTTTCAGGCCAAAATAAGAAAAATACAAAAGTATCCATCAACTTAGCATATGTAAATGAAAACAGTGGGGAAAATTAAACATGTTGCTGTTTCCTGGTGTGATTGGGATGTGATCAAGCTGTGGAGTTGTCCAGGCTGAAGCCTGAGGATTCTACCACCAGTTCAATTCGGAACTGAATTAAACATCTAGATCCCAGAGATGCTGGATGCTGAATATGTATTTATTAAGAAAACTCAAAGACTCTGTAGGCAAATTATTCCCTATCTGTGCCTGGACTTGCTGTGGCTTTCTGCACCCCCTCTGAAGGGCAGAGTAGATCCTTTGTACAAAGAAAATATCAGGGCAGCAAAAGAGCCTTTTGTAGGAAGCTTCAGTGTAGCTGGAGGCCTTCTAAGATCATAGGCACATAAGCAGGAAAAGAAATATGCTGAGTTTAAAAGAACACACAGACAGGTGGCAATCACGTCTGTGCACATACACACACATCTACATGTAATTATAACTTTGCATTCTACGCAATTACAGGACACGATCATTCCTTTGTTCCCCCACAGCACTGATTCATATGGCGCTGTGGTTTTGCTCCTCCTTTTCTTCCCCCTTTCACCTCTCAATAATATAACATTCATTTCCAAAATTTATTAAAATAGTCTCAAAGCAAGATTGCAGATATTAAAGTTTGATAGCTCCAACTCCTTTACTTGCAGAAAAGGCCTGTCTCCCTCCTCTTCCACTCTCTCAGCAGCATGTTGTGAATATTGGCAGTAGTTTTCATTTCAAGCCCTAAGTCGATAAAGATTGACTGTTATCATATAATAAAAGTCAGACGGGTTTTTGAAAAGGGAGCAGTGGCTTTCGGTACCTACCTTGAGATGCTGCAAGAGAGCCTGGTTTTCCTAAAGAATAAGCCATAAGGCTACTTTCAGAAAAGGTGGTCTCTTTGAATAATCTCAGGTTGGGCATCCAAAACCGATCCCCTTTTAAAAAGTTATATTCACTTGCTTTTCTTTGCAGTGAAGCCCTGCATTGTCTTATATGCACATAACATGAAGGATGGAACATGGTCATGAGTGCTTGAAGGGATAGCATATGACATTGGGGCTCGGGTTTTTGGCGGGATACTTTGGTTTTAGGTACATTAGAAGCTCTATCCTGGAGGCAAAAAGTCTAATTGATTTATTTTTATAATTACTTTTGTAATAGGTGATTTATTTTATTTCCTTTCAAACCCCAGCTCATGAAGTAATTGTAAAAGAGAATGAAAATCTGAAGTTTATTTAAAAATGAGATGCTTGTTTCTCTTGTGGGTAAGGGAAGATTAGCCATTGCGGACCCTAAAGCCTTAAACACTGAAAGCAAAAGAATTTTTAAAAATGTTACTTGTCTAAACAGCCACATGACTTAAACCAACCGCTTCATTTTGTAATTCTTAGAGTTGATAACATTGGAATAACATTAAGCAAGGGAAGGTGAGAGAGGACATGGAAGACATTTAATAATCAAAGGCAGATAAAAATCTAACAAACCATAGCTTTTTCAATAACTAAACAGAATATGGAAATACATAATCCTGGGGCCATTACAAAGTGAGTTTCATTCTGTATCTTCGCCTGTCTCAACTCTTGATGCAAGTACAAATGAAAAGAGAAAGACTGGTGTTGTGAAAGATGCTTTTGAGTACTGCATACTCGNAAAAGAGAAAGACTGGTGTTGTGAAAGATGTTGTGAAAGACGCTTTTGAGTACTGCATACTCAATTAGAAATTCATCTTGAGCAACAAGATGCCACATAGATCACTCCCAGTTAAGGAAAGGCTTGCATCATCAAATTAACTCAACTTCTTCATCATTTCTCTACTTCAGGTGAAAATCTTGGTGTTTTAAAATTGACTTCAGCCTCTTATTAAAGAGCCTTCCATTCCTCCATATGGTCTATGCTAATTATCAGCCTTTTGAACTACACTATTTCGGGATCTATTGTGAAGCGAAAGGATTCACTTTAATCACACGGAACAGAATAATAAAATTATCTCCACAGGGAATTCCACAAAGGTTTCTTTGCACCTACAAAATAGTCTTTACTGTTTAATGATTTATTGATGTAGTTGCTTTGGCTTTCTAAGCTTTTTAATTTTGTTTAATATGCATACTGTCTTCCAGACCCTTGATTACACCACTCGCCTTGATCATTTACAACTTCAGATCAGCTTAGCGGACTCTTCCCCAGCTCTGTTTCATAACACTTGGCAAACAGATATAAACAATAGCAGCAGGTGTTTGTTTTTCCTATTAATAAAGGGCTTGGGTCTTGCATTGTGACCCCTGGAAATGGGATGCTGCACCCTCATCAATAACAGGGCTAAGTTATTTGGGACAGGGATCATCTATTAATTACCTGCTCAGAAATTCATACCCCTGCAGAAATGTTGTCTTCATCTGATCAAAATAAATGGCTTCTCTGCCTGCCAAATTCTCATCTGGGTCACACAAGCACTAATCCATTGACAGCTTTGCGGAATGACTTCTACTCTCTCTTATTAAATTCTTCTGAACGTAGATTCACTCGCCCTCTGTAACTTGTTAACAAGGGATATCACTCAAACCAAACAGTTTCAGAAATATAAAAGCTGACCTGGCCGCTAGGAATACAAAGCTTATTTGGCACAGGCAAAGCTCTCAGTCGCATTGGCAACATGAGCCAAAAGGGAAAATCAAAAATCAGTAGTGATGCAAAGCACAGTAATGAGCTATTGCTGTTACAGTTGAGCATCAGGGCCTGACAAAAAAACATCAGGAGGAGGAGGAGGAGTGTGCACACACGTGTGTACACACACACATATGTATACATCTACCATCGTCTAATACATACCATCTACATATACCATCACTTCTAAACCCAAGCAAATAATTCCAGGGGTACCGTGCAGAGACTCATTTCTGTGACAGCACAGAAAAGCGTCACGCTCTGAGGAGCGGTGAGAGGATGGCTAGGACAGCCGAGCAGTAGACAGTTTACTAATTGAACAAGGTACTAATTGAAACCTTGATTAGCCGGCTAACCCAGCTCCACAGCGACAGGCGTTTAGTCAGTCCAGCTGCACGTTTGTTTTCTTTTAGTAGAAGTGGACTGTCTCACTCCTGAGTTCCCCACACTAACGGACCTCACCCCACCCAGTTCCAAATCTGTCAAACTTCATTTTCCGTAGTCGTCTTTTCTAATATGTTTCTGGCACAGGTAGTTCAAAACTCTGCTTCGTTCTGAAGAGATGTCACTTCCATCAAACTCAGGGAAATGACCCACACAACCCTTGACCAGCTTTTGCCTGCTGGTGGCTTTCCTGGTGGAGGACAAAGCAAAGGTGTCCTCAGCCTTTGGCACCTTGCAGCGGTATTTGTTCACGTACCTCTGAGGAGCTCCAGGCTTGTTCCCTCCACCGCTAACAGGAATCGGGGGTTTAGTCCTGTGCTGAGTGCCACAATTTTACTTTGTGAGGATTTGAGTAGCACCTGAGGAAAGGAGAATTTTTATTTCCCCAGTAAGCAACTGGTTGGCATTTGACCTCTATCCTACGGTCAAGCCCCAGGTAGACTCTGATACCTCTTGAATTGTTACCGAAATGCTGGAATTGAAAAGTCATTGGAAATGACTGCCTACAAGATAAGACACTAGGCTGTGAGCCAAGAACCCTCAGCTCAGTTGCTGTCCTGCTGTTACTTTGGAAAGTCCTTTCCTTTCCCTGTACCTGCTGTTTTCTCTCCCATGCTTTATTACGTATTAAATATGTGGACTGTACATTTTTCCAGGACAGCAATTTGTATGCACAGCAGCCTCTGTAATGGAGTCCTCATGTCACTTGGTCCCTCTCTGGACTGTAGCAGCCTTCAGAGTACAGCTGCAATTCCCCCATGACCATATTTCCACAATATTTAGTGTAAAAAGCCCCACAAAAGAGTGTGTTCACATTCATCATCATCATGGCCAGAACAAGTAGATTATTTTACTTTTAAGAACTTACTTCTAGCTCATACTCGGCGGTGCCTGTGCATTTCTAGTGCGGGATTTCTGTATTTGCATTTTTATTAAAACCTTATCAGGTCTAATGCCTCCATTTGTCATGGTACAATTATATGAAACTGGAGATTAGACAGGGTCTTACACATCTCATTTTTTTAGGTATTTTATCACGCCCTTGTCATGATGGTATTTATCAAGTCAACACCAAATGGCCCCCTCTACCATCATATGTACTAATGGTTACTGTGCTCCTCCTGACTGTTACCTTTGTTTTTCCATTGATGCTTTCTTGACAAACTGCCCCTCCATCATATCAGAGCTGCCATTAGCCATGTGGTTCGTCCCAGGCATTGGCAGAAGGGCTGGGTGGAATAGACGCTGATTAGAAGTGAACTCAAATAGAAAACATCCAGATAAGAAACCAAAGGAATCACTCTTAGCCTTTAATCCTAGCAATTTTAAAAAAATAGAAGCAGCAGGTATATAATTCATGGAAGCTTTCTCTGCAAGGGCAAAGGATATTGTGTGCCCCTGCAAAATCCATAGCGTTCATTCAGCGTTCTGAATCATCTCAGCTTAATCAAACACACACCCCTNGGGGGGGGGGGGGGGGGGGGGGAAGCTCTGTGATGCTCTTTGCTTTCTGGAAACAAAACACTGTGTCTGTAATGCTCTCCTGGGGGAGGGATTCGGCAGCATAAATTCATCCATTAATTGGGATCCTAAACCACAGCTTTGAAATTGTCACTGCTTTCTATTAAATGCATTTCAGCATTACTGGTAGACACTAAATTAAAAGCCCTTTAATTTAAACACGACTGAAGCAGTACCTAAGCTGAGTTCACTCCAGTTCCCGAGGCATCAGTAAATGTGAGAGGTCATTCCAGCCTCCATGGTCCATCCCATCACTTTTGTCCTCTCTGAGGTCCCTACCAGCAATGCCTCCGGTCCTTGAAGAAGTGCAAGAAAAGTGTGCTGAGCACTGAAGTATCAAGCTTCTATTTTAAATCCTAACAGTTTTTAAACCTGTTGCACTTGTGCCAGAATAGAGTACTTCTGGGAGCTGCACCCTGCAGAAGGGAGAGGGGGAAACGGAGCTTCTGCCGCCACCTCATGTCCAGGCAACCCCTGCTCTCACCTGGTCACCACAGAGTCCCATCATTACGCACACACGGACAATCAGCGGCAAAACCACATGTAGAATATTCCAGTCTGATTTACATGTCAGTGTTTTTAGGATAGAGAATGGTCCTCCCTATAGAGGCAGCAATGTGCCCTGGTGGCCAAGAAGGCCAATGGTGTCCTGGGAGGCATCAAGAAGAGCGTGGCCAGCAGGTGGAGGGAGGTCATCCTCCCCCTCTGCTCTGCCCTGGGGAGGCCACATCTGGAGCACTGTGTCCAGTTCGGGGCTCCCCGGGTCAAGAAGGACAGGGAACTGCTGGAGAGGGTCCGGCAAAGGGCTATGGAGATGATGAGGGGACTGGAGCATCTCTCTGATGAGGAAAGGCTGAGGGAGTTGGGGCTTTTCAGTCTGGAGAAGAGAAGACTGAGGGGGGATCTTATCAACGCTTATCAATCCCCAAAGGGAGGGTGCCAGGGGGATGGGAACAGTCCTTTTCCAGTGGTGCCCAGTGACAGGACAAGAGGGAACGGGCACACACTACAAGAGAGGAAGCTCCATCTCAACCTGAGGAGGGCCTTCTCTCCTGTGCGGGTGGCAGAGCACTGGCACAGGCTGCCCAGAGAGGTGGGGGAGTCTCCCCCTCTGGAGCCATTCCAAACCCGCCTGGACGCTGTCCTGTGCCACTGCTGGAGGTGCCCCTGCTCTGGCAGGGGGTGGCACTGGGGGAGCTCCAGAGGGCCCTTCTGACCCCCACCACTCTGGGATTCTGTGATTTTACGTGGCAAATGACTGTGGTTTTCAGAAATAAACACAAAGAAGTTGCTTGCTGAAAGTCTCGCTGCTCTGCAGGGGCAGACGGAGTGGCCAGCTGCCATCAGCTCTGGGGAAAAGGTGTCTGATTGTGCCAAGTGCCTCTGAAAATTTACCTATCAAGACAGAAGATAAGACAGGGGCCAGGTATCCTTGACAGGGAAACTTATGTTCAAGTCGAGGCCCTTTTCTTGAGGGTTCATGTTATTAACCTCAAAACAATTCAAAACCAAGTGCAATACCAAAAAGTCTTAACTGCCAGTGAAGTCGGTGGAAAAGCTTGAACTGAAATTATTCGGGGAAGAGCTGAGTGGGCCCAATTCTCCTTTTCGTCTGATGTGACTCCATTAAACTCAGATGAGTAACTCCCAGGAGAACGAGAAACTGTCTTTATCTGAAGCCTGCCTGCCCTGCACGGCGGCTTTATCAAAAGGAGATACAGTAAGAGATGGCAGCAATCGTCTTGTATGGAGCTTTACCAGCTTGCTCTCCAACGTGCTTGGTGCAGAGAGCAAAGATCCGTATTATCAGCAGCTGGAAATAGTTTAACAGACTAAATATTTCAAAGTGGACCTCGACAGATAGCCAGCATCATTTTTACCCCTGAATTCTCCAGGGAAGGGAGCACCTCTCACCTGAGCTATTACCTAAGCTTAATGAAAGAGAGAAGTGGAAAGGAAAAACCAAGAATGCGTGTCTCTAAATTTTTAAGTGTCCTTTTATCCTTCCAGTGAATCGTATTATAGGCATTGGGCAGAGTCAGAGAACGACACCGTAAAATGGTGAATGGCTACCTCTTCTCCCTACTTACTTTCAGCTCAGAAAGCATCTATTAGTTCCGTGCAGCGGATTTCCTGGATGGAGAAAAGATGCAAATCACTCCAAAGCTGGCAAAGAGCTTCCAGCTGATGGGATTGGGGAACAGCAGCAGGGTTCTTCTATTCTCTCTTCTCATTTCAGTTACAAATATGCCGCTGCTATTGCTGTAATTTAATAACTGTGGATTAATTCACGTTCCCTTGAACTGAATCTGGAAAGCATCTTCTCTAATTCCTGCTCCTAACCAAACTCTGGAGTCCTGCAAAGGTACTTTCAATGTGAGCAAACGCTATTGCACCCCCCAAAAAAAAATTTTGCAACAAATTAATGAGGCAGGTTGATGGTGCTTTGAAGCAAACAGTGGATAAATCGTTGGGAAAAACCTCACTTGGCACAAAATATTATAAGCAGCAAAGCTAGTCTCTAGCAGCATAGAGGAAAAGAGGCTTAACAGCCCAAGCATTACATTTCCAGCACCGTAAAAGCTGGTCAAATAATGGAAAAATTTATGCAAGTATAAAGTCATTTGGTGATAGATGGGGAGGATTAAGCTCTGTTGAATAAGTTATCCTCTGCAGAATATATTTCAGCCTTACCATACTGCTTGACGAATAATGGACAGATTAACTGGTTAAATTTTGCATAATGTATTGTTTCCTAGGGTTGTAAACTACCCCTTTAACACACACACACACACACAAAAAGTCGTTTTATTTAGCTTGAAACTAGTTTTCTGAAAATTCTTCCCCCACACTTAAAAATCTTTATCTTTACAAAAGAACACAATAAAACTAATCTGCATCAAGTCCTAAAATGGATTTATTAAACTGTATTAAATCCCCATGAAGACTATTTGTTCAGTGCAGTTTAATATCCTTCATAAATGGAATAAAATAAATTGACCTAAGGCTACTCTGAATCTGGATGAGAATTAAAAATGTGGTTTAATTAACCTACTCCAAGTTAAAAAATTCTGCTAATTCAAAAAAAAATATATATATTTTTTAAAAGACTTTGGAAGTTTGTCTGCAATGTGGCAGCCATGAAACTCAGTGGGAGCTGGCTCCTAAATCCCTGACACGTTTGAGAACATCTATTTTAAGACTGACTTCATTCTACATTATCATCAGCCATCGCATCTTGGAGGTGGTTCAGGATTTGGTGCAAAATGGGTCCTCAAGTTTTAGATAAGACCTAACGTTGTCTCTTGAAAGTAGCATTGTAAAGGAGACATGAAGTTATAAATCAAATCCACAAAAGTAATTTCTATTTCTAAACACAGAACTGAAAAGTCATATGATTTATGTCCTTTCACAAAGATACACAAGTGAAATTTTCTGGTTGAGGCCACGCCTGGATTTACAATTTTTATCTAAGATTGATTTTGTTTGTTTAAAAAATATACTTTTATGCATATAGTGCACTTTAACCTTGTTTTTATTGATGTATCTCACAGGACTGTATTAATACATACTAAATTTCAAAATATTTTTACTGTGAGGCAAAATGCCTAAGTATTATTCCAATTCCTATTGAACTATGGAATATTTTCACACAGGAGTCTTTGTTATGCCAAAGCAGTGTAAAAGACACTCACAATAAATGCTCTGCATACATCTTACTCGAGTCCTCTGGCTGAAAGTGAATACCAGTAGCATCACTTAAATTTTCCATAAAGGGAGCAAAGCCATTTTTCTTACCTTCCTGTCTGCTTTCTCCTCCCAAATCAAATAAATTTCAGATATTTAAGTGAATTAAAAGGTAATAAATCCCCACCTGAGAAATGGTAGCAGTGCATAGCAAACACTGTGCTTAAATAATTTAGAAAAATGACCTGCAGTGATATAAGGCCTTCTGAAGTTCAGATATTTATTAGATTCCCTTCCCCTGTGCTTCGCTTCTTTCATGAATATCATTACATCAGCAAAGGTGCCCCACACTAAGGGAACGGTTCGGTGACTTAGTGAAACTTTAACAACTCCTCACATTCCTTCCTGATGGCTGGGGCATCTTGAAAGAAGAACATCGACCTGGTCCGTAAATTGCATAAGGCCTAAACAAGCGTAGAGGCAAAGAGAGGGAACGTTTCTGCTGTGCAGAATTATGAATCTTCTCAAAATCCTCCCCAAAAGCTCAACTGAAACCCGAGGTTATTCAACTTCTCCTCCAACTGCAACAAAACTCCACCAGTGACAACTTTTGTCCAAACCAAACCATTTTAAGCCCATGTATCCATGAGGGCTAATTGTCCACAACGAGACATCATAGCTCATTGCTACAAAGGTTAGTTGGAAGAGATCGTAAAAATCCAACGTATTTACAGTGCTACAAAAGGGAGGTGGCTGCAAGGTCGTGTTCTCCTGAGACAGTCATTGTTAACATCATGTTGTTCCCCATCCAAATGATGTCTTTGCCTCCGAAGTCAATACAAAGCTGAATAAAACAAAATAAACCCAGATTTCAAGAGATGGAAAGAAGGTGATTTCACTGTCTTGACAAATTCTTTTAAAAAAGAAAATGTTTGTTTCCTCAGCCCTTCCCAGATTCCCTATGTGATTCCAACAAACCATTTTATTTCTGTCTCTGACCCTGGGGAGTGGGGGAAGAGAAAATAAAACTTACTTTTTACCACTCATTGCCTTGACTGTATGTTCTTTGGAATGCTATCTCCTTCTTGCTATGCTTCCGAATACAGATTAGCAGAATGAGCCCTTGTCTCTGCTGCAGCATCCGTGCGTTAACGGGATACAAGTAAGCAAGCACACTTTCTGAAATCATTCACACATTTTTCCACACTCTAACTAGATTTTTTTCACTGTAAACATGCCACTTAGACCACCCTAAGTGAATTTCCATAGCAGAGGCCTGAGAAGCAAATCATTTGCTGGAAGAAATGCAAACTCCAGCTCTTAAGACAGTATAGGAAACAGGAAAAAGCTTGAGAGTATTTGATCTTCGCATAACATTGTACTGCCATAAGGGTCTGTCAGGATTTTTGTATAACTTCCCTTGAAAAGCTTGTATTTAAACAAGCAAGACAGGCAAAAGCAGAGATAACAGAAGGCTAATTCCCTTAATTTTACAGAACGGCCCACAGCCGAGCGCCCCATCTGACCCTGATCACTTCCATTGACCCTCTCGCCTCCCGTCCCAACCTTCTCAGCCGGGCAGACCCAACCGCTTGCGAGGCTGTATGCGGGTCAGAAAAAAAATTTAAAAAATAAATAAAAAAACAGAACTAGGTTAATAGCAACCCTTTCCTCTTGCAGGGTTATGTTTTGAGCTTCATCGGTAACATTATTTTGTACATCGGCCAAATCAATGCTTGAACTGCCACGTGATAAGCCAGCATCCCTGTCCTCCCACAAATTGTCAGTTGGTGTCCAATACCACACTCCTCCTTATCTGACTCATCTCCCACATTTCGGCTCAGAGCTCCCAAACAAGGTGTATCTCATACCCATTTTATAATGAATGTCCGCTGACAGATATTGAGCCCACACTGGTAGGTAACTTAATCAATATTCAGGTCTCCAGCAGTCTGTATAGCAAATTATAGCTGGCATTTAATAGAACTGCAAAACAGAAATAGCTTTAACACACCAGTCAGTATTTTAAGCCACATAATAAATTCACCGCTACCCAGTTACGTATCAATTAATAGCACTAAACATCCTCAATGTATTAACAAAGATGTCATTCAGATATTAAAATCCAGTTTAATTAAAATAGCAATGAGGTTTTAAATGTCCAGTATTTTAAAATTCACCTGATCTTTTTAGTCATTACAAAGAGCCCTTTAACTAACACATAACTGCCTCATAAAATTTAAATTGCAGGTAAAATTAAAACATTGGCTTGCAAATATTGCTACAGCGCGTTTGACTCCAGGTCAGCGCGGAACGCAACAGCCGGAGCCGGCAGCAGAATTAACCAAAGAGCTGCTCCAGAAGCTGTATTATTATTTGACATGATCTGTACTTGAAGCGGTTCCCTGCACAAATGGAAATCAAGTAAACTGTTCAATTTATAACCTCACAAGTGGCTCTGCTTTTCTGTATATTTACCCAGCAGCTTCTGGCTGGGCTGGACTGTCAGCGGGCAAAAAAGCAAACGGGAGCCTGAGAGAGCCCTGTCTTAAGTGGCACCTCTTGACCTGGAAATACGAAAGCAAAGGCAGGCAAGAACGAGAGGCCAGGCGTATCCTGCCACGAGCTTTTAACACAGAGTCACCTCTGAGATGATTATGGCCCACTCAGAGATGCTTTTTCTTTTTTTTTTCCCTTTTCAATTACAGTTTCACACTTTGCAACTTGTCTATTTGTTTACTCCCCGAGACCAACCCAAAATGTTTACGAGGGCACCAAAACAGTATTTTTCCTCAGCCAGCTTCACTTTCATCACAACATCAAAAGAGACGTATTTACAACAGGCCTTTTGCCTTTTATTCTTGCCACCCTTCACAGGGAGATTTCAAAGACCTGAAGTCAGTGTAGGAAAGCTTTCTGCCCTCTAGGACTAACGAATTACGCTAGCAAATTTAACATCATTTTCCCGCCCCTGCCTCATCAGCTAGAGCCCCAAACTAAATCCATCAACCCCCAAACTCTCAGATCATCTCCAGAGTTACGGTCCCGCTCTCGCCCGTGCCGTCCCCTCTCACCCTTCGCTGTGGGCTCCGCAGAAACTGCTGATGCCCCAGAAATATTTCCCTGTGGTAAGAGAGAACTTCAGCATCTTTGGTGCCAACACCAGAACTGCTCAGAGCTGTTCCCAGTGGGGGGGCGGGGGGTAGGCTAATTGGAATAAAGGATAATCAGGTGGGACTTCCTCCCATCCATTTGTTATCACAGCGGATACATCCCGAAGCCTTGCTGTGCCACCGACCTGCACAGACCTTCAGCTCCTGGTTCCTCCCAAGCAGCAAACCAACCCCACACAGTCGCCTTTGTCTAAAACCAGTGGAGATCAACTGATTTTGTGGGGCTATCCGAGTCAGATTGCCCTCTGCAGCTCTTCCTAAATCTTACATTCTGCCTATTCCTGCTGTGCCTGCACTCACCTCCGCAGCCAAATGCCCGCGAAATTCCTATCTAGGCTCCGGTTTATGTTAAATTCTCGTGCTGAAAACACTAAATCCCAATATCTATTGCAATTTGCTTTCATTTTGAACAGCAATCAAATTAGGCCTGACCTGACTTTACTGCCTCCAGGTGGGCACCCGTGGCTGGGCCCTATCACTTAAAGCAGTAGGTGCCTAATCGAATCGAGTTAGACAGTGATTGATATTTTGCATACCCTGTAATTATGTTATTAAAGATCTGGCACGTCGTTTGATGTGAAATGATGCGTGATTGCTGGAAATGAAATGCAATTCATTCCTTATTTTGGAAGTCCAGCGGTGGGTTATGGGAGACACCAGCCATTTTCCAACAGCCTTTGGGGTGCACATTAGTTGTGCGCACACAGTTTTGATATTCATCACAGTGACAGATTGCCTGGCCGCTCATTAATCCGTAACTGTGCCTGGCCCTAACAGACTGTGTATTGGTGCAGTTCTCTATCTAATATAATAACACAGCAATGCATCATGCTGCTGCAAACCTGCAGCTTCAGAGCGATGTGAGAAACAAAACTGGTTTCAAACCGTCGTGGAAGCTGTTGTAGCTACAACACTGTGATGGGGATTTTCTGGATGCTGAGCTGTCCCAGTATTCCCACTCCTCTGGCCCGGCTCCAGCCTCTTTCCAGTTTAACATTATGGGAAGACTGTGTTAGTGGCAGTTCCTCATCCCTATCTGTGTATCTCATTCTCTTCCCTCCACCCCTTCCAGACAGAAAACAACTTCATCTAGGGGCTTATCTACACTTGAAAGTTAATTCAAGGTTACAGTCAGCCATGAACTTAAAGGGAAATAGTTATTCTTTAATAACCATACAGAGACAGCTATTCTAGAATAAAAGAGCTTTATTTAGTTTAATACACTTTCTTTAATCACTAATCCTAAACAGGTGATTAGCTCTTTATTAACACACTGAAACCATATCTGAACCCTTCAAAAGCCATTTCTTAAAATTCCCTGGATAACGAGCGTGGCCACAGCCCGTAATTAAGCTCAGAGTGAGAGAGGGGTGTTCCACTTCGCAGAGCAGAGCCGAGCCGAGCCGAGCCGAGGGGGGACGGGTGTCAGCCTGAAGCTACACTCCGAGTCCCAGGGTCAAATCACCTTTCTCTAGTTAATAACTGCACCTCTGGGTAGAGGGCAAACTTCTCAGAACTGTTGGCTGAACTGCCCCCTTGCTTATTTACACATTCAGGAGAGCTTTGGAAATTAGGTTTTTATGCTCTGTTATAGCAACCCTCCAGTACCGAGCCCCTGCAACCAGAGATTTCAATTTATATTTGCATTATCATTTAAGAACGAGCTGCCCACAACAAAATACCTTTGGAGCATCATAAATAACCCACTGCTAAGACTGAAGCTTTGTAAGAAATCCCTCAGCAGAGAAGAAAGAAGGAAATTTGCAGAAACGCCAGAAATACAGAAATTACACAGGAGAAATATCAGAGACAGGTGATAGTCTCTTAAGCTTTCACAAGGCGCTAACAGCGTTTCGTTCTAGGATGATTTATTCCTTTTATTTAAATTAGAAGCAGGTCCGCAGGAAGGAAAAGTTTTCCCATGTTTTTTAAAGTAGTCCTGCAAGATGAGTGGCCTTGTGGCGGAGTCTCATAGGTCTGGAAGCTTGGCCCCGTACTTCAGGGTGGGGGCCCTAAGGAATCAGGACCCCCCTTCCCAGCTCTCCCACAAAGCCCTGAGGTGTCACGGAGCAAGCCATGCGAGTAGAGCTTTTCAAAAGCTTTTGGGGACAGCATCTGCTTCCCATGGACTTGAGACACTTTTGGAAAAGCAAAAAAGCACAAATCTGTGTGACCCACTTGGTTTCTTCAGCCCGCACATCCCAGGAGCGTCGGGAAGGAAAATATCTCAACGCTGAAAATACATTCGGCCACTTTGGAAGAAGACGGCGACACCATTATTGAGGGAGTTTCGGGGCTTTGCAGAAATCATGCCAAACACGTAAATTTAAGTCATCATATAGATTTCTTTAAGGAAGATGCAATTATCTGTTCTTTTCCATTTGTGAATGGTGGAAAAAAAATTAAATTAAGTTCAACAGGGCTTTTCAGTCAGACTAGAAGTCGTCCAGCCGAAATCCTACCGTGGACACTCAAAGCTTGGGAGCATTTGAAAATCAAATCTGTATCTCAATTAATTTGTGTTACCTTTTTACATCAAATTATAAGGACTTCAGCCTAGAAGCCACTGGTACCAGGAGAAGAACCTCAGATTTAGTGTGTTGCACGATGAACAGACAGACGTGTTGATCTGTGTTACAGTGGTGACGAGCGGGATTAACTCCATCCACTTCCAAGGTGCTGCCCCAGAGAAGGTCTGTAGGATCACCCAGTGCACAATGTGAGCTGTCTCCATCTCAGTTCCTCAATATGATTTTATTTGGTGAGAGATCACTTAATCTTCTGCTTATAAAGCATTACAAGCAGTAGAGAGGTTTCAGGAGCAAAGTGGCCATTCAAACCGAGACAGGTCACCGCTATTAAGTTTGGAGTCATATTCAGGTTCATGGTGTTGAGTACAAGACTTTCAGAGGTCTTGGGTTGCTTTTGAAACTCAGATGCAATTCTGGAAATTTAAAACAATTAGAGCAGTATTTATATCCACATCCATCTGTAAAATCAACAAATAATGAAGTTGTTTATTGCAAATTCACTTGGCACAGGAAGTCTGAGAATGAAACATGTATTTCATAAGTAATTTCTCTCTCGTTATTTTGAGAGCTCCTGGTTCATGATTTTCGAGTATTTGGGACTGGCAATGGATATTTGGTGCTCAAGATACAAATTTAAAACTCCAACGTGAGGCTGAGGATTTCCACACCTTCGTCTTCTATAATAATTCTTCTCACCACATCAGCTGGTATAACCCATCCTAGTCAGAAAGGGAGGCAGACAATAACCAGACAGAATCCAAAATCCAATCCGTGTTTGTTTGCCATTTTTATTCTGCCTGTTACAGGTCATTCTACCTGCAGCAGCTCTTTGTCATGTGTATGAGCGAACAGACATTTCAGGGAACCTACAAATGTTGTCAGCCAGATGGAATCACGTTTATGACCCGGCAGTAAATATCCGTCGCAGAATGAACTAGATCTATGGGTTCAATTCTGTAAGACGCCGAGCCTTTAAATCGAGTGAATAATACACAGTGACTCCTTGCACGCCAGCAGCTAAACACATACTTAAGCACTGGAGGAGTCGGGTGGGCTCAGGATGTTCTTACCTTCCCCAGAATCAGAATCGACGCGAGGCTTAGGCGCCTACCTTATCTTCGTTAAAAACCACTGCGGGGACTGCATAAATCTTATCTGGGCTTTTAATATTTTCCCAGACAGTCTGTAACAAAGCTGCTTTCACAACCTCACCTAAGAGCTGCCAAAATGATGCTAATACTCGAGGCCTCACCACTGGGCATTCAGATTAGCTTTAATTCTTTATGTGAAAGCTTGAGAAGAGCCTATTTTGAGGGAGCTATTCTTCAGGCAGCAATGCTGAAAATCATTTCTGGGGATTAGCGTTTGGAAAATTCAGTAAAATCTGTACCTCCAGAAGAAAGGTTAGTAAAACAGCAACAGGAAATAGCAGTTTAACAACAAGGCGTTCAGCTCAAGTTCACTTCATTGGCCACGATAACATTATTCGGTACACACGGTGAGGTTCATGAAAAGATCTTAGCCCCTTCACTCTGTCTCTGATCTGGTTTTCCTCTCTCATTTACCTGTTAAGAATGAAGCTGTTTCAGGACAACGTGTCTATGTCGAGGATTGCAAAGAAAACTTCAGTGCAAAGAGGTATATTGGTGTAAATATAATATAAAATTAATAGTACTTTTAACAGTACTTAAAATATAGTACTTAAAATAGTAAAAAATAGTACCTAAAATAAAACTTAATAAAAGAGTTGTCAAGCATACCGTGTTTTTAATTCCACAAATTATTAAAGTTAACACCACCATCTACTACCCTACTGCCCATTCAAACAGTTCTTTTAACTAGCTCAAATACCACGTCCTGCAAATTAAATGTTAGCGTGTTCAAAGCAAAGAGGTGGTGACAAGAGCCAGGAGGTATTTACACGACACGAAGCAGGTCAGCAGCCGGCAAAGCGGCAGAACAGCAGCTCCCAGCACAGCAAGGTACCAATTTGCACTACTATTCTGAGATATTCTCCAGAAAACAAGGTATTAAATCCAGAGGGAAACGTTAAAAAGTTTACTACTGCAATTATCATTTTCACAGAATGTTTAGGACCCTGTAGCTCAATTAAAAATAAATAGGTCAGCTGGATTGAGTGAAAAGGCACTAATTAAGGCATTTTTTTATTTTTAATTTTGCCCATAAGAACTGAAGACTGAACTGGTATTTTTATTGAAGCTACCTGATTTATATAATGCTGGATTAATTAATTTTGAATCACTATTTGATCTTTTACGATATTGCTTTACTTTCTTCCCCCTGGTTGCAAAGAACGATTAGGCTGTGCCACTAATGAGAAACATTAATTTAATAGTTTTTAAATACATCATTAAACTCATTTCTTGAATACATTAATATTTCTGATTTATTTTGAATTCAAATACCAGCTTTCCCCCTTTAAGCAACGAAAACTTCATGCTACATTTCTAATGGGATCAGTCGATGGTGTACACGGGGAATCTGTCTGCCTAATTCTGCTCCTATTTATTAAAGCACAGGAACTGCTAAATTCAATCATAGACCTGCTCTTTCTTTCTGATGACATTAAAAAATAAAGGTAGCAGGAGAAGTCCTAATGTATCCTATATCGCTAAACATTCCTAAACATAAAGTGTGCTATATATTTCAATTGGAGATGCACACAGTCATTAGGGATCGATCTCTGAACCAGCTAACTATCACTTCATGAACCCCCAGGAGAAACACCACTTTGCCAACATGCCACAGCCCAGGAGCTTGTCCTGGGTTTTAAGTATTGCCAAGAAAAGTATTCACCCCTGTATCAGATCCCTAAAGAGAACGTGGTCTCTGGTGAGAAATGGCTTGTTATTATTCCAGTGGAAAGATGAAACCAACTCTTTTTCACAATAAGGGTGGGGTTTTCTGAACTTTTCATTCTTCTAAGTGACCATATTATTGTGGCTCTGCTGCTTGGTGTAATACAGCGCTCTGTGGCATTACACTGAAAAAGAATCTGAAGGTGAAACCAGAAAAAAAAAAAATCTTTCTCTGAGGTTTTGTTTAGCTTCTTCTCTCTTGTCATTTTGATGTGGTAAAAAATACAATAATGAAGAATATAATTCCATCAGCACTTCAAACAATGATGAGCCTTCAAAAGAAGGCGCGTTCTTGTCTGTCTTGTTCCCTCTTTCAATCAACGGATAATGCAAAAGAAGAAACGTGACTGCTTCCTTTGGGACGGCACCTGGTAAAGAGAGGAGAACGAGCACAACCCAACGCTTTACCACCTGCGGAGGAGGAGAGGGCGGCAGCCCCAAGGGGAACGGCCAACAGCGCCCAACACCGCTGTTTCCATCAGCTTCCCTTCAGACCTCACACCCTGAGCCAGTCGCACCGGAAGGTTCTGGGGTTTTTAGGTACGTGTCATACCGGTTGTTTTTGCCCAGTTCATTGCCTTCGGATGTGCTCGCTTTAGATTTTGTTTGACTGCATCTGGAATTTATTTGGTAATGGATTGCATTGAGAAATGTAAGGAGGCATTTAATAGCAATCACGTTAGATTGTTTAGCTTGTGCAGTCAGATAGAAACATACCGCTCTATACCAGGGTAACGCAATAATGGATTTAGGCAACAGGGCATAGACACGTGTGTGTGTGTGACAGCAACCAATCTCGCTGAACTACCGCCTTCTTTTCCTATTTATTTAACTTGAAATGAGAAAAAGGAGACCGAGCAGATATGTATCAGTCAGTGAAAGGTAGCCGAGAACAAGGAATGAAAAAACGCGTTACCTGGTTAGACAAGACTGGAAGAAAAATGAGGTGCCAACACAGCGAGGCTGAACATCGCTTTTGCTGTTGGACAACACAAAGTGAGTGGAGCGCACACGCTGTTCAGAAAAAAAGTTAGCTCAATTCCTATCTAATTACACTCATTTTATAGAATACCTTCCAGCTATTTGCCAATTTACACAGGCATATGTTGCCAGTTTGGGAGCACACCTATAACCAGGGTAGCACCCCACTGAAAACCCAAAGTTGGAGGTGCTCAGCGCCCGTTCCAGCCCTTCGCTGCAGGGATGGGTATGGCTGCGTACGTTCAGGTGAGCGCGCTTCGCCAGTTGATCATACGGAACAGTCTCGTGCCGTATTTTCTCTCTCCTCCCCTGCCCCAACAGGTAGGTGAGAATATCTGTATAAAAATCCTTTCTACTACACGGTCGGGGGAGCGTGACCTGAGGGTACCTGTCACTGCAAGGGGCTGATTCCTGTCCGCATCTGAAGATGCTTAATAACCAGAGGAGTTTGAGGCGGGAAGGGACACCCACGTCCAGATCCAGAGGAGGGCTTTTTCCTTTTACAGAGACTGATGAGTGAAAAAACAATCGACCTTTACCTTCTTTGCAACGCTTTGCCCTTTTTAAAGGAAAGTGCCCTGCCTCTTCTCCCATCCTCCTGGTTATTTAGAAGTATTTTAGGCAGGGAAGATCCAGCTCGTACCACCGTGATGCCTCAGTCTCCCAGAAGCGACACAATAAGCAGCAGAGAAATTCCTTTGCAAGACCAAGCCCGAGAAGGGTGGGTTTTTTTAAATGCAGCTCTAATTTATTGGTGAACAATAAGGGCTATAAAAGCAGTCATTTCAAGGTTAACGTGCTACTCAAGAATCCAACAGTCAAGCTGAGTGAATAATCCATAACTAATTGCTTATTTAATTGCACATTCTTTGTACATGAGGCACTTGTAATATTCCTGAAGGCTTTAGGTTTCCCCCCCTTTTAAGTAAGCTATAAAACTTCTATATCTGTTCTTCAACATGTGTATTTTGTTGCTTCACTATATCAAGCAAGTGATATTATTTCTATTCCCCAATTAGATTGCTTCTATAGCCATTAATTTATGGTAGCAGCTCATGGAAAAAAAAAAATCCCATGAAGAGGTGGTGTAATCCATTTTTAAAGACTGGATTTATTTTCCTTTTTTTTTTTTTTCCCCTGAAATAATGAATCCCAGTCTCAGAAACAAGGCACCTGGAAAGGCAGAAAGAAAAAGAGCCACACTGAGGATCTCCCCTGAAGGAAACAAGCAGAGCACAGTACACATTTAGTCCAGCAGGAATCACCAGGCCAACCAACATCATTTAAGGTACGGTCAAGCCGCACCGATATTCCCAGTAACCCATAGCTGAAGTGTGGGGTAGCGTGACACACGCTGAATTACCAGCCTGGTTTCCATTATCCTATTGTTGATTGCTTTATTATTTTTTTTAAGTGAAAACAGAACATTTTGCTTCATTACATTCCAAACCTGTTAGGCTTTTGAAACTTAACAACTTAATTCATTTACTTATAACTTAACATATAGGAATATCAACATTTAATAGCATCATTTCCATTTTTCTGAAAAATTACTACAGAATATCCAGTCAGACTTGACTATTTAATACTGAGTCAAATACTTCTTGCAAGCCAGGATTCCCTTAAACTGGATATATGATTATTCTTAAGATATTTTTTAAGAATACAGTCCTAAGCATCATTAGTGCAGGAACTGCCCTAAAAAATGCATATATATATTATATTAGCTAGCAACATAATCTCATATTATTATTTATAGATTTTTATCTATAGTTTGGAACAGGAAAGGCTGACTTGAGGGTAAAAAAAGCTTGTTGTACTCTTTCAGATTACCTCCTGACATAATTTGAGTTTCTCCATTTCAGCAAGAGTATCTTTTAAAATCAATACTTGGAATACAATTTTTTCCTTATCGGGCTACCCCAATTAAGAATACCAGACCCTCAGCCTGCCACACTTGCTGACATCCTTCGAGCGCAGTCTTTAAAGGAGAATTCAATTTAAACTTTATTAACTTGGTAAAAACTTTCCTGCACTTTGATGCAATCATCCAAAATTAAACAGTTCACAACAAAAATAGCCCATATCAATTTATTCAGCTCACATTTCCATGCAATAAAAGTGACTAGCATGTTAAACTGCAAATCCCTGAAGTCGATCATAGCATCCTGGAGAAAATGTCAGGAATAATTAAGATGGAAACCTAATTTGGCAAGCGCTGCTCCCAGAGACTGGGTGCCGGAGAGGAGAGGGGAACAAGAGATGTAGGAACCTTTATCAATAGTGCTGCTTCCATAACTCTTCTCTCAAAAAAAGAAAAAAAGACAGACACAACCAAACCAAAAAAACCACCAACAAAACACAGTATCACCAGTGAAAATAGAATAGTTACATGTTTAGCAAGTTTTTTTTCCCTGTGAATGGAAGCTCTTGTTTTAAGGGACAGATTTAGTGGATGACCTTTCATTACCCTTATCGGGATGAGTTTTGAGGGAGAGGTGGGAGTATATTTAGATCTTTACACAGACCACAGGCAGCAGCACACCCCCTCATGTTTAACGCGAGCGTGGCACCACCGCCAGCTTTAGCTTAGTTACCACTCCTCTCTCCCTGAAACACGGCGGGCAGAGATGCCACTGCAGTCCGACTGCTGCCCAGCACAAGGGACCCTCTCTCAAGGACGCGGCGGTGAGAGGTGACGAGTGCCTCCTGCCACGGGAGGAGAGGGAATTCGCTACATGTAAATTGCCTTCTAATAAAAACCAGAAGTGGTTCTGCTGTTATTCTGAGTTCGTGCCATTATTGTCACGTCAATGGTTCTGCACAGCTACGTTACACTTTATTAACCTTTATCTGTAAAAACAGAGCTTCGACGCACTTTGCGCTTCGAGTCATGAAGATGCCTTCTCCCAGGTTAGCAGCCCCTGTTCCCACAGGGACACACCACCTGTGTAAAAAGCATTTCTATACTAATTTATTTAATTCTGAAGTGGAAACGTGCCGTTGAATTACACCCACATCACTTCAACAGCAGTTTTTCCAGTGCAGACAAAACTTCTACCACCATTCCCAGCTCAGAGCGCCCTTTTCCTTCCCCTTCTTTCTCCATGCCCTTTTCTAAACTGACCTCTAGCAGACAAAATATCACCCCCACATCTGGATTATACCCACTAGTGCTTACAACAGAGCAATGACATTTTACCATTAGCCAGCACACGTATTTTGCTGCCTACCTACAGCAGAAGAGAGGGGTGGTGATATATAAAAATTCTAATTCTATTCATACTGACATTTACTGTGGAATTCCAGCAATCGAGAAAACCTCTCAATTTCAAGCCTTGCTCGCAGACAAATGTCCTAGAAAACGAGGCAGAAGTTTTCAACCCCTGCAAGGAATTTGCAAAACCAACTAACTTCCTACACGCAAACACCGGAGTGTTTTAATTAATGAAAATAAAATATTTAAGAAGCTGCCAAATGAAAGGTTTTGAAAGACAAAGTGGTCACCTCCTACTAAAGGTTAGTCATTAGCAATACATTGGATACGAGTGTGTGTTTGTTTTAATTAAAGTAAAGCCACTCTCATTACAGGACAGCAGTCCCTCAAAAGGGAATTGGACATTTCTACTTATATAAGACTTTAAGGAGCTTTTTAGTGCAATACTCCCTCTAGTCATGGCAGACAGCACCAGCCACACAAAGGGTCTCAGCTGCAAATAAGAGAACAGTTTCTTCTGACAACAGGGGTGCAGGATATAATTTGTGTTTGCCGCCTGTGAATCCAAAAGCAATTATTTCCGTTCCCAAATTTAGTCATTTACTGACTGTATTCAGCCCGTGGCGCAGCACGATGGTAGAACCCTATAGCAAAGCACCTTTTGGAGGATTTTAAGGCTTTAAAACGTAAGGGCTGGCCACCCACTGGAGCCAGCCCCATCTTTTTAGTGGATGGTCTTTCGTTCAGCAAAGCTATTTAGCACAGCGTTTAAATATAAAGCGATAAACATGTGCTTTAAGTCTCAGAAGTCATGAGGTTCACCCTTGGGTTTAAAATTAAAGGAGGAGCATCACTGAATCAAGAGAAATCTTATTCCTCTAGATGACACCAACCAATTCTTTGAGGAAACACCTTGTCTACCGAAGGAGCAGCTCAGGCACAAGAGAGAGGTTCAGTAATTGCAAATGCAAACGGCCTCTGCTAAACCAGAGGTGATAAGAGGCTGTCAAGAGCCTTAGGTGGCATTTCCTTAATATATCATTCAGTCACGTGGCTTAAGTGAAAGTGAGCCAGCACGTTTGACTCGTCTGACGCCTCCTACCGTGGGTACAGTATGGGAAGTGTCAGGGCAGTGACGTTCCATTTGGGTGGTGGGGTTTCCTGCAGGTCTTTTGCTCTCCCCCAGCTCCGGTTTCACTGAGGTTTCAGCTCTGTCTCTTGGTGCAGCGCGAGGGCAATAGAGAACAAGTCTCCTGTTCTGCACTGGGACGTTATTTTAAGAACTCCTGCAGATACTTGAACACAAATGTAATTTGAAATTAAATCCTGAAGTATTTTCAGGGAAGTCTAAATGTACCAATTCTCATAAGACACACCTGACACCACTTGTTTTAACTGACTCAATTCCAGTAAGAATGTAAGAAATACGTCCAGTTCTTGCACCTAACGGCTGCAGGTAAAAATCAGAGCCCATTTCTTTATGTTATGCTGCACTGGGATTTAAAAGAATCCTGCATAATGATGAAGAAAAGCCTTCCTATCCTGCAGCTGCACCGCTTTCTACCAGAAAAAACACTGTCTTGGTCCACCTTTCCCAAAAATTCATGTGGATCTAGAACTCAAGCGTTCCCTTAACTCGAAAAGGGCAAAAAATCTTAATTGTCATGAAGTCAAGTTACTGATTTCAGTGGGGAACCAAAGAGTTTAGGCTCATCAAATGCAGTCACTTGGTTTGAATCCATCCAGCCAGTTGATAATGACGGATTAGTAGCCATCAAATATCTATTCCAGTACTTCTGATATCTCAGTACTTCACATATCTCCTCACTGGGCAGGAGACATCTCCTGAAGACATTGCTCCATCCTCTTCTGTAAGTGATGTCGTTTCAAAAGAAAACTGGAAAAAAAAAAATCAAGATTAAAAAATTTATTGAATTATTTTTTTAACCCCCCAAAATGAAGATGTTTAAGTCACTACCTGCCTCTTGGCAGTAATTTACATGCCAATAGATTATGTGGGGGTTTAATATCTAATTGTTTTGTAATTCAGAATGAACTGTTGCCATGGCAATCCCTACATGCTATGTAAGATGTATTGTTTAAAGAAAAAGCCTACCCAGACACTCAACGAGACACCATCGGCTAACCTGTCCTTCTAAACGTCTGCACAGTCGAGTCATCTCAAAACCAGAGATTTGAGGAGAGGGGGGTCAAGAGAGGAGACCAGAAGCATTAGCCACTTTTCGATTCTCTGCTTTACAACAAAACTGATGTGTTTCTTGCATCATTTTCTAAATATTCTGCAGAAAATGCTTTTGGGTTTAGGTTGTTGGGTATCTGTGTGTTTGGGGCTTTTGTTTGTTTATTTAAAATAACAGCTTGACTTATACAGTTACATAAAGAAAATTCCTTATCAACTATGACATTCTAATCCCCAAGAGGATTAAAGTTCCTCTATCGTTTATTAGCAGCAGCCTAGAAATATCCAGTTTATTTTCTATCGGGCACAGACTTCCTACACAACCAGCATTTGAAATAATAAATTTCAAGTTTTTTTATGTCTTATTTACTTCTTTTAAATGCAGAAGGTCTTGCCTTCCAAAACCATGAAGCAAACCTAGACACAATATAAATACACTATATAAATCCTCGTGCTGCAGAAGGCCTTCGCTGAGGATAAACATGGCCATGCGTGATGACAGCCCCTCTCCTGCAGCCTCAACACTCCTAACTTTATCAAAACTAGTTGCCTTAAAACTACATGGTACTCCGAGGCTGCTAATTAGCAATGTAATCGTTTAGTTGGTGGCTAGAATAACGTTAAGAGAATGAGTAATTTATTTTAGCTGAGTAAATAAATAGTACCTAGAAAGATAATCCATTGTCATGGGATTCGGTGAGTAGGGATCATTTTGAATCTGGGCATTGTGTACGTGCTGCAGCCCTGGTCCCGCTCCTGACTGTTGGCTGATGGCGGCACATTCCCCAGGAAAAGCTGGCAAGAGGAACCAGAACGCAGCAAAATCCCTTTCTGAAGAGCGTGGCAGCTGGATGCACACATGAAAATGCTTGCACATGTTTGCATCGATATTTCTATATGTAAATGCTCATTCTAAGTTAATTAAAAATGCCATTCAAAAACAGAGTTAAGAAACTTTACCCTGGGACATGTAAGCCAATTAGATCTGATATTAATTGTGCTTCTTCCAAATGAAGGAGATTGAGCAATTCATTGAGGAAAGCTTATATAGTTCATCTCAGACTCATACATCACTAAACTTACACACATTATCCACTATGTTCTTCATGATTATCCACCACGTTCTTCATGTTACAGGAGAAAAAGGAAACGAGTGAACAAAAATTCTTCTCCGAGATGCCAGGATCCATATAATACAGTAGTTTTCTTAGATGCTCTGTTGTCCAGAGCAATTAAGAGTTGCCAGGACAGCCTGGAGTCACTGTGCTATTATTACTACACGTTGGTCATGTCCTTTCATCTTTAAATTCTCTTCTATACTATTTCTAGAGCTAGTAATTTTAATAATTTGTAGTTGAAGCCCTCTAGATTTCTTTGCTAAACTACAACAGCATTCCTTTACAGCTCCCAGCTCCCATTGCAGCATATATATCAAACTACTCTTTCAACTCCTGCACTTCCAAACATTTTAAACACCTTAATGGCTTTTCTCACTGAACCATAAAAATTATTTATAAATTCATTTTAAGACATTCATACAATGAGAAACTCATAACATGTCGTGAAATACAAATTATGTTTACTGGAGTATAAAAAATTCTTTGGGTCTATGTATATGTAATGAAGGAAAAAGCCAACCGCTTCTCAAAGTGGACTCTTATTATAAGCAATCACCAAATGCAAGGTGAGAAGGTAATGAATTATTTGTGCCAGAGTAATTTTTTAAATAAACAACTTGACAGGAAAAAGCAGTACCTTCTAAGACTTAATTTGAATTAAGTACATGTGGTGCAGTTGCAGAGAATAATCGCGCTACTTTACCCAGTATTTTTCACAACTAAGTACCTGCAGCATCTGCTTCCCTCTAAGGTTAATACTAACACCATGGTCTATTAATCTTTGTTACCTCTCTGCAACTGAGCAAGGGAAGTCACCCCAGCACTGACATTGCAGGGGAAACGTTTTTAATCAAGATTCATACGTTATTAGGGATCAAGAAGAAGGAGAGGTTAGTTTTTAAATAGCTAATGATATGCAAAACATGGACAGCTGGTAGTCATTTTAGAAACCTTCAGGTACTTGGGGCGTAACTGCACAAACACAGGTACACTGAATCAGATATTTAAGAGTAAATTTAAAAAAAAATGTATATATAAAAATTAAAAATAAATTCAAACTCTTCAAAACACAGCCAGCAATTTTGACCTGAGACTCGTGAGAATCATGTGCCACGCTTGCTCTGTGGGTTACTATGCAGGTGACTAAAAATAGGTCGTGCCTTGGGCATGAATCTTTGCAGGTAAAAGAGGGTCTCTCTTCAATTCTCTCCGGTTCCAGATACTCCTAAGCCCCAGGCTGCCCTTCTCAGAGCCTTACAACTGCAGCTCGTACAGTCCTGGCACTATAGCACAGATGTTCAGACTCTGTTAGAAAAGTCCAGTTATTGGCTGAGAACTCTTGGATATACTTCCATGCCCACCTGGTCACCTTTAGAGCATCACCTCAGCCCATTTTGTCATTTCAGATCTTTTTCTAGCTCTGTCTGCAAGACACCGTCCCCTGGAGCACACGTTCTCTTTCCCTTTGCTCAATAGCACATCCCGAGTAAGAGCTCATCATTATCGCCAGAGGACCATTACAGTACGACTACTCGGAGAGAGGGACATGTATTTTTAGCATTGATGGACCGGGGTTCTCTTCTCTGTGGCAAACGGGTCATAACATCTCTTTTCTGGTTTATAGCAAAGTATTTCAAACAAAGCTTAATCTGCCAGATCCATAATGTAGATTTTTAGTAAGATCCTCTGTGCAAGGAAAAGGACATAAACCAGCTGCCTTTGAATTCAGATGGAAATGCTGATGATCTAAATCATCCAAGCCTGGTGTATAAATGAAAAGCAACAACCAGACCGGGGATTGATCCCTGGAGAACTCACTTATGATTCACTGTGGAAGATGAAAAGCTGTCTATGTAAACAAATTGTTTATGGTCTGTTAAGCAAAAGTAAAACCAATGGAGTGCAGCAGATGCAATTCCAGCTGAGGATTCAATCTTACTAAAGTGCAGGGGTCTGACCCCGCAGCCCTTTTTCATGAGAACGGTTGTGCCGCAGACACTGGAACTAGCACGGACTGCGGTATTTGCCATCTGTGCCCCATCAGTCTCCGATGAAAAGAGTCAAAGCCTGAAGGGGCGCTTTGTGCTGCCATTTCAAGGAACACAGAGGTGCTGCAGCCAAAGGCAAGCTCTGGGACTACAACAGCATCGGTCGATTCTTGACTCGTGATCCTCCAGACAAACCTTGAACAGCTCTGTTCTTTTGGGTTCCAACCTCGACTCGGTTAAGAGCAGCCTTCTCATCGATTTGGTGGACACTGGAGCAGGTTCACAAGGAAACTACAAGGACAACGGGGATTTAGGCTACAATTCTTATGAGTAACTTGACCTCCCTCCTCGCTCCACCCCACCCACACCACATCACCGAAATCCTCGGGGAAGGATACGGGACACGTGCAAGCGGGCACACGATCAAAGGAGCGCAGGTATCAACTGATGTCAGGGTGGCAGGCGTGGTTAAGCGTATTAAGATCCCTATGCTCTTTTTTAATCAACCCTGCCTCATTTTCACCAGCCTGTCATTTCTAGTTTATTTTCAGACATCATTACCTTCAACCTTGGGTTTCTTTGTTGATCTAAGGAGCTGGAATTTCCAAGGCTTGAGCGGCAGCTGCGCCGCGCTGAGCGACGGCAGTAAAACATCTGCTTGCGGTGTACTCGTTTGGGCAGATTGGAGTTACGGGGATTCAGCTAATAACCCCCGATGTGCTTTCACGCTCACCTGGCCACCCTTATGGCATCCTTTAGAGCGGTACCTCAGACCGTGTTTTCTCTTTGGTTTTAAAAATTAACGAACCTTTGGCATTTCTTGTTTACAGGTTCATGATAATTGGCAATGCTATTAGACACCAAGAAAGGATAAATACACTGCCTGTTGCAGCTTTAGGGAAGGAATGTATGATTGCATAACATCAATTTGCAAGAAAAATAAGAGATTTCAAGTCCATTCCTCCCCCCCCCATCATGTAACTGAGTTTTAGGGTTTGTAACCACCCCATGAGTACTGATTAAACCGGTCTCCGCAGGCTTACACCGCAAGAAATATCAGCTGTCCTAACTGTAGAGGTCTAAGTAGGCGTTTGGCACTGGGAAATATTCAAACACAAATCCAATCAAGTGTGAAAAATAGGACAGCGGAAACAGAAACACGTAACCGATGTTAAGTAGTAAATAATGAATAAACCCAGACAGACATTGTTTGAGAGTCTGGCCACTGAGCCAGGGAGAGTTCGCTTAACCCAGATAATTGTCTTTAGAAAAAATGGCAAAGATTATGAAATCTGTAGCATTTTCATACTTGTCTTGAGATGCGCACGCACACAAACCAGTTGTCCTAATTACTTCTGAAGGGTATAACATTTATCTCATTACTAAACTAGTGCCAACAGCAGATAGGGAAGATGCTATGCCAAACCAGCTCTTAATAATTCTCAAGTGCATCTTTAAGAGCATTGTCTAAATGTCCACATCTCCAGAAGGCAAAAAGGACTCATAATCACAGGACAAATCTGATCTTAATAAGCAGGAAATCATAGGAGCTTCCCACATCTGTTTTCCTCTTATTAGATTAGCAGTGGTGTCACATCCGATGTCATGCCGTTGTACACTGACCTTCAGCAAACTTAGCAGATTTTTTTATTTATTTTTAACACCAAGAAAGCTTTTTGGAAGCTACTTTTCTTGGCAAGGAACATAAACATGCACATCATGTAAGGATGGGTTTCTCTAGGAAGTGACAGAACTGCGTGACTGGGGATTTGGGGAACCCAGCTGCAAGTGTCTTCACAGGATTCAACGCTCAGGACTCCAGAAGTCACCAGCGGTTCTTGGAAATATCTATTACAGTTATTTTTGGTGTTGGCATTTCCAGAATCCAGGGGTATAATTTGGCCGCGTGTGTAACTGAATTAGCACAAACATTTCACACTGACGGTACTTACACCGCTTGTTTGCGGCGATGGCGCTGACCTAACTCATCTTGCTGGGTGAAATTCTCTCTGCCAGGCTGATTGCACTGGGATGGCATCTGGAATATAGGCAATAAGGATTCAAGCACGCAATATTTAAGTTGCCAGACAAATTTAAGTTACCATGCAAACTTAATTTAAGTGTTGAAAGATCAGGACTTTCATCTTTTATCTGGGAGATCTGCAGGAGTGCAGATGGCCTTTAGTCCCTTTTGAGTTCTTTTTAAGTCAAACATCTAAATGCCAGTTTTCTTTTTGAAGAATTTCTTGCTGTTCATTATAATTACTTTTCAAATTCTGGCTAATTTCTCCTACCACAGCTATTGAGAGCCTTAGCAAGTACGATCTGGACTTTACTTTTATTGCTCATAGCTTTTTTATAATTGAGAGAACTTCCACTCCTCAAAACTTTCATTTTTACCAAATATTACTATGGACTCGTGTCTTTCAGTTTACCACATCACAAAACATTTTTATCAACAGTTTCTGAAAGGCAGACAAGTCCAGCCAAGGTTTTCCCTTGCTCTTCCTCTAAAAACACTGAGACTTTGACGTGTGACAGGACCCATGAACAATAATAGCTTTTTCTTCCTTTTTCTGATGCAAGTGTGGAGCACAGAGGCAAAGAACAAGCAAACTCGCCTCCCTCCAAGCAGAGGGATTTTATTTGTTTGTTTTTAAAACAGAAGTTGCCATTCTGCTGGAAATGGCAAAACATCCAGACTTCAAAACATCCTCTCTTACCAAGTACAAAGCAACCAAATACATTCTTCCTGAAACAAGCAAAACAAATAACCCTGAAGTACTTCACTTCAGACACAGCAAATCAACCTCAGATCTTCCCCATTAATTTATATAACAAAAGCTTCAATTATGTTTTCCGGCCTTATCAAAACATCTCATTTAAAAAAACTGGCAAATCACCATGGGAAATATTTCCGTAGATGTGTATTTTCCAGGGGAAAATTGCTGTCTTAGGAAGTGCCCAGCTACAGCTCTTCACCATTACCCAAAGCATATCTTAATGACAGATATTCCTGAAATACTCAGAGCTAGACAGACTGCTTTTTGAGTAGCTCAATGTTAACACCATCTGTAATCTCTTTTTCAAAAGCACCCATATTTTCTGTAGTTCCCTACTGAGGTTCACAAAAACCAGGTTTGTTTCGTTAGGCCCTACACGATGCAGTGTGTAAACTCTATTCGTAGCGATACCAGTTCACAACAGGACCAGAACATCTGCTTCATTCCTGTGGACCTCAGACGAGGTTGAAGCACATGTTTATCAGGGATGAGTCTCTCAGACAAATAGCATTCAGCAGCCCACAAAGTTCCTCTGATCCCTAACAAGCATTTACCTTAAAAACAACTTTTTAAACTACGATTTGGTGTGTTTAATTAACTACAGAGGGAGAGAAGGAGGAAGGGAAACACTCAAGAATCCACCAGGAACAATTGCACAATGATGCAACCCACTAATTATCTTCAGGAATGCCACTGTCAAACACAGCCATAAAATTCCTAATTTCTCCCACCACTGTAACCAAACAGCCCTTCAAATGCCTGGCCACAGAGATATCTTCGTTAAGTCCACATTGTAAGAATAGAAAAAAGCTTAACTCCTGTTGAATGTCCTACAAAAGCTGCGGATCTTGAACGCTGCCCGTTTGTCCAACCTCACCTGCTGAACTCGGCCACTCATTTGCAACGCAGTCTGGGAGCGGAAAAGATCAGGTTTGGGTTTTGATGCTGAGTTTTCTCCTGGACTCTTGGCCTTCCGTCAGATCTTCAGGGACCAAGACAGCATCGCTTAGAAGTTGACTTGGGAGGTGTAGCTTAGACACGGACAGTTCTCCTGCAGAGAAAGAGGTTTCCAAGTTCACTGCGGACATCCTGGAAAGCTTAACAGAAGGTCGTGAACAGTTAAGTCGTGACTTTGTCATGAATATTTTAAGCTGGCAGAGCAGCCCTAGAAAGGCTTTTGCTACTGGCAGCAAACCAGGACAGCCTAATTTAGGGCAAGATGTTGTTTAGTGACTCAACCTATTTGAACTTCACACTATTACTGAAGCTCTAAAAGGTCTGGATGATGCCACAGCAGCTAGGTTCTCATCAGTGTAGGAAAGGATTATGTGTAGCAGGGAAAATTCCTTAGAATTTCACTTTTCTTGATAGAATATCACTTTTCATGATAGTTCCCAGCACAAGGCTTGCATCTGTCTACTGGGAAGAAACAGAGCCCGGCGGTGCAGCAACTGCAGCTGCAGGCAGGGTTACTGCAGCGCTGGGCAATAACCCTCCTTTCGCACACAAGGTTGGCAATATTAGCTGTGCTGTCAGGGTGGGGGAAAAAGAATCACTTCATTGAAATCAATGCTTGTATGCTCCATTTTTTTAAGGCACTTGAAGGGGTGCTGTTAAACACCCTTCTTACATCTTTGTTGGAGATCCTGCAGGAGCTCAGGAGGCGTTACGTACCCGTTAGTCCATGAAGTGACACACCTGCAAATGGCATAATATTCATTCTAATCGGGCAGGAAAGCTGAAGTACAGATAGGCTTTTCACCTTTGTGATCCTTCCCAGGAATTCCTCCTACAGCTGTAGTTCACCCCAGAGAAACAAGGCTTTGTTCAGTGCGACGTTGCTTATCCCAGAGTCTGGGAGCACTGATTTGGCAGAGAAACTCCTGTTTCCTGACACTCCCACCATTTCAGAGATCAGAAACAGAATTTATTACAACTAACAAATCATCTTTGTTCACAGGAGTTAACACCAAAGGGTCAGAGCACACCGTTGGCAGAGCAGTGGAAAGCCATTCCAGACTCCTACCTCCAGGCAGTACTCCTTTCCCTATTAAACCCCCTTTAATCCGTTCTGGAACACGAGAGGTGCAGAAGGAGCCCTCTCCGATTGTTTTTAACACGGCTTTTGGACATGAATCTTTGACATAGTTTTAAAACGCGTCAATCCTTTATGTGTTTATCTATGCTGATGAGCATTACGTTCTGCTTCAAAAATATCTATTTCTGCACTTGGGTAATTTTATTTCCCTATTGTTAAAGTGAAAGATTGGCTAAACCATTTCAGCAGTGCCTGTCAAGCTCTTCCGTTCCCCTGCAAATCCTAAAGCTCTGATTCTCATCATTAAGTCACTGACAATATAAAGACAGACCTCTTCAAATAAACCATCATCAACAAAGATAAATGCACAGAAATGATACAGAAATTGGCCTGCAGCATCACTGCAGCATAAATAGAACTTTCTGAAGAGGAAATACATCCACATTCACTACCCAGAGCTCAACACAGAACCATAATGACCTGCATTTAAAAAGCCCTCTTGTATCGAATGCTGTGCAAGGATTCAAAAGCTTTTCAAACTTCATAGACCATGTGAAAAAAAAACCCCTCCATTCCATGCAGATAGAGCTATCAACTCCCCAAGACGACAAGAACAATACAGTCATCAACTGCTCCTCCCCATAAAAACGCAAGTCCAGCTGAAGGTCAATCCAATAGTCCGCCTAACCCAGTTTTTCTGGCAGTGGGTGCTTAAAGAACGGTGCAATCAAAGACAAGCGCGCAGCGATTTGTCACCCAGCCTCCAAACAATCAGAGCTGCATTTTTTTCAGAGCTGGAAGCGGCATCTGGAACACTGGTGAATATGCCCTCCAGGAAATCCCTTACCCCTTTTGTGACTTCATCTGTATTTCAAGGTGTTGCCACATCAACTGTAAGGGCCCCACCATTTAATCACTTGTTTTCTTAAACATTACTCGCATTTTATCTTTGAAACCCACTGCTTTCTAATTTCTAGTGCTCCTCTGCTTCTGGTATTGTGAAAAATAGCATCCCAAGCAATCATTCCCTCTGTGTCTTCCCCTTATCCGTCTTGATTTTTAATTTCTATCATTGAATCTAAACTGCAAGCCATGACTCCAATCACCCTTCTTATCCCACACTTGCTTTCTTGGCAGCCAGGGCTAAGGAATACCAAGCAGAGCATGGCACAAGTGGGCAGACCACAGCTCCGGGAACCCACATTTGCACTTTCCCCAGGCGCTGGACATACAGTTTAGCACTCGTCCAAGCTAAGAGTTGACTCACATCCTGAACTAAGTATTTGGAAGTCAACTGGGAGATTACAGTTGCTGCAATTAATCCGAGTGTAAAAAGATTAACAACAGTTTATCCAGCTTTTATTCTCCTATGACTGACTACAGTTAATTCTACTGACACCTCCAGCGACACACAGCCCAGTTCCAACAGCAGCTTAATTGCTCCTACCCTCTCTGTATTCTTTGCTCTGTCTGGAGCGTAGCCTTGGATGCCACAGCGCTGCCAGAATATTATAATCAGAAAAAGACTCAGGAATAGAAACACAGCATTAGGCAGATGGTTGAGGTCCTTCCTTCATTTGCTTTTCAAATTAACTAAGTGTGTCCAAATGAGACACTTGATAACTGAATATGAGTTTTCCTTTTCCCATATAGCCCCGCATGGTCACACTTTGGAAAAACTTGATTTTTTTTGCCTTCCTGTGGATGAACGCTAGTCACAAACGCTCAGCTTATATTTGGGAAAGAAAAGGTAAAGGGTGCTTCTGAACCTGACTTTATGGGGCCAAGTTTTATGAGACATCAAGTCTTTTTAAAGCATTTCTAAGCAATAAACGCCGCTTCTTTCATATTATATCTGAAATCACATCAGTGAGATACTGCCAGAGATTGCGTCTATTCCACGCAAGCAGCCTGGGACGGTAATGTCTTCACACAACACAGCCAGGTCTAGCAAAGTGCAGCCGGATAGGGAAGTGGTTTGAGGTATTGAAGCCACCATCTGAGGAGTTGGGGAACCGAGTGCGACGGGGTGGCCACGCCAGGGTAACATAAAGCATCTGTGACAGAACTACAAATATAGCGCAGAGCTTGTGAGGATCAGAGCTAATCTTCCTTTCTTCTCCAAACAGCTTCCGAGGTAAGAAAATAACACGCCAGATGAATGACACACACAAAAAAAGAAGAGCCAGCCTCTTGCATTTTGTGGGGCCATTCAACCTATTTTCTAGAACGTCTCCTCTGTCCTTTCCCTGAATATCTGCAGTGGCGGCAACAGTGCAAAACAGGGTTTCTTGGAGCAAGAAGTGCTCCGTAAACAAATAGCCACATCTGAAAGTACAAAACCAGCAGACACGATTTCAAAGGTTTGGCAAGGTGCAGGTACATCGTGACAGCCTGTTAAATGCATTATTCAGCACACTACAAAGTGTAACATGTCAAAGTGACAATTTATACTGTATTTACCTCCCGTCAGCAAAGGTATTAGAATACAACAGTGGGTGCTTGAGCAACAGAAATCACACAGTGGAAGAGATCTCCGATCTGGAAGCACAAAAAAAAAAGTTTACCAAAGTCAGATGTGTTGACAGCACGGGGGAATTTAAGGAAACACTTTGAGCCAGAACATTTTAGTGAACAAACCCGTAGCGTTCAGTTTGCAGACATTGTCTGCCGCGAAAAAAAATTTTGCAATCAGATTTCTAATATCCCTAGAGCTTTATATAAAAGTGGGCTCCCAAATTATATCATCTACCATTTCCCTTGTATTCTTAATGATCCAAAGAGCCCAAGGGGATTTTCTGCACTTAAGTCTGCTCAGGTACAGGCATAGGAGTTTTTGTCTGAGTTCCTTTTGCTGAGAGCGCAGCCCAGTAAGCCGGGGTTCAATAGACCTGGGTTATCTCCCAGACTTGCCACTAGCCCCGAAGCTGACCCGGCAGTGAGTAGGTCCATCTCCCTGCACGTCAGTCTCTCCATTTGTGAATCGAGGATAACACCGATGCTCATAGCAGAACTCTTAGAAACACGTTGAAGTGAAACACATTCTAATAGAGCAGGCATTCTTCTTTCAGTTAGTGCTGTAATTAAGCACAAGACCTTTTCTTTTCCCCTTTTCAAACGCATTCTCTCAGCTACAAGCAAGCAAAATACTCTGAAAAAAAACTTATTTAAGCTTCCAGGCTTAAGTTGATAAGTAGAAACCTCGTTTGCCTGACTCAGGCACGTGAGCATAAAGGCAATGAGTACCCTGAGAGCTCAGGTAACTCGCTGGCTTTATCGCTGCGGCAGCCGCCGGTGCCGGCCCACGTTACGCAGCCCACGAGCGGCAGCAAAGGGCCATTGCTTATGTTTATTGTAAGTCATTCACTAAAATGGATGTTACACGACATTAAAAGTATGTTGGGTGTCCGGGTGCAATAAAAAATTAATTTACCATTCACAAAGCTTCTCATTTAGTTAAATCAGCTGTGTTTCAGCTACATTATCTGTATGTTTCTAACGTATTTGTTCCCTATATTTTTGCAGAGCTGGCTCAAACTGAGCTTTAGTTTTTATTATTAATTTAATGTAATTTCTATGTATTCCTGGGAGTAGGCCATGGTGTAACAATTGTACTGCCACATTGCCATCTCCAGGCAAGCCACAGAACTGTACAAAAACCTCTTACAGAAGTACATACGCATATACGTATCCTTTTGGAGTAAAAATGTATACTCTTTTATAATACTGTCCTATTTCAGGGAACATATGAAGAGGTGTCCATCATTTGCACTGTGTATTGCTTCTAGAATATTTCCACAGCCACAACTGCACCGAGGCAGACTTGGATCCAGAGCAGTAGCTCAATGCTAACTTATCTGTCTGAACTTGTGCCCTCCAAAAACTGCAATTTCATTCTAAAATAGATTTTAAACGTACACAAGAGCTGCATCGCTCTACATTACTCCTAAACTGACAAACCCCGAGACAACAAGTCCATACCCTCCCATCAAGCTGCTTCCAAGAGCTCTGATTGACAAGGACAAAGAGTCAGTCATTTCATGTATACAACTTCCATTTGATTTTAACGTACACTGTCACATTAAGACTTCCAGCACATTTTTAAGGAGCGCTACCAAAAATATGCCCAGTTTTAAATTTTGGCTAGGAAGGGACAACGAGCACCGCCGTAAGGATTTCTCAACCTCTCACATGCTTTGACTGAAACGTGGAGGCACACAATAGCTGTGCTGCTCTGTTTTCAAGATAATTAAGCTGTTCCAACTAATTACTATACCCTTCAAGTATCATGATGAGAAATGACATATGTAAAACTTCTTGGAAGCGTTGTTCACTCAGCAACTTCCTTGCTTTAAAATGAAGGGAGCAAAACTAATTGTTAAGCCCCTTTCATTTAAACACAGATTAAGACTATATTTACAGTAAAATTTTCAGGAATTATCACGGCTCAGAACAGAATAAGGGCCAGGTTTGCAAAGGCGTATATGGGGGCTTAATACAGTCCAGGTGAGATGCTAAAGGATGCTGATCCTCACCAGAACAACAGAGATTCCATATCATCCCACACTCCCTCCATCAAAGGTGAAGATAGGTCAGCACCGACTACAATTCGCAACAATTCTCAGGTTCAACTTCTGAAACTGAAATACGGCCTTTAAGAGAAAAATACTGGCAGAGAGATGTACTTTCCTGATAGAAACATCTCGCTACAGGGGCTGAGGAAGGAAACTAACTAATAATACATCCAGAAAAACAGGCAGCATTTCTAAAAGCCAAACATCTGATGTTTTACAACAAGAGAACACAGGCAAGAAAGAAAAAATCCTGCCTCTAGAGCAGGCACAGACGTACCACTACATTTATTCTTAACTGCTTCAGCTCTTAGCAAAACTGGGAAAGTGGCAGTTTAGTCAAATAGGGAAAAACCAGAGCATGGGCTGTCTCTTCACTGCATGTTCCTTGTCAAGAAGGATGTGCAGGTACCATCAAAGACTTCAAGGCTGGCAGGAGAAAAAACCCAGTTTATCAGATTTTAGGTTTCTTTTTTGGGTTACAGGTTCTCTGTGGTAGAAAGTTGCATCCTGACCATATTCTGATATACAGATCTCTTAAGACATTTGTGAAAAATTAGTTTAGTCACAATACTCAAAGAGTGAGAAACTTAAAAGAAAAAGAATTCATTCCAGAAAAAAAAAAAAAAAAAAAAAGAGTTCTGTACTTTAAAAACCTAAAAGTTTTGTTACCCAAAAAGGAATTAAAACTACAGTCTTTGACAATGCTCGGTTTCTTCTCAACTGCTTCTTGTGGGTAGAGGTGAAATAAAATAAAAAAAATATTGCTGGATTCCTCTGTCTTTCAGCAGCTACAGAGCCATATGTCATCATACCACGTTAGCAACACTTACAAGTATAGATGCAGTGCACTCCTCTAGAGTAACCAAACCTCGCCGTTCCTCTGAGCAAAGATATACTAGAAGATTATTTTTTTCCACGCTAGCAAGCACCTTGTATACATATGGCTTCCCTCAGCAGAAGTTTGACACGCTGACCTGGCTCTGTTCCCGCACAGGATGGAGAATGAGCTGTACCAACAATATCCACCTTCGCAGTAAAACAACTTGTTTCTCAGCAGGGCTTATTATCTTGGTCTCGGTTTTGCCGTAACGCCATTTATACATCTACGCCAGTACCGGAACAATTAGTTCAATTCAAAAAGTAAAAATTAATCATATCCCTATTGAACACGCGTGTGCATTCACACTGAATGCAAAGCAGAAGTTTCATGTGCAGAGTAAACCTCCCCTCGCTGCTGTTTGGTACCAGTGAGAACGTGTGCTGCAGATCCATAGCTCTTCATAAAGCCTTCTCCACCACAGCAACAAGAAAACAAATTAATAATTCTTGGAGGGATTTTGTTTTTAGCCAGCACTTTAACTGAACAATAAATCATTTAAATTCCATCGGAGGAACAAGAGGAAACATCAGTCAAATCTCACTTGACATGCTCATCACCTACTTAATGTCAAATCAAAACATTTTGCTTTGTTCTTCAAATTATGAAACCTGAGGACAAATTACCACAGCGAAGTCAGACTCTGCATATTAAAACCCAGGTCAAACAATGTGGTATTTTTTCCCTATGATTATCAAATGATTATAGCTCTACAGATGTCAGAAACAGATTGAGAAATTCAGATTTTAGATTGCCATTTAGAGAACAAAATTTAGAAATCATTTGGGAAAAAGCCTCTTGAATGGCATTCTCGAGCCAATCACCAATTTCCTATGCCTACTCCACAGCATTCTCTGGAACCCTCTACTAATCACAGGAGTTTCATCATTTTATTTAAGCCAACAGAAAAGGAAAGTGTACCTGTTCATTTCTCCACAACTCATTTGTTCACCATTAGTGCCTTGTAGGGGGCTGTACCTTCTGAGTACATCTGCATTTCTAGACCCCAGGCTTCCTCCTTGCCCTAATCAGTTTAAAACACAGTTAAAATTCAGAGTAACTAAAAATCAGAGTAAGTTCCCATGTGTATGCCTCCTTAATATAGGAGAAATTCAGTACTTCAGGCTGGTCTCACGAGCAAACGTAAGACCAGACAGAGGTAAATAGAAGGAAACATGATTTCATCTCCTCTGAAGCTTGTCTGAACATTAAGCTGCAGCTCAAATGTTTTATGGGTGCCTGCCTGTTACTTGTCATGCAAATGGAAGTACCATAGCAAAAAGGACAGCTAGTTTTTTATACTAATACATTTCAAGATACTACGCAAATGAGGACAGTATCATTACACTGATTTTACATATTACCTCCTCCCCACCCCACCCCTTTTTTTGTTTTTTAACCAGAAGTCACTCTATATCCCACTGGCAGAACCAGGAATATAATCAAGATCTATATAACCAAGATTTATATAATGTTTCTGTGGGCATTATTCAAACAGACTCAATCTAAATCATTTCATCCACATGCAACGTTTTTCCCCAGGCTGCTTTCCCCACCCCTCCGCCCCCAAACTGCTTAAGGTCACTCTGAACTTATTTCTTCTGGTTACCTCGTGTAAAATCTTAAACGGCACAGTGTTGCTGGAGGCAAACAGTCTTTTAAAGTCGGGTAAATCTATCTGAAGTTGCCATCAGTCCATATTTTCCAATTGCCTGTGGAACAATGTAGGACCTCTTCAGAAGCCCAAATTACCAGGGGTCTTTTGAAAAGGAGACTTCAACACTTGAAAGCATGGTGGCTTTTCCCTCCCCAGCAGAAGGTAGCAATAAATTCAACCAGTTGCAGCAGAGAAGTTCTCCGCTTTTTAAAAAGGCTGATTTCTGTCCCAGCTGCATGCCTGACATGAGTTGACGTTATCGACAGGAGCGTTAAGTGTTAATGCGTGCTCATTAAGCAGATTTACTGCTCCCCTGCTCTCGTGCTTTCAAGGGAACCATGGAGCTACCTTGTTCTTCCTGCTTGAGCAGTTACTTTACTATTAACCAAAGAAATCAACTAGCAAAAAAGACCATATGAGACCAAGAAAAAAAAATAGCATGATTCCAAAGGAGCCTGCAGATCTACAGGTTCACGTCATACTGTGTCCACAGCAAGAGACTTCCTTTTTTCTACAGCTCACTCTGACAAAACTAGATATATTCCTACAGCTGTCTTAGCTAATTGGCGTCTGAGCCAGCAGCCCCAGTATTGGCCTCTTTAAATGAAGCTTAAATATTGTGGGGACAAGGCCAGAATCCAGGCAAGTCTCCAGCACGTCACTGAAGCCCGTGGACAGGCTGATTTACACCACTGAGAACTGGACATTTGTTTTTTTCAACCCAATAAGAGCAATTTAATTTTTGAGTTGTTTTCCATCCCTGCTGAACTCCTGGATTTTCAAAGGTGGTGGGCTCTAAGCCCTTACAGAAGGCATTTTTCCTCTAAAGCAGCATTTCAAGAATTACAAATGATCTATTGAACATTAAGTTTTAACTGTAATTTTAAATGTTCCAAATAAACCAGATCTGAACAAAGAGCAGAGCCAGTTTGCAATGCCACTGATGCAGCTGTGCACACACAAGCTACAGAAGAACCGTCCCCTCCATCCCTAGTCTAAATTACGCAGCAGAGTAATAAAGGAAGGCCAGCCCCAGCCCAACTTTTGGGTGCAACCCTCAGATATAATGCTAATTTTCACAAGCCACGAGAATACAGGACACTGAAGTCATGGAGACAAAGCACACGTCTGATTTACCCCAAAATACACATATTTCTGACTGCAATCGCTGTTACTTCAATTGGCACGTGTTCATTAGAAGGGAATCGGTCTCAGTTTAAGCAGCGCATTCTTCTTTGGGTAAGGGTTAAATACACTGGTGACTAAGACGTGCATCAAATTTACGAATTAATCTACCTTTCACTTTTCAGCCGTTTAACCATGTTATGCATTTGTCTTCAGGATTAAAAGCAGAGCTCCGTATTTACTGATTGTCACTACTCAACCTGCACACATATATTATTAGTATTTTTCTTCCCACAAAAAATGCAAACGTAAATAATTAAAAAAAAAAAGCATTTGCCAGCAGCTAACATGCATTGGCTTGAACACTAGCTAGAGAAATACCTCAGCCGTGGTCTTCCTTTATTATACCCCTCCCACCAAGTAATTTCCAGTGAAGAACAGATTTCCTGGGAAAGAGGGATGGGGCCTGGCTCTTCATCTCCTCTGCACCGTGCACCTGCATTTGCATTACTGTTGAAGCACTGTTTTTCAACAAAGTATTGGGTTTCTATTGCCCCCCCAAAAAGTAGGTCTACGTTTGGCAAAGGAATTCAGATTTTCACTGGGGGAGCATCAGAGTAAGAAGTTGAAAGATACATATGTCTACACACACATTCAAAAGCATCACTGCAGCATCTCCAGACTTATATTCCCTAAGGCATGTCTAAATTAAATTTCCAAATTAAATCTCTCTCGATTTACTATGGCAAAATATAACAGCATTACACCACAGCAGCTCAGCAAAAAAAGGACAGTGTGATACATCACGAGTTGCCGTGCTTCGCCAGAGAACTGGGCCATCAGAGGAGAACATATCCAAAAAGTGACTGAACTACAGTGCACGTGTCGGAACCGGAGGAGAAAGTTTGAAGTGTTTATTTTCAGTCTGAAGCGTCTTTTTTTCTCTCCCGCGTTAAGCCTAACTTTTCTGCCAAAGCAAACAGTTGAAAATATTATCAAACATTTCTAACCAAGTAGTTCATAACCATGAAATATGAATACAAAGTGAGCACAAAGCAACGGCAAACATGGTGAAGGTCAAAGCAGCGCAGGATTTGATCCATTCTAGGCTCTCATTTCCTTAGTCAACTTTTGGACATCCAACCTTTGATAGCATCTCTACAAATGACAGATTTCTGCCATTTGGGGTTGTTTCTTTTTTTTTAAACCTTTTTACTGTAGTCCAATGGCAAATCATCAGTAAAACAGAGATTACAAACAGAAGAGACTCACCACTGAGGACCTGCTTAAAGCAGAACAGCAGTGTGATGTGATCTGCTTTGCCGATGCTCTGTTTTCACAGGACACCAAGAGTCTAGGGGAAACTACAAATTAATTCAGGTATCATTTTCAAACTCATTCCTCATCTTGTGGAAAAATGTATGTGGCAGAGAAACAAACAGTTACATGCTTCTGAGCATATTCAATGAGACCCGTTGACACAACAGTGCTGCTGAGGCCATCCAGGCCTATTTATTCTGACTAATTTCCATAATCTATTGTGCCTGCATCTGCAGGCATTTGACTCAATCGCTTTCAGAGGCAGCTCAGTTTTCCAGACCTCTTATTTTCCATTCCGCTTCAATAAATGCCTTTTTTTCCCCCTATTTTCACTCACTCGATTTTATTATGTCTTCATGTGAAGAATTCCCTTTGGATCACTTGGGAAAGAATATAATGGTCCAGAGGGAACCTAGAGCAGCAATTTCCAGGAGGATCCTTCTCATGAAGGGAGTTAACCTAGCCATAAATATTCATCACTGCAATATCTAAGGAATAAGCCAAGGTAAGAGAAGTCTTCCTGTAACATTTAAAGATGTCCAACACTCGTCACGTACACTGAAACAATATGTTTTTCATAATCTTTTTCCAGAAGCGCCAAGCATGCCGCTCCTGCGGAACGCGGGCAGTGCTGGGCTAATAACAGGCTCAGTTAGGTATTTATAGTGATAACAATAATGTATTTTTTAAGTGCCTTGCAGCCCCTATGGCATTTATCTGCAAAATCCCAAAGGGGCAGGGAGACATTCCCATTCTGCTGAGGAGGACACAAAGAAGCGTACAGCTATTTTCCAGGTATTGAAACATGCTGAAGAAAAATCCCTCGTATTTCAAGCCGTAACACTGCTTCCTGCAGAGTTATTTATTTTAATTTGAACTTATCTGCCCTTCCGCAAGTGGACGACAACTCCTAAAACAATTTTACCATCTTGGAAAAAAAAAAAAAAAAGGAATCCAATAAAATTAAGAAAGAAAATCAGATACCTTTGAAGATGTAGCAGGATACGTGAGCAAAGAGACAGATTGCTATTGTCTCACTCGCTTTAGATCCGGAAACAAATTGCCCGGCTATGTCAGCACAGTGTTCCACTGCAGCTAACAACCCGCGACGCTGCATTGCTTTCAGGCCCAAGAAAAATCTCTCTGCCCGGCCCCACCTCGTGCCCTCTGAGCGCGCGAAAGGAAGGTCGGTCTCTGCTGCCTTCCGCTGCTCGGCGAGTGGAACACGAGCTCGCCTCCGCCATACTGCTCCATCCTAGCACAGCAGAGATGTGTAGAGAAGCCCCAGATTAGGCACGATAGCAATTAAAATATGCATCTCTAAGGAAACAGCCTCGCACAATGTAAAAAATGGCACTTGCGCCAAGTCTGTTCACTGCCCTGCGAGAGGCAGAAGACAGTTGCAACCCTTCCTCTTGACAGATGCTCTATCACAATTAACCAAGTTCTAAATTGGCCTAAAACTTTAATTACTGCCTCCAGCTCTGGGGCCCCCAACATCAGAAGGACATGGACCTGTTGGAGCGGGGCCAGAGGAGGCCCCGGAGCTGCTGCGAGGGCTGGAGCCCCTCTGCTGGGAGGACAGGCTGGGAGAGTTGGGGGGGTTCAGCCCGGAGAAGAGAAGGCTCTGGGGAGACCTCCGAGCCCCTTCCAGTGCCTAAAGGGGCTCCAGGAGAGCTGGGGAGGGACTCGTGATCAGGGAGGGGAACCATGGGACGAGGGGGAATGGTTTGACACTGAAAGAGGGGAGATTTAGGTGAGATCTTAGGAAGAAATTTTTAATTATGAGGACGGTGAGCCCCATGCGCAGGTTGCCCCGAGAAGCTGTGGCTGCCCCATCCCTGGAGGTGTTCAAGGCCAGGTTGGACGGGGCTTGGAGCAACCTGGGCTGGTGGGAGGTGTCCCTGCCCAGGGCAGGGGGTGGAACAAGGTGATCTCTAAGGTCCCTTCCAACTCTAACCATTTGATGATTCTACTCAAAGTACATTCTCTCAGTCTTTAACTTGAACAAGACTTGTGGGGCAGACTGTGGGCCAACTGAATTGCTGCAGATCAGGACAGAGGGGATCTCTTCCCATGTTCTGGGCTGCAACTAAACCAGAGCAGAAAAATTAAAGGCACTGGGGGACTGGGATCCTGGACCAGCAATAGGCTCAATCTCAGAAGAGGCACACAAGTCAGACAAGCACAGGCAGTGAAGAAGCCATGAACCACGTATTCATGACTTTGAAGAAAATTGGTCATAATTCTCCCATCCATAAAACAGATAAGCCTAAAAGTGCCCTGAGTTCTGCGAGTAGAAAGTGTTAAGTATATTATTATTATTATTCGTAGCCATCAATCAGCCACCTTTCAGCAGCACTAAAAATTCAGTCGAAGCACCTCTCAGCAGAATTGCTCCAGAACAGGTCAGGCTGCATAATGAGCATTCTCAGTTTCAGGAGTGGTTGGCTGATACAGCGTGTACCAGCCCTAGCTCAGCATGCTGCTCTGCTAATGCTTCCTCATGTACCCAATTATACTCTTGTATTTGTTAATGTTACATGAGAAATCTTTACAATTACAGTAAATCACCCGCTAGGAATCCTGGAGCTAAAATTTTTTAATGAACATTCATTATAGGAAAAAAATATCTCCTCAGATAAAACCATGGGGAAAAAAAAAATACAGTTTTATGACACATGAAATTCTGGCTTTCACTATCTGTTTAGTGTAATTTGTTTAGTAGATTTAGCTCAAGATGCAGCTCTTGCATACATAAACAGTCAATGTTTTAGACTCCATCAAATCAATTGGTAACCGGGAAACTAAAGAGTGTCACTGACATTTTGGTTTCATTATACGAGCCAAACTGTTTCGTCTGAGCTTGCAGAGTGTTTGGCACATCCTCCGGTGGGGCGCAGCTCTGGCACGGACGGCGCCTGCAGCTGTAGAGCGCCGAGGAGCCAACACCTCACGCTCACGGCTCCGACACCAGGCGGGGGCAGCCCGGCTCGGTGGGAAGGTCAACCCGGCCACCAGCAAATGTCACGACAAATTTAGCCAGCGTTGCTTGTGGCTGAAGCGAGCCATAGGGAAAGAATTTATTTTGGGGCTTTGAATCACCTGTAAGCGCAAGACCTGTATTAAGCACTGGAACACATTTAGGTAAAAATAAAAAAAACAAAACCCACACTATGTTCTACAAAATCAGCAGGGTACCAACCAAAAAAGTATAGCATGGGGATAACTGGGCATCGTTGCTGTTGAGAGGGTGAACATCCCAAACAGGCTTCCTTCCAACTGTGTGAATAATTGTGATTGCGAATCAACTGACAAACAAGAAAAACAAAGAGCATGAGTAGCACAAATAATTACGTGCGCGATGATTTGAAAGAGCTGGGAAGTCCCTTACATGGCCTGAAGACTGCTTTGGGGAACCTTGACTTGGAAAAATCATTCCATGCAGTTAAAAATCATAGAAGAATCATGAATTTGGGTAACATCTGCTTCTTCATGTCTTGAGGGTCTGCAACCGAATACAGTACATTAAATTGAGGCAAGTCCGGTGATTTCAGTCACATAGAAAGCAGAGGCTGTAATATGGACATGAACTCTTGATTAAAGTAACCCGAGTTAAAGCCAGAAACATACTGTCCTTCCTACTTCCTCAGATGTCTTAAACCAATTTAATTAATAAAATGATACCGAGATTGACAAATTATTCAACAATTTGACACGGGTGACGGCCATGCTTCCCTCCGCTGAGCAGGGCAGTAGAAAATGGGCTCATGCCACCTTCGGGCAGACTGGTGATCTACTCCCTCGGCGCTACCAGTTGTAATTTCCAATACTGAATATTATAGCGAGTGAGCTTTATAAGGTTACAGGAGGAAAAAGCAGGGTCTTTAGAAGCTGTTCATTCCCTGGGAGAGAGACTCCAAGCCTTTACAAATAGTGGTAGTAAAGTCAGGGAACAGCTCAATTACTGTGTCTGCTGGTACTGAAAACAAATCTATGTGCCAGAGGCACAAAGAACAACAGCAGTGGCACGTAAATGAAGACATTAATTCCAACACATAATGAAATTCAGATGGAGTTACATATTATAACCACGAGAAAACTAAACGAGGAGTTCACTGCGAGCGGCGCAGTAGCAATGACAAGCAAAAGGACCGAACTTGAGCTAGCAGCTCTCAGACGGTAGCTGCACCGAAGGCAGCAGGGCTCAGCACGTAGCACCATCCCCAGGGAAAACACTTCCAGGGCACAAAGGCCACCTCAGTCCCTATCACGCTGACAACTCCTCGGATGACCTTGAGGGGAACAGCCTCTTTATTCAGCACCAGTCATGTTGCATCACCTATTTCAAAGCCAACCCTCCTCCTCTTCTCTTAATTTTTTTTCATTCAGCCCAAAGTTCTAAGTTTTCCATCATTTTCATCCTTAGCCTGAAAACCATTTTAAGAAATATTGATGTTAATTTTCAGCTAATTTTCTCAGAAAACCACAGAAAGAGATGAGTAACACCAAACAGTCATAGCTGGAAGAATAATAGTCAGACTCTGCTGCACAGATTAATAGATGAGCGAGGCAGCATCCCTGCAGATAAATATGGGCTTATCAGTTATCACTAATCCACATCACACGTATCTCCAGGTATCAAAAAATGGAGAAACAAAAGGGTCAAAAGGAAAGTGTGTGTAATGAATGAATGGCAGGGAATAAGACGACAAAAGACAAGTCTCTGGGCCATGGAAAAAGTCTTGGTAAAAGAGATTTTATCACATATCTGTTCCCCATATTGTGTGAAAACAATCTCATACAGCAGAGGAAGAGAGTGTGGGAGCAGGAGCTAAACCATGCTAGAAATTTGGCACAGGCTCCGGCTGCACAAACCAATTTTAAGGAGTAAGTTCTCTCATCTGATGTGTTTTCACATAAATAACCCCTGAAGAGGTTTGCTAGGAGGTCCACTAAGGTTGGACCTCAAGTCCTTCAAACTGGTTTTGAACTCAGAGCGAGCGTGGATCCAGCTTGGTTGGAAACAGAGCGGGCATTGATGTTGAGACAGCTTCATGCCCTAAATCCATACAAATTGTTACTTATGCCACAGAAGCACTAAACAGCCGCAGGTGCCAACCACGTGCAGGTTGTGCCCTACGTAAGCTCCGCTCATAAGGACACGCACAAAACCAGCTGCTTCGCTCGGAGCCATAAGGGGAATTCGCAGGGCTGACAGCTAATGGGCAAAATAATCCTTTTACCTGTAAACCTGTCTGACTTCCAGATCAAATGTGCTGTAGTCAGTAACACAGAATCTCATTACACCATTTCATTTTATTTTTCAAGAGACATGCCAAGTGAAGGCTGACTTTGAAATCACATATTTTTGGCAAGTCTGCGTAATAACTGCTCCTCTCTAATCAACTGTCTTTTCCATCCAGTGCACTGCTCTTTCCCGAGCTCACTGCCTGTTACATGAAACATTTGATGGCTGCACAAGAGAAACACAACGAGGAGAGGGGTTGCAGAGAGATTCCCAATAGACCCCGTGCGCCCCAAGTTTACAGACTCTTCAGCCAAAGTTAAGAGCACACAAAATCTTTGGAACAAGTTGAACAACCGTTTCATTCCATGTCTCATCACAGCCGTGTGCGGGAACGTGGGAGTGACTCGACACAGTCAGATTTGAGGGGCTGCCGGGAGAAAGACATGGAGATGGGGCTGGTTCTTAACGAGGACTGCAGTCTTATGGGCTCTTGTTAGATTCGTGCCTGAGATGCGTTATCTTTGTAATTACGATAAAGAAGCCAGGTCCTCAAAGAGCGTGATGACAAAATGCTGCGTCATTATTCTACTGTAGTTGAGCTCAGCAAAGGAATAAAATAAGACACCCTGTTTTTTCCACGAATGGCAGGTCCTGTCAATTCACAGAGGGAGAAGAAACAAAGCTGTCTCAAAACGATCATGCAAATCTCCTCGGTGGCTCGGGGGGAGGGGAGGAAATGACATTAAGGTCATTTTGTAAGACCTTGAATATTTTTAATTCAAAATATGTATCACATTTTAATCAAACCAGCTCTGTGCTATTTCTATCCAAGCAATTTGCATTCTGGCTGTGTCATGGGGGCAGTTATGAGTCAGCTAAGCTCTCTAATATAATAACTATCAGAAAATTGTCTTGCATTATTCATGTTAATTATGCTGAACCAAACACTGCGGACAGGAAAATGTATTTTCCATTGCAATATTTTTTGCCTCGTCGAGATTTTAAGAATTGATTGGAGCAAATTTCTTTCTCAAGATTAAATCTTCAGACAAAAAGGATGTCAAATATGCATGCGCCTTGGCAAACAACAGGAGTTCTGCCTCTGGATTTTTGTTACCTTCAGCTGGTGTAGCTACAGCGTATAGATTTTGTTTCTCCATAAACAGATAAAATAAAAGCCAGTGCCCTGAATTAGCAGCACACTCAACATGGATGGATACCTGGATCATTCAAAGAAAGCATCTGTTAAGAGGAATGGTAATTTTCCTGGCTTGCCTCCACTCCAGTCAGCCTAGAATTTTGACTTAAAATTTTAAAAGCAGCTTGCTTTCTCATAAGTAACCTTCTTAAGTATCCCATCCCACCCCATAACACAAATGCGACACCTATAGCTCTTTCTGCTTTTGCAATTCAAACATACCTAACTAGCAGGAGACAAGGTTTATCATCTACACCTGTGACACAACTTGACAGGGAAACTCTCTGGAAAATATCCCCATAACACATCCTACACTAAGCAGTCCATGCATTCACCCATCCTTCCTGTATTGAGACCGTCCTCTGCCAGCAGCCCATACCAAAACCAAAACTTCAGAAGATGTTGGAAACCGCCCCACTGCTCATCGGTGTATTGTCAGTAGTTGTTAGAAACACCGTCAGTAGATGGCAGACAATTTCCTGGGTACCATCAACCCAAATCATTAATTCCTCTGTTCAGGTTTGTTTTGCTTTTGGTTTGTAAATAAACTCCGTTACATTTAACAGACAAATTAATTGAGCTCCCTTGGTTGCCTGCACTGCCAGAAATTCTCCTTCAAATTGCTGAAGAAAGCATTTATAAGAGTGACCTGGGCTTAGTAGCAGAACTGGGGCCACCTCGTATGCAAGGTGACATTTGTATTCCTCTTGTCAGAGCCTTATGAAAGTAACTTTCTGGAATGGGAAGGGAATTAATGGGCCAGTGAAGGTGTGGGAGGAGAAGGAAAGAAAGAAAGAGATGGACTTAACACCCCACTTTTTATTTTCACAACTGAGACAAACCTCAGCGAAGGCGTTAGCTAACAAACGTTAAGGCACAGGGGCCGGGCTGGGGGAGCTGCTTTTAATTCCAGAAAGTTGAGGGGGTTACGTACCTTTTTCACGCCAATCTGTCAACAGCGAGTAAAATAATGAAAAGAAATTTATCAACGTAAAGCCAGCCAGCTCACATCCATTTGGCTCCACAGGTTCTCAACGGCTCTCTCGAACCCCATTATCGCTGTATCCTTGAGGATGTCTAACATAAAAGGCTATTAACTCCCCTTGTAGGTGGAGACCTGAACATAACCGCTGGCAGATTTATGCTACTGCAAATACAGACGCTTGATCAGGTTAGAGCCTGTGATCAGTACGACAGATTGATAGTCTGAGCACACTTAACCCTAAAGGGCAGAGTGATAATACTTACTCTTTATTACAGTAATTCAAAAGGTATGTTCCACATAATTATAATTGGAGATTTTACATAATTATCATTCAAGTTTCTGGAAAGTTTATCAGATCTGTGCAGATCCAGCAAGATAACATGTAGGCAGTCTGCAGAATTCCTACAGAATATGTGCTAATGGACAGTGACTATACGTGCCTTCAAAGAAGTCAGAAAGTTTTTTTGAACGGGACACAGCAATAAGATACCTCTACTGTTTGTAGCCCGATACAAAAGAGACCTTATAAGAAATTGAAGAGATCTGTGTTCAGACCTTGGTTCAAGAAGCCTTTTAAGCATGTGTTTTCCCGTGGCTTTCAACAAAGAAACTTGCAAAAAACAAGCTCAGCGTATAAACTTGTCTCTGAATCAAGTTTTAATGAATGTCTGTTATTCTCATTTTTCAGAGCAGGCTCTGCTAGGCTTTGGGGACAGCAGGCAATTCCAAGTGCAGCATACATCAGTATTTGTTTTTAAGAGATGCAAACTGAAGATAATAAAAGAACGAACTTGACATATAAGAATGAATACACAATTAAACTGACACAGGTACAGAAAACACAGTTGGCTGCTGCTATCTGTGTTAGCTTCTGCAAAGGCTCTTGTTTTACCTCTCTGGGAAATAATTGTACCCAAAGTGACATCAATTTTTTAACAGTCGGGCTTGCTGGTATTTTCCCCATTGATCACTACAATTACCTAGCCAGACATCACCAAGAGGAACATCAGTAGCCACTATGCTAAATCCTTAATTGCGTTGAGAAGAAAAACTTGAATGTTTGCTGAGAAAGTTGCCAAGGACATGCCTTTAACGGAGCCAATCTCTCTCCTAAGCACCTACCAGCCATTCAGTAGTTTGTCACTGCTTTTATGATTTCCTTACTTAGTGTCTTGACCCTTGCTCGAGAATGATACTAGTTTATACCTACTGTCTTCTCTGCACCCTGCGTACTTGTATGTCATGTAGGTTCACGTATGCACAGACCTCATGAGCCTCAGTGTCAGCCAGCACAATTACCCCCGGCAACAACATACCAATTATCAGGTCAACTATGCACATATTATTTCTTCTTAAGGACTTAAATAACCTTTTTTCCAGCTAAATAAAACAAGAAGGTCCACCAATGCTAATTAAATGTAATGCTGTTTTGTACAGCAAAGGCAAAAGATGAAGCAAGCCCATTAACGAGCTAGCAAAATAAAAATTAGTGGTTTCATGCAACAGACCCTATCAATTATTTTACAGTAAGCACGTCAGGCAGCATACAGCAAGGTACACAGGCTGAACTTTACCATGCTGTTGTCAGTTTGACCTAAACAGCAGTCCAGCAATCAGGGCATTAAAGAAGGAATACGGTCCTGCAGGTAGCTTTGTCACTGGCAAATTCAGAGAACTACTTCATCTTTGTGCTGCTGGTTCGCGTATCACCACCACTTTAACTGGCAAGAATTCTTTCTTACTGTGCAGCACCATCCAACATGTGCACAAAACCATACACTGGGGTTTCAAGCTGTAGTGAGAAATGCTGTTCAGAAAGAAGTCTGCACCAACAGAGGACTATAGGAAGCAGCTTTCACAAGTTGCTTTGTATGAATGTCACCTGGAATTTCTGAGCCATTGAAACAATGCCAGGAGGAGGATGATGATAGTTCCCATTTGAATAGTGCCTTACAGCAGGAATTTAGAGTGCTTAACGCAATCATTAAGGCTCCTAAGGGTCCTTCAAGCAGGTATTTGGCTTTGTGTGCTGGAATAAGCAGAGCCAGTGTGGACGGATCCATCTAGTATCTGTGACAAATGTGAAGAAAAACTTGAGAGTTCGGATTTCTGTTTGCCTGCCTTGGGATATCATTGTGCCACTGAGAAACTCCAGGCCAGTTACAGCAAATACATTTCTCTGGCGCTGCTTGGAGAGTGGCAAGGTACTTGACACGAGTAAGAGGAAAAATTTATATAACTTTCCTCACTAGACAAAATAAAACAACTTCAAGGATTGCCTATAGTGTTACATCCCTTCACATCTGCCACAGGTTTCAAAGTCTGTAAGCCAGACCATAGCTCCAAAAGTCAAATATATAAACTCTGACTGTGCCGTGACCAACTTGGATTTAGATTCCCAAAGTTTGATCTGCAGTCAATTCTTTACTAGGCTTCTAATTTCCTACGCTTTAGAACAAAATTTTGAGCGCTCTTACACGTGTCAAGGTATGTCACAGGGATGCATACAGAAAAGCTCTCACAACTCCTCTCGTTAGCATCCAAGTCAGTCATTCACCACCTTCGAGTCTAAACCCATTAATAAATCTGGAAGCTGCTTCGCAAGCGTTCAAATAGGTGATAAAGATGATTACCAAAACTGCTGAAGAGCAGCATGAAAAATCAGATTTCAGAGTAACTGAGCTTTTTTCCTCCTATGCACAGGCTGAACTTCCATCCTCACTGGTAATTACGGGTAAGTGGGACAGTACTGAGGGTGTCGCGCTGGGACCTGGCGACTCACATTCAGTCTCCCTCTCCAGTGAAGAGGATCATCTGGGACCTTTGGCACAGTCACTGAAGCAGAAATGCTCCTCTACAAGAGCAGATAATTTACTCCAAGTCAACCCTGCTGGCCTGCAAACACATGTAACTGGGGTTTCCTTCTCTGTTTCAATTATTTAAGGGGAAAAAAAAATATCTGAGTCAAAGATGTTGCTTGATTTTTAGTGGGATCTAAACCTCCTCAAGAAAGAGAAAAATTCTTGTCCAAATGATGATGAATATACTATAGGAAACTATAAATCAATCAGTACCCAAGGTACTGATGGTAACATAAACTGCAAAAACAAAACTTATAAATCAGTCTTAGTTCCCAAAGAGTAGGTTCACGGCATCTATCTCCACTCATTGCTCTCTCCATAAATCTCTTTTGCTAAAAGCAATATGAGGTTTCCCGGAGGTATCATGTACTGTTACAAGCTCTATTCTTCAGCTGATTTTGAGCACAAAATTAGTCCAATTTAGGAAGTCATTTTTTAAAAGTTTGCAGTTCAGTTCCTCAAATAAATAAACCAAAGCTTTAAACTAATTGGACTTGGTCATCCAGCCCCAACATCCCATTTATATTTCTGAAAAATCTCAGACTTCCTTTCTCTCCTCTGTATTTCCTTCTGTTATTTACCAAATGGAGAGTCACACTTCACCTAAATTGTATTTTAAACATATCTCTTACAGATCATAAGCACGGTTATATATACACCAACAAGAGATGAAGAAGCAGTGCAGAGCTTCGAGCCAAATCCCAAAAACTCACAGGCGTTCAAACCCAGACTTTATTTCTCCTTTTTACAGCTGACACTCACAGCTGCAAACTCTGTTACAAGTCCTCACTAAAGTTCTCCAAAAGCAAGGTTTAAAGTGGTAGGCCAGGCATGAACACGAGCCAGGGAAAAAAGCCCAAGGGATTTCATTCGTATCATACTTAATATTTCCTCCACGCCACAAACTCCCATCTACGCATGGGCTGACCCTGGTACCCACCTTGCCCAGGTGTCTCTGCATCGCTGTTTTCTGGGCAGTTTTAAGATGTACGCTTCAACCCAAAGCTCCCTGTGGTGTGGACTATTTATTTAGGTCATAAACTCTGAGGCAAAAGCCATCCCACCTTCTAAAATCATTTATCCAGCCATGCCCAGATGTGACAAACTCGTGGATTCTACTAGAGTAAAAAGGCTAAATACTAGGCAAAAAAACCCAGTTTATGTTTCATCCTGTGCATCTTGTTACAGCCAAGTTCTCAATACTATGGTGGCTGCCTTGGATGAATCGCAATGCAAAGTTTGCTTTCCAACCACAGCAAACTGAAAATGTGCGATTCTCATTTTGGGCTATAACTACATAAACACATGATCACTGTTGACAGTGACTCTGAGCTGAAGCACACACTCCTTTACCTTCCTGCCTCGCACTGGGGGCCCACTATTTTGATGACGCTACAGCGAGCGCTGCAGTGCACCTCTGTCCAGATGAAAATAAAATTTTTTTTTAAAAAAAGGTAGTTATTTCTGAAGTACTACCAATTTGGAAAGCCCAACAGCGTTTTCAGAAAGCAAGCTTCATTGCAGGACACAAAGATGAGATGTGACAATTACTGCAGAACCATCCATCGCATTGAACACTCAACAACCTAAAAATGTCAGCCCTTGTCATGTTCCTGACACCACTGGTGATTTTAATTGCCTTTCGTCCTTCTCAAGTGAACGATGGAAAGGACAGGTGGAATATTAGATTTTAAACCTCTGGAAGTTTAGTCCAACAAATATAAAACAAATGTAAAATCCTTACCGTGTCCTTTGCAGCACAGTGAGGGTGTTGAAGAGCAACTTCACAAACACAAGGCCAAGGGGAAAACTTTTAATGGGACATTTTTGTCCAAAACCTATTGAAATGACAACAGTCAGGTATGTTCTACTCCCTGAACCTTAACAACTGGCACTGCTGTAAAACATGAGCTAAAGAAACCGCACTAAAATAAAAAAAAAGTCCAACCAAAAAACCAAACCACCACCTTATTTCTCTAGCTTAACACATCTATCACAAAATGCCATAGCATAAGACAGGGGACTACAAAGGATAAAACAGTAGATATTGCTGTGGGAGAAGAACATTCCCCACTAAGATCCAAACAGAAGCAGAGGTGGAACTGAAGTACAAACTCCATTAAATGTCTCATTAGGTCATTAAGGACAACATGGGTTGTCATTAAATTGAACATCACTCTACAGCAATCAGAAGGCGACAGGTCCCTACCTTAAAATTCTGGAAAATCTCTTTTGGCCAAGGGAAAAAGTGATGCTTCCCTCACCCTCGCTCCACAGAGAAAAGGGAAGAGCCCTTTCCTACGGCCTCTTCTCACATCCACTTCTGTTTACTCCTTTCATGTGTCACAGGTAATTAAAGTATTTCGAGTAACAACAAAATGGGGTGCGCTAGACCCTTGCTAAGGCTCCTCCTCAAAAGATTTGAGGCCTTTTCCTCTAGTTTTTATTAGATAATCTCCTTTAGAGGTGAGGAAAATGTTATAATTATTATTATTATAATTATTAAACTAAAGGGAGAACAGAAGGAGGATTCTTAAAACTATTGAAATTAACAGTTTTCATAACCACAGTTTTTGATTTTTCCACCATCTACACCTTCAATATTTTCCAGCAAGTTTCCAAATGTATCCAAACCTCTATGGAGAGAATTTAAATGTTTCCTAATAAAGAGGGCACTTTGTTCTGAGGTCATGTCTTCCTTCAGCTTCACAAAACCCAAGATTAACTTTAGATTTGCCACCAGCACTTTGTAAATCCTTTGTATGAGTGGATCGCCTTGGGCATCTGCACTCCTACTGTGTTGCAGTGTAGGATTTGCATCTGCCCTTGCAGCACTAAACCTTTCCAGTTTTTGCTTGGACAGAACGTGTTTCCACTTGAGTTCAGTGGTTCCCCCAGTGCCGTTGGTTCGGTCAGCCTGGCCTCTTACCCTAAACCGTGCCATGAACGCTACCTCCAAGAGCAAACGGACACGACCAGCAAGGACAGACAGACACAGAGTGCCTGGGAGAAGAGTGGTGAGCAACAAAACCTGAAAGCTCTGCAGCTAAACCCAATAAAACCCACTTCCCTGTGCAAGATTTGCAGCCTGATCAAGTTAATGGAGAGGCTCCCGATGACTTCAGTGAGCTTCGTGTCCGCCCCGGGGCCTTTGCAGGTGTTTTGGAAGAGGCTTTCACTGCCCCGGTCTCTCCTGAATTACACAGGGCCCTGGGATGATTTATCCCGGTAGCCCAGCAGGCCAAAGGTGCTGGTTCTTGGAATCAATTCCCCTCCACCGTCCCTCTCACTTCAGAAAAAAAAAGGTAGTAGCTGAGGTTTTAGTAGCACATGATTAAAGCACTAAATACCAGGGAATTAGGAGCAAATGATGTGCAAGGCAGCTGTTAACTCCGACAGCAGATTTTTGAACAGGCCTCAGGAGCTCTTTTTGCCAGTTCTCAGCCCTGTTTGCCACAAATTTCACAGTGTTCTTGAAAGGGAAGGACTTCAGATGTTTTAGCATCACTTGGAAGGGTCAAAAGGATTCTGTGGGCACATATCTTGAATATGAAGAGCCGGAATAAGTCTCACAAACATATCCCAAACACCACAGAGGCTTTATTTCAAGTTGTTACCCTCAACTCTAAACAGATGCATGTAGAATCAAAAAGCCAAAATATAAATACACCAACTTTTTTTTTTTGGGGGGGGAGGGGAAAATAGGGACCATTCTACTGTACACAGTTCTGTTGATAAGGAATAACATCAGAAGAGGCTTGTGAACAGATAAACAACTTCAGGGAATGCAGAGACATAAGTCTGAAACACAAGTTTGGCTTTTTGTTCCCCCTCCACCCCAATAGTGTCTTCATAAAAGTTGAAAGTTTGGAGGAATCTTTAGCCATTAAACTCCTTTGCAAAGGAATTGTCTATTCCTCAGGATATTTTGTCATATTGACAAATCTAGAGGTAACTCATTGCAATTCCTTTCAAACAAAGCAGAAAAAGCTGTGAATCTGTAGCATCAAGGAAATGTTTGCAACAGGAAAGTGAATTAAACCTGAAAACATTGTTTGGAGACAGCCATATAGCATCTACACAAGTCTTTAAATCTCAGGAACTTGATCAAGCTGTTTGTAGGTGGGCCAGTCTGAAAGCATTCCTGACACGCTTCAAGGTGGGGCTTTACACCAACTTTCAAATATGAAATTTGTTTTTCTTTCAATTTGAAATACAAACATTATTTTTCCTTTTATAACTTCCTATAACTTCTTACTGAAAAAGCTATAGAGTACGCTTAGCACATGAAGATTTCTCTGTCCGCTCAATCAAACTTTGGATGGTTGTTAACAAATTAGTTTTCATAGTACTTGTATCTATAAAATAAGGACATGCTCATCTATTTTATAACCCGAGCAGAAAGTACTTGCATTTCCCAGCAAAACTAATAAAACAAATCCTGCTTCTGATGAGTACCGGTGCTGAGCCAAGAGATTAACCATTGCTTTAAAAGAACACCTTTATCCCTGGGACCTTGGGCTGTGCCAGGACCCAGAGAACATGACAAATCTCAGCTTTTCATAAGAGAATTGGACTTCAACAGGCTTTGGGTCAAGGCTCACCTGCAGCACACCTGAGTCAGATTAAAGGCAGAGCTGTAACACACATTATTACAGCTGTGCTTATGCAACCTACACACTGCCAGAAGAGGACTTCCATCTTCTAAAGAATACAGTGGGATGCCTGCCACTCGCTGCGCAATGGGTCACACACAGTTTCAGGACAAATGTCTCATTTCCTTCATGTTTATTGCTAAAAACTGTAGCAACAACTTGATTTCTTTTCCCTCTTTCTCTCCTACACACATGCCGAGAACTTTGCCAAAGTTACTCATGCAATATATTTGTGGAGGTTAATTCAGGACAAAAATCCCAGGAAGCAAATAGCACAGAAACTACCAACATATTCTCTTTTTTATTGTTTCTGACAATCAGTAGTAAAATGTGTTGCTGCTACCAAGGGAGCCAGTTCTAGCATTACTCATTTTACATTAGGGTCCAGAAGGATAAATCCTTCCAGAGCTCTTGCTGGCATTAAGCTAAAACATAAGTCTAGATTTGTAAAGGAAATGTATTAAACAGATGAGACAACAGTGGAATACAGATTTAAAGGAGCAGACAGACATTGTATCTTCCTTCCCTGTATACTATTAAAGAACAAACAGAAGGCAACCACATGGAAACAGCTGAGCTGCAAATAACTTCATCAACTAATATATAGATGTACAATCCTAACTACAAGAAATAAGTCACTGTGCTCTACTTAAATTCTGGAGGTTTCAGTTTGGAATACTGAATAAAAATATAAATCAGAGTTCTCAAAAGGATTTAACTTTATTTTCAGTACTTGTTTGTTAGGTGGTATTTGCTATTTTCCAATGGAGGTATAATCATTGGCAGTTTCCTCTATTCTACACAGAGCATCTTGTTTGCTATGATAAAATGTGAGCTAGGAGAGAGAAGATGCGTACCCAATGATAACTGGGTACAAGATGTGTTCCAGCCAGCTTTGGTACAGGGTTTGCAGCAGCTGTTGGAGTGAGTACATAGGTACCAGCACAGCCACAGAGTTTCTGAAACAAGGACTGCGGTCAATGCAACCACAGGCTTTTATGTTCTCTCCGGTAAAAGGCTTTGACTTCCTCATGTCTTAGTTCTCCACTCATTGCATTCATTCTGGTATCAACCCATATCAGATCAGGATACGCATCATCTTCCATGAAGACAAAGCTCAAATGCCTGTTACACTGTGGTTGCATACAAACAGAGTACAACCACAGAGACAGTTTCACTCCCAATCGACAACGAAGAGAGCACAGCAGAGCAGAAGGTGACCCAGCCAGGGACAAAGAAAGGTTCTCCTTGTCTTCAAAAAAAAAAAAAATTAAAAAAATTCAGCACATCTTTTGGGCCTGATTAAAACTCAGCTCAGATGCTGCATCATTTCCTCGCCTGTCACACAAGGCTGCTCAACACAGCTGTTTCAGCAGGAGAACAAAATCTCATTGTCTGTGCTCACCAGACAAAGGGAGCGGAAAACCACACTGGCTGTCAAGGTAGAAGAAAGATCTAGGCCGTGATGTGCCAAAGGCTGGAGCAATCATAGGAAGCATCAAGCATGGAGGAACAATTACAGCGTGACAGATAGCATGTTGATATTGCACCCCACAAAGCAAGCTGCTGAAGAGGTGGGAACTGAGTGCTGGGGGGAAGGTGTCAGCCTGGTTTACGCCAGCGTGCTTCAAAAGCTCACCTGGATGTATGGAGATAGAGAAGTCTCCCATACCAGCGCACATATAGCAAGGAAGGAATGATTTGCAAGTCACACAGACATCCCAGTCCAGGCCTTTTTGCGACAATATCACTTAAGCTTGTCAAGTAAGGCTGCCCAAGGCTGAAAGTTGATCTGCAAACCTTCAGTGCATCAAATTAATTGTTCTTCGCGAGGCCTTTATCCAACCCTCCTTAAATATTTGATTATTTTCTGCTGTTAACAGAGACAACATTATCTGCAAAGAAAGATATGGCTCCTCTTGGATGACTGCCCATCAAGCCCTTCCAAAAGCTTTATAAAACAGTCGGACAAGCCAAGCGAGCATATGGGAAGCAGTAGCTGAAATGCAGTTCCAGGGAGCTCAGGACCAACGAGCCAACCACAACTACAAGTATGCAAACCAAGAACGTCTTATTTTAAAGGGTGTTTTCTCACTGGCAGTAAGAAAGGTCATGCCTTTTCTGGCTACAGTAGCAGAAAGGCTGCTCTAATAAGTTGACATAAACCATCAGCTGGTGATCCATCCCTTCTCCATCCATTCCCACCCCCAGGCAACCCAAAGCCATCCACCACTCCACCAACACTGAGAAGTGGCAGAGCAACCCGTCTAGCCCACAGCATTCGCAGGCAGCACTTGTCTGCTGTGAACATTCAAGGACAATGAATGCCACCACCACCCACACATGGTTTGTGTGTCCAATTTCCCTGACCTCATTCCAAGAGTAATTAAGCATTCACCCCAGATCCTGCAGAAAACGTGCTTTTCACATGCTTTCTACTATGAAATTCTTATGCGTTCATTCACATTTAGAGACAATCCAAGACTTGTTTAGAGCAGAAAACGTCAGTGTGGGTGAGAAATCCATTGTCATTTCTACCACCTGCTCTTGCAGGCGCGATCCAGTGTGGATCCTGAGCACAGCAAGTGCTGCTCAAGGTCTTAATGTGACCTTTGGCAAAACTTACACTGCTGATGGACAAGATGGTAAGGTGGATAGTGCTAACTTCACCTATGCACCACGTAGGAAGGCACAAAACTCCCCTACAGCCCATTTTTAAAAAACACAAAACCTCTTCAACATTTAATTAGCTTTCAGGTCTCGTTCAATGTGAAACAAATTGCCTGTAGAACAGAATTTTATGATCTGTACCTGAGCAAGGCAGACCTGAGCAGGAGGCTATATTCATCAGTGTGCTGCTCTAACAGTTGGTTTCAACAGCTGTATCCTCTTTATGTCCCTCTATTTTATTAAAGAGCTGAATTTCAAAAAAACCCCCGATATTTGGGACAGTATTATAAGAACCAATACAGATCTATTAATACAGAAAGGAGAAATGTTTTACTGGGTTTAATCAAAATTACACGAATTGAACAGGGGATACTTTGAACACTTTGGAGATTATAGGCAAACCAAAAAAGACTAATAAAACCTAAACGGTACCACTTAAGTGTTTAAAAAAAATACAAAGATCCTGCTTGAGAGGAAAATTACAAACCCAAGATAAAGATTCAGCTCAAGAGGGAAATTATAAGCACAAGCACTACAGTTGCTGTTAGCAGAAACACTCATATTTTAGTCAAAACTTAGTTTATTTCCAGCTACTGAACTGTGTCGTACATAATTACAGGGCAGAGATTCAAATACACTGTATTTGCTTCACTTAATACTATATAACATTAATGGGGCCCAACACACAAAGCGGTGCTATTGGGAGAAAACAGATTAGGAGTCCCCTGCTACGGTATTATTCCAAACGAGAGCGGTGTTTTACCATGACTCCGCGTGAATAGCAGCCATGGGTGATCATAAAGAAGATTTGCAGGTATGAATGGGTAACCATTAAGTCTGCATACAGCGTAACTCCAGAAGGGCAGGACTACAGATCGAAGGGATCAAAAATGGAGCTCTAGATAGGAATGGGGTTTTTTTTCTTTTCCACTAGGAATAACCATTTGCAGCCTAATGGAAAATTTTTATTCGTACCAGAATAAAATAGTTTGTTTCCATTTGAGTGGGAGAAGGTTGCGTTTGCTATTTAAGCAAAGCTTTAAGCTCAGTCATTTTAATTGAAATACTTCTTATAAAAACAGTTAGCACCGGCAGAATCGAAGCTACGCTCTCCCGTGCGGTGCCCTGGCTGGTGGGAGCTCACGTGAGACAAGGCACTCTGGTTCCCCACAGCCTGCTGATGGGCAACCAGCCACAGCAAGACCGAATGACCTGTTACGAGAGCTTTGCACCCCAAAATCCCAGGGCTGCTGCTCTTCCCTGCTCTCACTAAAAGCTTCAGGGTGCCGAGGCTGTTGTTATTGCCCAGCATCTAACACCATGAGCCTGGAGACCGCCATGAAGCAGAGGAATCGTCTTGGCAGGAAAAGATAACCAGCTTCGATTTGTGTCTAAGCCTGCTGAAAGAAGAGTCACTGACGCAACTCTAAATATGGGCCACGTTACCCAATTCATTGGTTAAATAAATACTTCTGCATTATTCAGATGCCAGCATTCATATTTCAATTGCTTTTTTAATCAAGTCTTCTTCCAAGTCTTGACACAACAGATTATTCTTTGATAAGACAAATTAAGGTCTGTACAGACTTCCAAAGCACCACAGTAAATGACTCAGTTTACTTTTTGAGCCCCGTTTGTAAATTGTTATATTTTAGAATTGATACAGTCATGCTGCTAGAGAACTTGGAAATATTCTCCTTAATAGCACAGCAGCATTTCTTTGAACTTGCTTGGTTACGCGTATTTATGCCTTTGACTCACTGACTGTTCATCCCTTATAGTCCTTTAAAATAAATTAAATTGCTGCTCTGGATAAAGAGGGCACAGCTGTGGGCTGCAGCCCTTAGATACCTCGGAACATATTTTGACTTCAACTTCATTTATTTCTGATTGAAGCTGCTGACATCCCATTTGTGACAGACACCTGTGTATAGTGTGTCCCTGTTCTAAAAGCTCCAGCAGACCTTGAAAACATCTCGTACTGAACACCAGCGCTAACAGCTTCAGAACGCCGTTTGTGCCCTCTGCAACTCAGTTGTAGAGGAAATTTCATGTGCAGCATTAGCAAAATCACCGTGGGGGAGACTCCAGCCATTGCCTTAAGCTGGCATTTTCAGATTTTATCTGCAGCTATAGTTGTTTGCATTATAACGTCTACAGTTTAAGTATCTGCACAAAGCTTTACAACAGTAAGAGTAAACAGCATGCAGGTGCTTTATCTCCTGCTCTCTCCCCAGCTATCTGACAATATTGCCAAGGATAAAAGGATTAATGCACAACTACCTCTGACAGAAAGAGATGGGGAAAAGACTCGGGTTCTCTACTGCAGTGAGCAACACCCAATTTAAGGCCCACTGAAGACACCAGAAGTCTTCCTCCTGAGCTCAGACGAGTTTCCCCTTAGTACTTGGACAAGGTATTAAAAACCAAACTATTAAAATGGACACAGTATTAAAAATCTCCACCCTCTGATCAATGCACACGTGCCTACCTCAAGGCACGCGCGAGACAGGCGGATGTAGCCACGCTGGGCTTGCTGAGCGGGGCGAAGCCAAACGCAGGGTTCATTGCTGTGCTGAACACAAGCTGCAGTGCAAAAATTGTAGGCACAAGCAGATCTTGATCTTTATCTGTGCAGCAACGCGATAGCTGGTGGAGCATTTTACAGCCTGCTAATAGATTCTGGAAACAGGAAGAGGTTAGCAGGTTTTTTTTCCTTGACTCACTCTACTATGAATTAATACAATTTAATGAAGCCAGTGATGTGGTGTAGAAGATGGTTCAATGGGTTTGTATTTAAAGTTCAGCTCTCGGTAGCCCTTGGTTCAGCTTTGTCCACGAGAACACAGCACACACGGAGCAGACTAAGCAGGCAGCGCGGTTCCTGCGGTGCTGCGCCTTCCTAATTCACCTTTATAAAATATAAAAAAAAAGTATTGAATGCATCCCCAGCCTTGACAAAATGTAGTGAATGAGGTGATAAATGTTAATGGAAGTAGCTGTGCTACTGACAATGGTTTCATTATTAGCATCAAACAATACATTAACATTTGTTTTATTAATGGAAAAATATAGTTTAATAACCCAATCCATTGCTAGCAGAGCAATGCGGAGCTTAATCATAATTGTGTTCTTTTGGATTTTTTTTTTTTTTAATCAGCAAAGCAGACCATCCTATACTCAGGCTAAACAATTGTATCTGTAATCACCAAAATTTACTATATCCCCTTCATTACTTGCTTTCCCTCCAAAGTAATACCTCTGCAATGTTTAATTATGCAGTACGTTACAGATCCATCAACTTTGCAGCAGAAAACAAGTATATATGAAGAAATCTTTCCATTGTGAGCAAGAGTATTTTTTATTGCATACAACCTAAATAATGTAACATGTTATTTGGGTTAGTTACCCAGCAAGACTTAGATTTCAAGACTCATTTCTTTTAGAAAGGCTCTGTCTTTTAAAACTGGTCTTGCATTAAAGATACACAAATATATACTCTGCTTTGACAGCCACATTTACATCTACTTCCATACCCACAACATGAACTGACACTCATATCCAGCAATCTTAATAGCATCCAGGTGGCTACCAGAAAATTATCTAGGAATGGGGTGGGTTGTTTTTTTCCCCAGAGAAAAAGTGGCTCCATTAATTGGAAGTCCTTCACTGGCGGTATTTAGTTCCCCTCTTTGCCACAGCATTTTTGTCACCTTGAGCAAACCACTTCAACACTAAGCACAGAGTTCACTTGTAAAACAAAAATTACAAAATAAGACTTCCTTAATGGGGGATTATCAAAACAAACACTCAAAATACTGCATTCAGCTACTCTTGGATTGAGGGCGATGTTGGCAGAGCCAGTCAACTCATGGTATTTCTATCCTACCACAGATTATGTTTCACATAGGCAGTTTTTTCATCTATCCCTACATGGGATCTCTCAGGCCCAAGGGAGAGCCCAAGCTCTCTTCGCTTTAACACCAGTTCAACCAGCCCAAGTTGAAAACCAACCCAAGATGGACTTCAGGTAGGACACAGACAGAAAGATTTGAATTTCAGTAGATGTAAAGCAACATTAAAGGTCTGCCTTCGAGACCTGGGGATGCTCAGAAGTTTCCAAGGACAGATTAGACCTACATCCTCAAAACCACCTTTCAGGAGCTGGTCAAGCTCTATTTTTTCAATCACAAGTTGATAGAAAATGTTTATTTAGCACAGGAATGTAAGAGAAGGGCAGAGCACTAAAACCATCCAGTGTGGAAAAGAAGGTTGAAAAAGATAGAAGACTTCTCTGCAGGCTTTATAATCATTTCTAGTGTATACACATCCCATTCCAAGAACTGGTCCAGGCTATGACCTAACCCTCTAGGCTGCTCTGTTTTACACTCTGCTTCCCATTTCCTTACACGATGCCCAGAAATAAGTACTGCAAAGCATGCTATGACATTGCCTCTAAAACCTCTTGCGCTGGGAGCTGTGCCAGTGTACAGCTGTCATACAGCTTTCAACGTGGCCATTTCTGCCCATATTGAAGCTGCTTTATTTTACAAGAGCCCATGAAAAGGGATTTAGGATGACGGCGAATTTAGCCCCAATAGAGAAAAAATTTCAGAAGTTTGAAAACAGACCATTTTCAATGCCCCAAGCTGATGTTTCAAGCAAAAAAAAAAAAGTCTTTAAAATAAAGCTTGCCTGTTATTTTGACAGCAGCCCTGCTGCTGTTGCAGAACCTCAATTCATGAAGCAAGTATTAAAGGCATTTGAATGTATACTCCAAAGGCTAAAGAAATGCACATCTTTCTTTTGGCCTCACCAGGCTAAAAAACATCCTCCCGGGACAGCAAAAATACAACCTGCAAAGGTTTTGGGAAGGGAGATTTAAATTGCAGCTGCAGTTTTCCATTTCCATCCCAGCTGTGTGTCTATGCTCTATTACAATGAGGTTTAGGAAAGAAGAGGAATAAGATAATAGAGACTCCCAGACTCTATTTCCAACTCTGTCACTAGCCACATCGTCTCTTGTCACCCGGTGGGCTCAAGCAGTGACTTGTCATGAGATAACCGAAGGGCTAAGGCAAGTTTCACAACTAAAAAAGAGAGAAAAATTATTCTCACACATTTCTTCCATGTGAGTGCCTTAAGACCAAGAAAGCCTTTGTGCAGCAATATCCAGGTGGAGCATTGCAAAGTCTCACCCCTTGCTGATCAAATTATAACTTTTCACCTACGCCAAAGGCCTCCAGTTGAAAATTTCCTTTAGATCAGTAGCAAGTAACGCACCGTCTCCAAAACCGAACTTTCCCCAGCGCAGGGAGATCAACTACAGCCTGTCCCTCGGCAAAAACCCTAAAGCTATCGCAGTCACAAGTTCATTGCCTGAATTGAGCGGCCTCTCAGCTTTCCTCAGAAGCCAGGAAAAACTAGAGAAATACACAAAACGAGATTGCTAGTTGGCTGAATTTCTTTGCCCCGCTTTGATGTCTGGTTTACCTCTGAAACTCTACCCTGAACTACTTCTCTAAAATGCACTTGAGTTTTAACATCTTGCTACACATACTCCCTCCTTGGAAGCCAATTTGAGTTATAAAGGAGCTGTCTTCACACAAGGCCCAATGACACGTCTCAGCCGAGTCCAGAGCGATAATTAAAACTTGCGTGGAAGGAAGGTGGGTGGCATCAGTCTTCCTGCCGCTCTCTTTCATGTATTGCTCCTGCCTGGCTAACAGCAAAGCCGGTCCGTGGCTCAAACAGCGCTCTCCTTCGCCTTCCCACCCCTCGCCTTTCAAACTGGTGATCAACCACCTTCCTCTAAGTTGCATATACCAAGCGGAAATTTGATTGCTACCCTAATGATAGCAAAAAAAAATGTTATTAACTCTATAAATCTGATAAGTCTATTTTGCACAGCCCGAGGGAATGGTTTGAGATGTTGGTACCATGTGCAGGGAGATTCAGGAGCCGGTGAGGCTCCCAGCTCTCACAACTACATCTTGCATTTCCTCTTTTTATTTTCCTGGATGCAAAGAATCAACACTTACTACCCATTTATAAAGGTTTCAAGTCCTTAATGGCCGCAAATAAAAGGCTAAAGAGAGGTAAAGACTGGAGCTCCTGCACAAACACGAGAGAAAGGCAGTTCCCCACCCACACAAACATCTCAGTCCCGCTTGCGCTCAAGATGGACAAAAGAAGGAAAGTAAAAATCACATGCCAGAAGTGACCCCTAGATCAGTTGCAAAGTCAAGAACATAAACGCTGAAGCTAGCTCAGCACCATCCTGAAAGAAGTGGCAATTTTGTACTAAAAAGTCCATCTTGCCCCAAAGCTGCCACTGTAGCGCAAGTCTTTCCTCACTGCCCCCAGCTCTGGTTGCTGCCCGTGTCCCAGAGCGCTGTCTTTTCTCTCAGAGCTTGTTCCAACCTGCTTGCAAAAAGATGAAATTGCAGGCTTAAAAGGGTTTCTGGATTTCTTCGGTGCTTCCCTCCAAAAACCCCATTCCCTCACCCTATTATTTGACACTTAAGCATTTTTGCAATAAACAAGTGAGCAGCAGACAGGGACTCCTGCTGCTAGAAGATTTAAAATACAAGAAATGATGCAGCCGGAGCAGATAATTCCTCACCAGGTACATTAGGCATTTCAAATTAAATTGTTTGGGTGTGTTTTCTCATGTTTACATCCTCAAGCAATTTGAGATTGGCCCAGGACTGACAGCAGGAAAATGTCCTTTGTGTCATACAAATCATTAAACCTTAAGCAGTTTCATTAAGTGTTTCCACATGCGCAGAGCAAATGAGAAGACAGCTGGTTGCTCAGTTTTACCGAAATCTTTGCTTGCACCCACAAACAGATCCTAACGCTGGAGTTAATATGGGCAGAAGCTGGTACGACAGCAGATCTTTACAATAGGATTGATAAGGATAGTTAAGATCCTTAACTGTGACAGTCAAGGGATATTGTGTTTCAGAATAAAGTATGCTATTTCCCTGTTTTATCTGATAACCGACAGGTCTTTTTCCTGGATAGGACACCAGGTGAAAGTCCAGTGAATAACAATCCAAAGAGGAGAAGATTTCTTGTGTATTTTAAAAGCCAATTTGCTCTTACATCTATAAGCAGCAACTTGAAAAAAAAATAACAGCCACCCAGTAAAACACTGAAATCACAGGGCCCAACAATCTGTTGCCCCATCCATAGCAATTAGCTCTTTCCCCCGAGCACGGCTCTCTCCTGGTGCCATTCCCGTGCGCTGGAGGTTGGGAGGCTGAGGAGCATTGCGGTGGATGATGCTCCTTGAAAGGTCCAGTTCAGAGAGTTGTTGGAAAGCGAGTTCCACATCTGAGTGCTCCTGCCCAGCGCGTCCTGCGCGCGGTCCACACCTCACCCCATCTTCAAACACGTCACCGCCCTTTCAGAGGTGCTGACAAACCAATACTTTAAGAGTCAGATACTGTTTTCTCTCCTCTATCACAAAGCCGAGCGAGTGAGCAGCCTTTAATAGCATCGATTGCCTCTGCAGGCTTTGCCCTCTTGTTTTCCTGGGGGTTTCCACACTCCGGGGCTCAGCCAGTGCTTTTCCACTTCTTGTTTAGTCCCTTAGCCCCATCTAGTGCCAAAGCGAAATAAAAAGCCTTTTTCTTTCACCGGCCTAAAACTACTCTTCAAAGGCCAAACCAGAGCGCGACTCCTTTGCTTCACGGTGAATTCTGCGACTCCTGCGTCTCTGCAGAGGGATTTCTGCAAAACCAATGCCCCAGCCAAAAAGCTTTTGCAGCCTCGTGTGAGGCAAAACACGATTATCAGGTGTTGTCAAGGCAGGAAGGTTTAGAAAGCCAGTCTTTGAATAATACCCACACTGTGGAAGGATGAACTGTAATGAGGAGAAAGTATTTGCCAGAACAAAAGCCTCATTCTTACAGCTTGCCTTCTTTTTCTGTGCTCTGTTTTCAGTGGGGTAAGCAGAGGGTACTACCTTGTGCTTTTAAAGCTATTACACTAAGAGACAATCAAAATTCACAATTCCCTTTTGACAGTGATTTCAACATTTCAAAACATTTTTGTTTCAAAACTTCCCTGGAGATCCTCCCTGAAACAAGTGATTTTTATAGAAGTGTTTGAAACTATACCTCACTAATAGTGAATAGCTTTTCTTAGAGTTTCCTGAGCTATTTTTTAGTGGCAAACCAGTTTAGTAAACACTGTCTGGCAATCCTACATAAACATGTTCCTAACTCTGCCTTCTCCAAAACTTACAACATCTAAAATGTTCTTGAACCCTTAAACACAAATTACTTAGAAGTATTGCATTTTTCAGTTCTCTAGTGATAATTAGGGTGGAGGAAAACCTNTTCCCCCCCCCCCCCCACCCCCAGTAAAAGTCTCTTTGGGTAGAAATATTGTTTTCTCAACGTAAAATTTGAAAAACAATACTTTTTAGAAGTCAGGGCTTCTGTTCCCTTTCCCATCACTTTTCCATAAATGCAGATAAAGAAATATGAAGAGGATGGATACGTTGCCTTTAAATTGTGTTAAACCAGGATCAAAATCTAAATTTCTTCTTTCTAACATTTGCTAAAGCATTACTGAACAATGACTAGCGAAGAACAGCAAGGCTTGCTTTCGACCTTACAACAGCCCTGATTTTTATTTTCCTGCCATGAACGCTAGATTAGATCATCTATTATCAACCTCTGTGGCTACACAGATTTGTCAAGTCTTCCATAGCAAATATCCGCTGCAGCAAAGCGGGCAAGGGAGCTCAGGAAAAAAGTCTTCTGTGATTTACATTCCCAACATGTGAATTTGGGCTTTTCGTTGGGGAGAGTCAGGGGGGGTCCTTACCTGGCGTTGGCACTCTAAATAAACTGTACTCTGAGTCTTGCAGACTTTTGGGCTAAGTATTGCTCTGTTATTATATCGGACTGTTCATATCCACAGTGACTTGCAATTACTCACTGTGGAAACAAATGTACTGGATAATTCCCAGCATAACTCAAGCATTAATTAACCAAAACAGATTTTTATCATGATTCTTAAATATTTACCCAGTGCAAGAAGCACCTCCTAAGAACTGACACTTTATCACACGCTCACTTAGGAACGTGATGGTGACACAATATTGTGCGTTACCTTATTTAATGCAAGAGAAAGGACCGTGCTGCCCAGGCAGTAAGTACGTGCAAAACAACTTGAATTTTAACAAATTAATTAGCTCATTTTCTAAATGAGCAAATGAATCCTTTCAAACTGATCAAGGGCAAATAAACATGAGAAGGAAGCACAGATATTTTGTAGCATGCTGCCCACAACTATCATTAATATGATCCTGAACTCCAAAAGAAAGGTTCAGAGAAGATGATCAAGGGCAACACTACTGGAAAGTTAGATTACACCAAAAGTAAATCGCATAAAGAGTATTTTCTCATGATTAAACCCCTACCTTTCTGCTGGAGTCACAGTATAACCTTTGGATCTCACCAGACCAAGCTGCTGAAAGATCAGGCTTCCTCTCCACACCCTCCATTTAAAAGCTATCACCACCACCTTTCCACCTGCAGAAACACCGATGTGATTGCTCCCAATCTTCGCCAGGCAGAGTCAAATTAATTCATTAGCTCTTTATGCTAATTTGGGTGATTGTGCCCCCAATGAGCTTGGGCATGACAAGATTCTTTGTGCAGAGCGTCGTGCAGAAAATTTTCCAGTAGTTTAGATGATCAGTTGACATTCATAACTCTGCTTACAGAAAACAAGACATGAGATTCGCTTTGAGAACTGCTCTGTAGATAAACCATGGTTACTGTGCAAGCTGAAGCTCCATTTTTTGGTACTTTCCAGCTTATATTTGCCACAAGTTTAGGGGTGTAACCACAATATGTCTGAGCAAGCCTTGCGCCCAGGTCCATGACCCACAAAAGCCGGCACTGCCGCACCGTTCACTCCAAAACAGGACTTGAGGTTTTGAGCTTTGCCACGTGAACACATACAGGTTTAAGGATTAATATGAAGCCAGCCAATTCCTATGCAGCCTTGTTTGCCAAAACTTTCCCCACAGTAGACCCCAGCCGGGATTAGATACCTACTCACAGATATCTATTTTTTTTTCTGAAAGCCAGGCACATCTTGGCAGCCGCGCTGTGCAACAGCTGGCAGCATCTGGATCGTACCCTCAGTGCTCAGCTCAGACAGGGCTACTGCCCATAGGAGGGCTGCCGCTCTCTTTCTCCTCAAAGCATCCGCAGTGTTGCTTGAAGGAACTTGTTTGCCAGAGCTCTGGAACGGGCTAGGAGCATGTACAGTCAGAAAATGCCCCTGTGCTGGTAGAAGCCATAAGAAAGCCCATTAGCCCAGGCTGGAAGCCTGCTTAGGAAAAACAGATGACAGTTAAGGAATACTCCGGGGTTGTATATAACTGTAGGCTAACATTGTAGTGTAAACAGGTTAATATTTAATAACATTTAATGCAAAATCAACCTCTACGGTCTCTGGTACAGTGAGCGAATATGTTAAATCTGACAGTGAAGTTTTCCGAGAGCCTTTTCAACAAAGAGAACCAGCAATTCCACAGCAAAGCTTAAAAATTGTAATGGCTGTTAGCAGGAAAGGAGACAAGGGTATGAGTGAGCAAGTGCCAGAGTATGTCAAGAAAAAGGACATCAAGGTAAGCAAGCTTCCTATGGGCAATAAAAATGCTATTTTAAGCAGTTGCTGAAGCCAGTCTCAAGAACAGCAGAGAAAACCTTCAACCAAGGCTTTTTCTTTTGCAGGACATCAGACGACCTGTTTGCCTGTGCAGGCTGCAGCACCACTTCCATGTCTCCTAATACCTAAATGCCCACTCAAAGGGCATCGAATATCTGGAAGAAGAAATCTCAAAGACTGAATTCAAACCCACATGAAAGGCTCATACCCCATGTAAATTCAACCTATTCTGTATGTTGGTATTTATGCCACTCGCAAGCCTGGTGTGGTCTCTCCACGTGGGTACAGAAAGGGTCAGACGGTGGGTAGGCAATGGTGGGAGTGATGCACTAAACCCAATTTTCAAAGCACTGAGCAACTTTGCTGATTCTTACGAGCATATACACAGAACTGTGTATTCTTATATTCTCATTTCTGGGACATTCATTACCTAAATATATACAGGTATATCCCGTATTTCAACCGGGCTAAAAACATGAAGCAAAACAATGAAACTAGGGCTGAATAAAAGAATGGGGCCAAAAATCTGAACGAGAAATAAATTCTACTATAAAAGCAAAGCAAAACCCCATTAGAATGCCCGTAAGGCACACTGCAATTTTGAATACTGGATAAAAGCATGTGCAGGTGCCTCTTTTCATGTATGTAAAAATATCCTGTATTTACGCAGATTCTTAAAGTGAACAGAAGAACTCAGCGTTGTGCTGGAGGTTTCTGGAGGTTTCTAAATCAGGCGCAGGGAAATAGAGACAATAAAATACAGTGAAAAAGATAAATCGTTTGACTTTGGAGACATTTAATGAATCAATCAGTGCTTAAACCCTAGTGTTTAAGAAGACTGAAGGGCAAGAAATTGATATATGCCACGGACTCCTCAGAAACAACTTGAAAGCGTAATACCAGCTGACAGGATAAAATGGGCTTATAAAGTGAACAATATTGTGATTTGGAGTGACCTCCAGCCTCCCTAATCTTTAATAGCAAAACCTTTTTGACACCAAGGAAAGCATGATGGATCTTTTATGGCATTCAGCTGCTTCTTGAAAGACGTCAAAGGCTACCTGAGATAGTTTATCTAGCTCTGGTCTTGAGTGATCAGAGAGGCTAAGGGGATTAAGGAGTGAATCTGATGCAGTCAGGGGCGCTACATTTTGGGAAGATAAACTGGACATCAAAAGCAGTGATTTAGAATCATTAAAGAGAATGAGGGCAAGCATTAAAGCAATCTGAGAGGGAAGCGAAAGGCTCGTTCCATGGTCCGAACAGACAGTGGAGTGTAGAGTACATAAAGAAAAATCCCCAGGGCTAAGGTGACAGCTAAGGACTCTGCCGCACCTACCAAACACGCTGCTTGACCTTGCATGATGCAGTCGGATGGAATCTCAGTCCTGTGTATAAAATAGGGATATAATTCATCAAACCTACTTATTACATAAAACTTCACAAATGTACGTCTCTAAGGATTTTGTAAAGGAGAGAAGCATCATTACCCCAGCTGGACAGATGAGCTGTGGCTTGGTGAAAAGCAGTTATTTGTTATTCATTCAGCAATACCCAGATGTAGTCACAGGATGCAGCTTCTTAAATCAAGAACCTAAATTCACCCGAGCTCCTCGGAGTAAATGGAGGCAGTGCGATGGCCTCATTACTCTGTACCATAGTCCTCAATACGCTGCCATTTATTTATTCACCTTTGGAAACAATTACATCTGGGAGGGTATTTAGTGTTCATGCCCTGAGAGAGAAAACCATCCTCAGAGTCGAGAGGAAAAGCAAAATAGGTGAAAGAGTAATGAAAGCCTACGCAAGCTCACATGGTCTTGCATTAGGCGAGCTCCCATTGGAAGCAGTAAGGGTTTTGCCTGTGCAGGGTCTGCCCCGTTTGGCCTTCATCACTCTTTTATCTCCTCCTCAGTAAAGTACCACCTTGGATTGCCCAAATAGGAGGTACAAATATGGGGCCTTATAATAACGTCCAGTTTAATCACAACATATTTTTAGGTTGAAAGAAACTGTGACTCCTCCCAAACATGACAAACCAAGGGGAGTAAAAAAAAAAAAAGCCAAGAATTCTGGTTTGATTTTGATTTATTTTTTTTTACAATAAAAAAATTAGTCAAAGGTCTTCAGCAGTAACATCCTTACATAAAAGGGTCACAATTCAACTGGCATTCGACGTGTTTATTTCCACAGCCACTTATCTATGGCTGGGCACACCCCCATCAACATGAATCAGGGTACAATATTATACTTCAAATAGACATTCTCTGAAGCTGCAAAGCCATAGGGATACAGCCTCCCATCCTCTCACTCGGGCACCAGTTGGCTGTTCGGTAAACAGCAGATTGACAGGCACACCGTTTCTTTAAAGGCTGAAATTCCGAAGAGCTAAACCCGGTCCTGGGTCCCACTTAATCCAAACAATCACAACAAAACCACGGCTCTTCTAAAACAAGTCTGTGTAATGCTGCATTCCTTTCCATTGCTGAAAAGAGAATCAAAATGGGAACTTCAAATGATAAGGGTGGGAAACGCCTGGTTTGTGGCTAGAACTTGAAAAAAGCACCCATAGCCTTCCTGCTCAGTCCAAATTCAAGCTCTAAATTATTAAGGCTCTTTGAGAATCGGTGCAAAGTTCTGAAGCAAATAGACCTGTCCATCTCTCAGCACTCGTGCAGGAGTGATAATGCCTGGAAGACTTCATATTTCCAAGTGCTAATTACAAGAATGTGATGGATGCGCTGCCTGAATTAAATTTACAGGAACAAGAGAGTATGGAAGGGAAAACAAACAGAAACTAGGAGGAGGAATTAATGATGCATTTAATGAAGAGAAATCAAAACTCATTTGTTGTTTTGGGAGGGGAAGGCAACTTTTAACGCCATTGTGCTACTAGCTGAACAACATCAAATTGATGTTTAGTCTGTCAGAGAAAAAGTAATAAATTATTATTTTCCATGATTTAATTTTCCCTTTCAGAGCAAATACTTTATTCTGTTCAGCTTTAAAGAGAAAACCACATTATTTAAAATGACTTAAAAATATCAGCCTAATGAGCTATAACATAGACATTTACAGAATGCAATGTGTTTTTGTGATGAGGTATTTAGCTTCTTATAAGTAGCAAGGAGCAACATTTTTTACTGGGAGGTGTATTTCCCGAGCAATTAGGCACAGGAGCCTAATTAAAAATCAAGTCAATGTTCAAATAAGCATAATAGAATAATATCTGTAATCTGCAGAAATACAGGAACAGCTGGAACACTACTTTGTTTTACTACTTCTGTGAAGAATGATGGAAATTTCAGGAGCGCATTCCAGAAGGTGCGTTTCCAAGGTCACCTTTGGAAAGAAAACGTTGCCTCACTCTTAGAAGTGAGTGAGTTGGTGGGGACAGACCAGGGAGGCAGGGACGGCGTCACCTCCACCCTGCTCGGCGTGTGTGAGGACCCGGTAATGAAACCCACCTCGCCAAACTACTTCCAGACATCTTTTATGGTAGGCTGAGACACCCCAGCAGTGGTCTGTCCGACTGCCTTACACTGACCCATCCTGACCACCCTGTGTCTCACAGCCATCGGCCACAACGGGTGCCAAAAAGTCCCTCCGTGGTAAAGGAAACTGAGTTTGGCACATTTTGGTTAAAGTTTTCCCTTGGTATAAAATGGTCCGGGATTTCTCACAATTGTCTTTGAACAAGTTTGCTCACATCTGGACATTTATATATATATGTACACATACATACAGACACACATACATTTAGATATATATACACACACACATACAGGCAAATCTGGCTATAAATCTCAGTTTAAAAAGGCAAACAAATTTTTTTTGCACATTTTTTGTCATCTGAGATTCAGATAATATAGCTAGAGAGATTCCGAGACTACTTTCCAAAATTTCAACGTAAAAATCCAAGGTGATAAACTTCAATACCGCAGTATAAGCTATGCAAATATTTACCACAATAAAAAGAAATCAGTAAAACATGCAAACGGACAGTTCTCTGTTAAGCTGCAGGACGAAGGCCTCCTCCAGAGATTGGCAGACTGAAATTGCCATTGGAAGTTTGACACCCACATCTCTTCACAATGTCATCCTCCAGGTGTCACGTACCTACAGTCGCTCACATATGTGTTCTTCATAGCAGCTTGTGGAAGGATGATATGCCCTTTAAAGGAGGCAGACTTAACCTTATCTGTGACATGGGGATAAGACTTAAGCCAGGGATGAAGCGATCAGCCGCAGGCCACTGAAGGCGATGTGCTTAGGCATCTGAAGATCTATACAAGCTACAATTTAGCGCACAAGACCACCACAGTTGGGCATCTACATCCTTTTAAATGTGTTCCACTGCATAAGTATAATACTTCTGCCACCAACGTCTTACAGAGAGAAATCTACATATATAAATAGTCAGCTGCCATGACATTTAATCCCATGGCAACCCTACACTAGCTACTACAAACAAGCTAATACAATCCACACCCCAAAAGTCTTCACCCTGAGACATATTTCAAAGATCTGTCAACAAAAATTGCTTTTGCCCCCAAAGATTAAGATGCTTACCTAAACCGTGGAGCCAAATCAGCAAAACCCGGCTTTTCTGTTGCTTGAATAAGCTGCTTTCCTGAAGGACAGTAGCAGACAGCCACCACCATTTCTCAGAGGAGATGAGATCAATGACCACACACATTTTGACAGCCATAAGCCTTGGGGTCCCATGCTTGTGTACATCGTCTTCTGCCAACACAACTGCTCTGTGAGACAGTGGCACTCGCAAGAATCATACAATCACAGAATGGTTTGAATAGAAGGGACCTTAAAGATCATGGCATGGGCGGGGACACCTCCGACCAGCCAAGGTTGCTCCAAGCCCAGTCCAACCTGGCCTTGAACACCTCCAGGGATGGGGCAGACACAGCTTCTCGGGGCAACCTGCGCCAGGGGCTCACCACCCTCACAGGGAAAAATTTCTTCCGAATATCTCATCTCAATCTCCCCTCTTTCAGTGTAAAACCGTTCCCCCTCATCCCATGGCTCCCCTCCCTGATCCAGAGTCCCTCCCCAGCTCTCCTGGAGCCCCTTTAGGCACTGGAAGGGGCTCTAAGGTCTCCGCGGAGCCTTCTCTTCTCCAGGCTGAACCCCCCCAACTCTCCCAGCCTGTCCTCCCAGCAGAGGGGCTCCAGCCCTCGCAGCATCTCTGGGGCCTCCTCTGGGCCACTACAGTTGTGAAATGTCCCCATGCACTGGGAACAACCCAAACGCATCGCTGTAAGGCAACCCGCTTCCTAGTGGGAAAGTCCTCCGTCTGAAAAACAAGGCTTTAGATTAGCCACATTTTGCATTACAAAAGCAAGAGTTAATAACATTTTAATCATATCTCAGTCTACATATTTAAAATTAATTGGTCAAATGTTAATTACGGTTAAAGGGAGAACTTTTTACATTAAATAATTCTGGGTGACAATTCAGGTCTCAGTGTAATAAGCACAAAGCTAAAGCTGGTTATGAAGACTGTGATTATACAGTCGATTAAAGCAACAAGGTATAGTTTTAAACATGACACGGACACTAAAGACATTTCCGGCAGGTTAATTGGAAGTCAATTAACATGAAGAAAGTTAATTGCTAAAGCTGTCATGGTTTTTTTTTCAGTAAAATTCAATTGCATTTGGACAAACCCTCACAAACTGGTCAAGAAAAAAAATCTGACAATTTTGTAATATAATTGCACAAATGTAAATAAGTGTTTGTTCTTTAAATAGAATTGGAAGTACCCCCATGGTAACTATCACTTACTTCCCCCTCCATCCACCTGGCCGTTCAGGTGTTTGCCCATCATCCTCGTCTCCGATCCTCCAGACCCTCCGTTGTCACTGGGAACGCGTTGCACGGCCAGAGTCCCTGGCGGCAGACTTGGTGTGGAGACGGTGAGGCACAGAGCCAGGACGGAGCCAGCCATTTGGGGCCATCGCCGAAACTTTATTACCGCAGGCTGTGAGGTGTGGAAAGCGAGCGATTCCCTACCTTTGAAAGGTGCAAAACACAAATATGGCCTATACATAGTATGAGGAGGGACGTGGCATGAGTGAGAAGGCAAAGCAATGCCTTTACCTGCAGTTAGGTGCGTGGTGGGGTTCATGTGCTACTTTTGCAGGACAACCAGCTCATTGCTATGACCAGCGTCGTTTATTACTTCATCCCAGAGGCGCCCAGAAAACATCGCCAATTGAACATAGTGTTATATGGGTATTTATTGGAATATTGGTACCGAGTTATATTGGTACCGAGTGGAATTTACCAAACATAGAAACAGCCGGGTGTCTGCACACAGGGACTTGAAGCACCAGAAGGTGTCTTCCTACCGCCAGGAACCTGCCAACCCCTGAGCTACGGGCAGCCCGGGGACACAGAGGGCTCCATATCTCAGATTCTCATCATGAGTTTTGGGGACTCTCGTGGCAGAGTGACTGCTCATTAGTGAGCTAATTTTGTATTCTAGTGGGTGTCAAGAGCTGTTCTGGAGATTTTGTGGTGTTTTGACATTAATTGATGGACACTCAAAGAATAAGATATGGCATGAGTGATAATTCAAGTCCTTTCCAAAAAGGATCAGTTTTGCAAACAGCCAAGATTTTGACCAGGATTGGCATTTCCTTTCTAAATGGATTCATCTATTACAACCCTCCCACCGGTTCGAGAATATAACTACTGCCTGACATTGAGAGGTTTAGTCCTTACACGTGTTAAATGATGAAAATATATGCAGACAGAGCGTGTGAAATTCCAGCCCACGGACAGTGCAGCTCAGTCCTGTGTGACACGACCTATCTCCTGCCAGCTGTTTGACACAGCACACCCTGAAGCTTCATTTGGGAATGAAAGAGCGATGTTGCTTCTGGAAATAAGCCCTAAAAAGGGGAGATGTGTCTATCAAAGCAATCCGAGCTCCAGCTTTCCATCACCTATGCGTAATGTCAGCGTGTATAGAGAATACTCAGCTCAGTGTATTCTGTGTATCTGGCTTCACTTGCAGAGGGTAAAGAGAAATGTAACAAGAGATGGGATTTAAGTGCAAATTTAGGTTCCTTTCCCAAATTCCAGTGATCGGTTCAGAGAGATCTTCATCAAACTGACCTGCTACCATGGATTCCTGTCTCTCGCTGGCAAAAGAAGGCACGAGAAATTGTTCTAACACTGGTGGCTACGGCTGATGTTAAAACCATTTCTGAGAGCAGAAATGCCATTGTGATGAGCCCATGCTCATCATTTCAGTACAGTCAGTGTAAATTCTTAGGCTAATGGGCTCGTTCCTATGAAAATCTTGTGTCAAACTAGTTGCAGACACTTCAATAACAGTTGATGGTCTGGTACTTGCTAATTACAGCTACTAATGGAAGATTATACAATGGCAAAAGCAAAATGGAGAAATCTTTGCCCAAGTCTCCACACATTTCCCTTTCTATTCCTTTCATCTTTTATCTGAAGTTCAAACAAGGACGTGTCAGAAAAGGTACCGGTGGCAGACCATGGATGTTCTCCTTTGCTCAGCCGGCATCGTGGGTATTCAGGCTTGGCACGCTTCCTCGGGCTGGTGCCCGGAGCCTGGCTGTACAGAGTAAGGCTGGCCCAGGAGACTTCAAAAAGAGATATATCAGGGAAAAAGAGGTACACTGGGGAGTGGGGTTGGAGAGAAGGAGCACGAGACAGGACACGGAAATTCCCTTCGTGGCTCTTTGGGGAACAGTTAGGTTCAGGTATCTGCATTTCGTTGCTTTTGTCTGTTATTTTGTTCCCTTTCTTATCTTTTGCATCTTATATTGATGCTCTTCAGGAAGCAGACATCTCCTCTTAATCTCTCTAGCTCATGGAATAACTCCACTCTGGTTTCAAACGGTAACAGTAGGTAGTATTGGACTACGATAGAGAACAAAGTTATCTGAGTGTTTTGAATCAGACTGTTTTCTTGTCTCCTGATTGCAGATTCAGGTGACTTCCTGACGCTCTGAGTGCCAGACTGCAGATAAGGCGCTTCAGATGTCCCAGCTCACACTACGTGAAACTTTATCACAGGTTGGGCTGTAAAATCCACATTTCACCACTCTTTCTTCTTGTTGTACAAGTAAAGAAGAAAGATTTTATTCCCTTCCTCATGAGCTGCTGTAAGATTTCTCAACTGCCTGAGGAAGGTAATTAGAGACATAAACCGCAGCAAGCTGGAGAAACAGCAACAGTTAGGGACTTGATTTGTTCTAGATGCGATTGAGATGGGCTTTACAAACTCCAAGCAGCGAGGCAAGGGTTAACTCCAGCAGCAGGTAAGGAGCAGCTAGGAGTAAACCAAATTCTTCCTGATGGAAAAGCCTGAGGGGGAATAAGAGAGGAGGAACCTCTTACAAGAAAGCTGAGAAATAAATCAATAAAGCAAGTAAAACGTGGTCTCCAAGATGCGGCTGGGGAAGCGTGGAGGCCACAAAGTAGGCTGGTGCCTTCTGTAAACGGCAGACCGCAGGTGGTGCTCACCTCTCAACTGCCATGGCTTCTTAGCCACCTCACTCCGTTCCTCCTGGGTGAGATAACACGTGCCAGAAGTTATGAGGTGTTTTGTATTTCCCTCTCCCTGTGCAGTCTAAGAAAAAGTCTAAGAAGTTCCAGAGCTGCTGTAAGTCCCTGAGCTCTTACAGCCTCTAAGAGCATTCAGGAATGGCTAAACTGCAGGGTTTTGGTCCTTCTGTTCCCCGGCTACATATTCTAGCTGAAAGACTGAAAAAATGTGTGTCATGCCCCTCATTCTCCAACAAGTTCCCTCTACGGGAGGGGCAGAAGCCCTAGCATCCCAGCAGAAGGCTTCTGATGTAAGATTCTTCTGCCTCAGCAGAGTAGCAACGTCCTGAGAACAGGGTCTAAATGTCTTTTGCAGAATAGTATCTTCCAAACAAGGTTTTTAAAGCAGCATCAGTGAATTCCTTATGGTGGCTCAACATACCTGACAACTTTCTTAAGTGTTTTGTATTTATGAGTCTCTAATGTGTGGGCTTTATTCCCCCTTCTTCCTACTTCCCAACAAAATAATTATAGTTATTAGGCTGTCTGCTCACCTGTTTTCTGCTTTCGTATTTGGCATCTCTATTGCTGAGCGTGGCCTGCCTGGAGATTTTAATTAGCTTTGAATGAAATATTGTTCATTAAGAAAACCTCAGGACAGTAAAACATACGCCAATTAGTTCAGGGTGCGGAGGGGAACAATACATACTGCTTGCAAACAGGAGTGTGCCTTTTTTTTTTTCAGCCAGAATGCATTGTGTTTATGGAGACTTTTTGTAATTCAAATGCTAAGAGACAAACCACAGAGCATTTCAGGCATTGCCTTGTGCCTTTTTGGTAAGAGTTCTTATCTAAAGCAGAACATAGAAAACACTGAGTATTTAACACCTGGCTTTTTTCGTGCTCCTGTATTTATGTGTAATCAGGGTGTCATTGGAAAGATGACATAAAATGCGAGGCAGTGGTTTATACTCCGCATAGCTAAGAAGAAGGGAGCAGGAATCCCAGCTCTGGACCTCTTGGGTCTAAGTGCTGCGCAGATTAATAGCGTAGAGAGAGGGTGAGGCGGTTACACCAGGTCAGCGCCGGTTGAAGCCTGGGATGGTCAACTTCTCCTTCTGGATGATTTCTTCCGTGCTATGCGCCGCAAGTCAAGAATCCAGAGTGTGGAGACATGCTTTAGAAACAAAAGAGCTTCTAGTTGGTGTTTACTGCCTCTTTATAAAGCACAGAGAAAAATAAAATACAATACAATAAAATAATTAAAATAAAATAAAATGGAAAAACACCAACTTAGGTAAAGAAGAGATGGGTGGGTGGGGGAAATGTCACGGTTGGAGCGTGCGCAGCCGTAGCCAGCCGGCGGCAAAGCTGGCAGCAGGGCTATGGCTCTACCGCTGCTCTCACAGGGCTGCCAGCTGCCTGATTTGTAAGATTTAAACCCAGTTCTACGGTGGTGGTGGTGGGAATTAAGCCATAGAGGGACCGGCCCCGGCAGAACGGCGAGAAAAACTGCGGCGGAGCGCCGCGGGAGCCCGAGAGGGCGATGAGAGGCAGAGCCACGAGAGGGAGCCCCGAAACCGCCGCCTGCTCCCCGCCACCCACGGGACATCCCTCGCTGTGAACGGGCAGAGAACGAATAGNAGAGAGAGCCGCCAGAAAGACCACATCTAAGTGTAACGATGCGGTTGGCGTCACACTCACGGGACTCCCTCGCCACGCCGCTGTGGGAATTAATAAAAGTTGTTGGTTATCCATGCTTTTCTCAGGGCTTTGGTTTTGCGTGCATGTGGGGGTGGAAAGATAGGCGGTGCTTTATTTTGCCGTTTGACACCAGCTTTCCTTTCTTCTCTTTCTACATTATCAATTATCCTACAGCCCTCCGAGTGTTTTCATCATTAGGATTTCCTTTTAGGGTTGGTTTGGGGGATTTTCTTTACTTGTTTGTTTGGTTGTGCTTTTTTTTTTAAAAAAAGGTTTTGATAGAAAAGAATTTATTAGCTCCAAAGTGTCATTAATTTCAGTGGCGTTATTCCTGACTCATGCATTTGCAGTTCAAACAAGAATCTGACTGATGCTAATTTCCCAATTATGTTGATGTAGTTTTCCTTTTAATTTAATCCAATTTTCTGCAACTTGTCATGATTTAACAGCAGAAACAGCCAAATAAAAATACAACCCTTGTAGAACTCAGCAGTACTTTTCAAATTTGTGCCAGGTGGAAAAACATTATTTCTAAAAATCTAATTCTTACCTGTTGTGAGGTAACTATGGGCACGAATTCTTGAAGCACTTCAAAGTTCTCCTGAATTTAGAAGTTATTATAGTGAAACACACCAGATGTCTATTTTGTTTCTGTCACTGTTGCGGCAAAAGCATCAACAGGCTTTGATTTATAGTCATACAGCTCTCAGGAGAGTGGTTGATTTTGCTTCCAGAATAGCTAATAACATTTTCAAGTTAAATCAGATGTGAAGCTTCTCAGCATTACTTCAAACCTGTAACAAATAGCAGTTTATGCAGTTAAGAGTAGAAATAGGAACTCCTGGTCTGATGACTGAGCAAATTCGTTCTCCATTAATGCTTCACAGTCGGCATCTTTGCAGCTTTAGCAGGAGAAATCAAATTTTTAAACCTAGGAATCTCAAAACTTCACAATTAGATCTGGCTAGAAACCCTCCTTACCATCTTGCGAGCTGGAGGCGAGAGAGACAGAGGCACACAGAGAAAGAGAGAATTTGGGTCACGGATGGCTGAGGAGAAACCCAAGCTCTGAGCCTGCCAGACATGGACAGTTCCCATCCTCAGCTGCATAGATTCATTAACACAGCATTAGAACCAACCAAATTAACATTCAGTCAAATACTGCCTGCACTATCTTGCTAGCTCCACAAATAAAAGTATGGTATGCTTTTTAAAGCATGTCACTGAAAACCAAGATTTCCTGCACCTTGAAAAACACTTTTAGCTTTAAATCTCAATGTTTTAGTCTAAATCGTTTTTGTGCAGTGTTTGTAGAGCCCTACTGTAGTGGGATTCCAGTCCACGAGGGAAATTCCCAGCACTATCACAGGACTACCTTTTTTCTCCGAGAAGGCGGAGCCCCAGCCCTTCGGCCAGCGGTGGCGGACTTCCCAAGATGGGCCCAGGGTGGCACCTGGGATGAGCTCAACACTCAGCAGCTCCGAAGTTTTGACCCGCAGGCAACTTCATATCCACGTATGTGACTAAGCCCTCCCGGTTATTTTTACCTTGTTAGTGTAGGAGGTAAAGGGGGAAAAAAAAATCTTCTTCCTAGGCTCCCTTAGATTACCCACACTCTGAATTTCACATTCCGTCTTCTAAAACGTCTGCTATCAGCAACGTCAGAGCCAGGCTCCCTCCTCACCAAGTCATTTTACGGTGACTTGGCAGAGCGCTTCCTGTCATTTGTCGTAAATCATGAAAAGCTGACGGTAATTTAGCAAGGAGGGCTCTGGAAGGAGAAAGACAGAATTAGGTCTCAGGCAAGCCACCTGGGAAAACAATTTGGAGATACTGGGGAAGTGAGCAGCCTCAGAACACAGTATTTTTTGCCCTTTTAACTCAGAGGCTCATGAGTCACTTCTCTGTCTTGTCGCAAAACCTTCTAGTTGACAGCAATGGCCTCTGTGTAATTCATCACCTTTATTAAAGAATAACTGAGCTGATAGGAGATATCTAAAACTCAAAATTTTCCAAAATTCACGTACTGTTTCATGGAAGCTCCTTACTGTTGTCCGGACTGCATTTAAAATTCAAGCTGTGAAAAAACAGTTTCATCTCCCAAGTAGAGAGGCACCATCTGAATTTGGACGTTATGGTTCCAAATCGGTGTGTCCTACCAAAACCCATCTCTTTGGAGTTCAACAAGCCATAACCCTTTTTATTAAAGTGATTTGCATCTTAGTGCCTCTAAAATAATTTTCTGTAGCATCTGGAGTATGCAGTCTGGATGACTTACTCTATTAATTGGTACCTCTCAGTGAATCTGGGAGTTGTTTCACCTTTTCTAACAGGTCCCAAAATGTCTAGTTTTGCGATGAAGGGAACTTGCGCGTGCCACTTCACCTCCCAGCGCACGACTCCCTCTCTCTGTAATGAAGACATTGATTCTGTGCTGCCTCGCAGCAAGGATGAATTTGCCGTGGTGGGTAATCAGGGGAGGACTCCATAAAACCCATCAGTGAGGAGATCTCTATAAGTAACCAAGGGGAGGACTCCATCAAATCTGCAAAGAGATATGTTGGAGGCTTGAGGCATTTTATTGGATCCTGAACAGTGCCAGACAGCTCCTCCCTGGTTATGGGAGGACAGACATAGCAGGATTCAACTTACATCCGTGAATGTCTTTTGCCTATACTGTTAAACAGCTTAAAAAAAAAAAAAGGTTTAAGTTGCAGAAATGCTCATCCTTCGCAGCTCATGTTAGTCTCGGTGAGTTCGCATGGGATCTGGCCCACGGTTTGCACCTCATTTTTTTTTACACATCACTCTTCTTTTCTAAAATATATTCCTTTTCTAAAATATGTTCCTTTTCTAAAATATGTTCCTTTTCTAAAATATATTCCTATTTTCTCCTTTTTATTTTAAAGGCCAACAGAAATGAAACAAAGACAATCCAGACCAGACCCAAATAAATAACCTGCACTTGCACTGTTTCCTTTTTTTTTTTTTTGAGAAAAATCAAAATCTCACACCTAAAGATGCTGACTATGTCTAAAGTCCCTGAGACCAGAGGTCTTGTCCTTCTTTGATGTATGTCAGCTTGACACTCCTGAGGAAATTTTTGATTTACACCAGCGGCTGTTCCCTCACTTGGAACAGAACTGCATCCATTTGGAAATCCAGATTACATTAGGAAATACAAACTGATGTTTTCACAGGAAGAATATTAGATTTTCCTTTGTTTTGTTTCCCAGTTATGTAGTTAATTTCTTGTAAGTCTTAAGTTGATGTGACTGCAATAAGCAAGCTTTCCTTTCATTAATTTAAAGCCAATTATACTAGATAATTCTTTCAGAGGGAAGGCTCTATGCTTTGGGAGATCAGAATGTAACGGCCAACGCCACCCCTGGGAAGTCATTAAAGGAGCACAGAGAGCAGTCTCCTTGTGTGAGAAAAGGCACCGGAGATTTTGAACTGTTTTATTCATTGCAAAACAAACAAGGAATATGGTATGCAGAGCCCCGTATGCTATTACTGGAAGGAATTTTTCACTTAGTGCTTCGAGCAGACTGTCCAGTTTCTTGTGGGGCTCATACTTTGCCACTTGACATTTAAATGCTGTACAAGAAAGGGCTTCATTATGTATTAATGCAAGATATAGTCAGAATTTATGATGGTTCCGAAAGGGGCTAACGCTCAGACGCTCAAAATCAACAGAAATTAGGTGCCCAGATGCATCTCGAGAATGAGAGCCAAGGTCACTTAAAACTTAATTGAAAGTGATGGGGACTACAGCCAGCAAGTAACTACTTGAGAGAATGTCTCCTGCATTTAAATACAGCTAAAGTCCGAACCCATCCGTCCCCGATCGGTTGAGCACAAACCCTCCCACACATTGGCACGTCAAACTCAAGGACTTGGTGGACAAGCCTTGACTTTAACTTATGCAGAAGTCTCAATTTAGAATCATAGAATCATAGAATGGTTTAGGTTGGAAAGGACCTTGAAGATCATCGAGTTCCAACCCCCCTGCCATAGGCAGGGACACCTCCCACCAGACCAGGCTGCCCAAGGCCACGTCCAGCCTGGCCTTGAACACCTCCAGGGATGGGGCCTCCACAACCTCTCTGGGCAACCTGTGCCAGTGCCTCACCACCCTCACAGTGAAAAACTTCTTCCTCATGTTCAATCTAAACCTGCCCTCTTCCAGTTTGAAGCCATTCCCCCTCGTCCTATCACTACATTTAGTGATCACTACATTTAGCCCCGGTTTGTTTCCGATCGCAGTCAGTCTGGGTTTACATCAAACTGCCATTATAAGTTTCAGTTTCTTAAGCATAAATGTAAATTACCAGTTGTCAAGAGCTGAATTATTGAGGTAACTCAGTGAAACAAACTTTCTCTAATAATGTGACAAAAGAATATGAGATGTATCGAAAATCAAGAACTCCTTTATACCAGAAATAAAGTTGTTTTAGTGGAAAAAACAGGTAACAGAACTGAGGCAAGTACGTGCCTACGAAATTATTAGTAGCAAAGGAAAAGAACAGTAGCAATAAAAGCAGTTCAAAATATGGTGCAAAAGTACTCTCTCTGCATTGGGTAGATGGGTCACAAACATAGAGGGAGAAACTACAAATTCCCATCTTCTCCCCACGGTAGAGGCAACTGGTATGAAGGGAGGTGGGGAGAGGTGTACGCAGCCGATTACTACATCGTGGACAGGAGCTGTACGCTAAACAATAATAAATGTGAATGTATGTAGTCATTTATGATTGTTGGAGCAGAAAATATCTGCGCCACCTCTTCAGCTTCTCTAACTTGACCCGAAACTCAAGCAGTCTTGTCAGGCCTTAAGAACTTTCAAAAATAAAAGCAAAGCATTGAGCTTGGAGTATACATTTTTTGTGTGCTTGTAGACAAGCGCGCAGCAGAGCGCATTACCAGAGCCCCCAAACCAACGTTTCTGTTGAATTTAAGTAGCGCGTAAAGCCTTGGGCTGGCTTCATCTCCAGAGGTTGAATTCCAAGATGTAAAGAAATTATCCAGGGGAAGTCCAGCTCAGCTGGGGCACATAACCAGTTCTGGTACAGAATGTGCTGTTTCTTTATATGAGGCAGAGTAACGTGTGTTTGTCTCTAGCATCGATTCTGACTGCCGTCTGTAAGTCACGGAGCTACGCTGGAGTCAGCGGAGTTACACCTTTTTGCAGCAGGGGAGAGCCGCTCGGCTGGGCAGAAGCTGTTTTCCTTCTAGAGAATATCCTTTGTTCAGCTTCTTTGGAAGCCCTGTGGGAAAACGATAAGACATCACTGCAAACTGCATAATTTTATTGTCATTATTATTATTTATATTAAAGCGCGTTTATTTGGAAAGCAGAAAATTTCCCCCAAAAGACGCTGCTGTTAAGCAATACATTAAAAGAGAATTTCACATAAAAAAAACCCAGGGCTCCATACAAGCCAGATGAATTTGGTTCCTTCTGTCCTTTCCCTGTGTGGACACAGCGCAATGCCGGCTTTGCACAGGCAGTCCAACGAAGTAACTCAGCATTGCGACTTTCTGGTTGTTCAGCCGAGTTGTTTTGTAAGCATCGCTGCAGAAGAGCATCTGCGATTTGAAGACTATTCTAATTTGCAGTTAGGCTTGGACATTAAAATAACAGGGTATTAACATTACAGCAAAAATGGGGTGACTCATTTAGTTCCCACTCAACGTGCGTAGAATTTCACATTGTAAAACCAGTAGGATGTTCAAAAATGACTAGTACGGCTTCTTGGAGAGACGCAGGTGGAGCCATCTTCCATTGTGCTCCGTACTTGCTTCATAATAACACGGCAGAACAATGAACTTATTTCGGTAGAATGTTGCTTGGTGGTTGGGGGAGTTCTGCTGAAGCGGTAGCATCCCACTTTTATATTTTCAATCTGAAGTATTTTGGAACTTTTAATTGCTTTTTATCGTCGATGAATATATCGCAGTCTCGTGCGAAAGAGAAGGTGCAATGGAATGTTTTGAGTGTTTCCACAGACCTCCCAAAGAAAAGATCGAATCAGAACTTTCCTGTTCCTGTCTCACTTATTAGCCAGCAAATAGGACTTGAACTGCGTGTATGCTTTTAAGTTCTGTATTTTCCCAGCTAGTGTTTTGCTGGTCTGAGCCATGTAACAAAGGTTGCCATCCTGAGTTTGGATTCTCTTGCTGATTCTGTTCAGGAAAGATCTCTGACCTCCCCGTGCCATCTCTGTGATGGAGGGAGAACAAAGTAAAGTAGGCAGCAACCCACGTCCGCGCGGGAGGGCTATGGGAGCAGGAAGCGTTCATTACTGTGTTATTTTTATTATTTAAAAAAGAATACTTTATCTTCCAGCTGCCTTAAATCCGTTGTGTGCTCTTTGCCTGTATTTTTAAGCCCATTTACTCGTGGTTATGGTTGTCTTGACACAGAGTAAGGTGGTAAGTGCCATTTTCGCTTGCATTTCTCATGACTATTGAACTTTTCTGCCTTTTACAGTTAAATCCACTTTAGCGCATGCACAGAAACATGCTTGGAGGAAGGAATGGACTGCTGGTGAGGAAAAGCGCATGTTTTATAACTTGAACTCCTGTGACTTTGAAGGAAAAATGCTTGGACTCAAGGGACGTGTGTGCTGAAAGCTGCCTGGATGACCTTAGCCAAGATATGTGACATTTCTGCTCTTCACACTTCAGTCAGTGCAATGGGACTGACAGTACCGTCCTTCTCCCTCCCTGCACTTGAGCTGTTGAAGGTTTTTTGGAGTGGAAGGGTCTCTTGCCATGTGCTTGCACAGCAGTGGAGCCCCAGTCCTGCCCGGCAGTGCCACAACGCACGTGCTTAGCGAAGGGGAGTTGCAAAGACTGAATGTCTCTGCAGGACAGGGCTGCTCTTTTTCTCTAATTTACCTTCACGCATGGCATCTAACCACTCCCAGAATACATGACTTACCTTTAGGCACCGGGTTCTCTTTTTCTGATTGTAGCGGGGAGATGAAAACTGAGGTCTTCATTGTCAAATGTCTCTATGTTGAGCACCTGATTATTTTTTTTTCCAAAAATTTTCTTTCTGACGCATCCTCCTGATGGCAACGGAGTACCTGAAATTATTTTTTTCAAAAAAATTTCTTTCTGAGGCATCCTCCTGATGGCAACAGACCAAATTTCAGGAGTCAGAAACAGATTGCCTTCCCCTCAAACTTACCCCTGGGCTGCAATAAATTCTGTGAGCAGCAGGAATGTTTTAGGTTGTAAGAGCCTCTCAAATTCTTTTACAATACCCCCTGAGGAGTCTTCCCAGATATAACGCCATTCATTCCCCAAAACTATTGTTATATGACACAACTATATCCAAGGATAGGAAGGATTTTTTTGTGTGACCACAGCACGATGCTTTGGCATCAAAACATCCTTTCCTAAACTAAATGGAGGTCCTGCCCTTCTAGTATATATCGTGAGTTTTGTTCAGTACTTCCTGCAGTGGCAGGGTGGTGGGCTGGTTTGGTTGCCCAGATGCTACCATAGTAAAAAAGATAGCGAGAGTCATTTGAAATGGAAATTATTGGAGATTAGTTTGTAGAATCTGACCACAATCTTGCCAAAAAACCACCCCTCAAAACCCAATTTGCTGCTCGCAGATCCATGAAGAAGTCATTTGCATTGTAAAATAGGACTTAAAGCGCAGCATTAGTGTTTACTGCTGACTTCTAATCATGTTTAGCAAGTGATGTCTTTCAAGACTGCTTGTCACTTCCTCAGTCAGCAGGATCAAAGGTACTGAGTATTTTGCTAAAATGCTGTGAAACACTTATTGGAATGGGATTGTATTCTGCAATGGCACATCTTGGGTGGAAAGGGTGTGGGACCCTCCTGCTCCAGTCTGTTCCAGCACCAGAATGTCCTGTTTCTGGAGCCCAGTCCTAATAATGCTGGAGGATGACGTGGAAGCCTCCTGACTCATCACCTTTCTCCCATCCCTGGCAGCTGAGTCAAAGCTAGATCCGGACATTGAATTGCCAATAACCCCAGAAAATCCTATATGCCTTGCTGCAGACACAAGAGAAGATGGGTAAGTCACAGCAGATAAATAATTGATTCCCTCTTTAGATTAGTTGTGGGGAGGCTGGAGCCAACCTCTCAATAGCACTGCAGTTCAATGATTTGTTGAAATTGGTGTCTGAGAGTAGAGAACCGAGTCAACCACAGTGAGGAGAGAAAAAGCCTGGAAACTGAACCGAACCCACCACCCAGTGTAACACTCCGACGGTCATTTGGTGACTTGGCTTTCCTTGCACTGCTCTACGAGGAAGAAATAGAAATCCATTTTATTACTCGTCTGCAGAATCCTTATAATCTCATTCTGAGCTGTTCTTCTTGATGTATCCCAAGGCCCAAGACAGGTAAAATGAGGCCAAAAATCCCCATCAGGCCCATTTGTCCCACATGTGTTTTCATTCCCACACTAAAGAAAGCTCAGTCTATTTCCTGGTGCACTTTCTGCTTCTTCTCAGTGTGGCCGAAAATTAAATTAGTCACTTTACTCCACCACAAGTATGTGATCTGGTTACAGCATTGGCTCATGTTTACTTTAGCAAGCAAATCACAGAGACACTCTAATCCTTTAGTGCTTCCATCAACATTTTTCATGTCAGAGAAAAAAAATGAATCTACAGTCTTTTTTAATGGGTAAATATACATAGTGCACAACATGTGCTGTTCCAAAAGGTTGAGAGCCATATGACTGATAGATAATACTGTTCTTTTCCTGTTCCAGTTCTGTACTATGAAAAACTAAGCAAATGTTTGAAAGAGAAGTATTCCTGGTTTTAATGCAGTAGCAGAGAGTCACCCCAGTCTTTGCCAAACTGAGCTTTCTGCGTGTACCCAGGCTGTCTTTGTCCAGCAAAGTTCTTACGCTTGTGTTCGACTGACTTCCCAACACTTCAGGTCTACTTCACACCCGAATATTTGCCAAAACTACGGCCCAAGTGAACAGGCCTGGGATGGTCATCAGAGTTCATAGGAAGGGAACTGTGCTCTCCTTTTTCGCCTGCAGAGAACAGCTTGCTGGATGTCGAGGAGAGCGTCTTTTCCCTTTAAGAATATTGGGCATTAAAGGAAATAATCCTGGTCAAAATCAGAAGAAGAAAATGAAATGTGAATGACACTAGGGAAAAATAATACAGATCAATCAAACCATGATTGCCTTTTAAATGTATTTAACCATACTTACCTTACAGCTGCAAAAGAAATACCACTTGGGAATTTGTTTTTCATTTCATAATAAAATAGTGAGACAATGTAGATTTTTTTTTTCCTGACAAAATTTAGAAATAAGAAATTTAGCAAAAGCTCCTGTCATTTCGGCAGATTTCTGTGTCATTTTTCTCTCTCAGAATCTTGTGCTGAAAATTTCTAGACAATGACTTTTGTGTTGCAAATACAGAGGGAAGCATTTGCTATGCACTGATGGGAATTTCTGCCTTTTCTTCTATTTTCTTCCTGTAATGTGTTTGTCTGCTGATGAAGAGCAAACTGAAATCTGTTTTTGCTACAGTGCACACTCACAATTAGAAAGTAAAGCGTGTTTCGGGAAACTGAAGAAGCAATGCAATCTATAAAGCAGACTGCCTTCAATAAAGTCAGTACTTGCGCCACAAATATCAAATTGAAATTCATCCCACTTAATTTAATTCGGATGAAATATTGCCTTCCTAAAGCCAGGCAGCATTTTTATCGCTACACGCTCTTCTCTTTCCTCTGTCCTTTTGGCCATCTGAAACTGTTAGGAACGAGCCAAAGGTGCCTACAGCCCTTGATTCCCTTACCTTTCCTCAAAGTCATCAAATTAGCTTGAAAATGGAGGAAGTAATAGTTGGCTAAGTGTGACTTGTGTATATGGTTTGTATTCAGCAGTAATGCTGCCCTTCTCTGGGGCAAAGTCCTGCCAGCCTTACTGATGCTGTAAGTGATTTAATTCTATAGGAAGCCAAATTATCTTCGGGAGCACTTCGAAGGAGTCTGCTGCTCTTTGCTCTGAGCCCAGAGTCAAATCTGGGACCATATGTTTCCCAGGGGAGGAAAGCTAGCAGAAATTGTCAGTAAACAGAAAATAGCATCTTTTCCATGTTGTGTTTCTGGAGTGGTGTCTTTATACCTGTATCCATTGGGAGAGAGGAGATTTATTATAAAACAGGCAGTCTTCCCTGGCCGCACAGGGAGAGCATCACAGCACCCTGGCATAAGGTAGAAATTTATATCCTAAATATTCTCTGCAGGAGCAGGCTGAGCTGCGATCGCTTGCGAAGACCAAAGCCTAGGCTGGATTTTGGGTATCTCTGCAGGAGGTATTTGCTTAATCAGAACTTAATACAACGACGCGTATGATACACAGAGCAGATGCCCAGCTGAAAACAGCTGGTAGCAATATGTTTGCGGAACCCAATAACATCCCCCTCGTGGGCCAGATTCTGCCGTCGGGATCTCTCTTGTGAGGTCCATGGAATGAGCTTTGTTGATACTTGTGTGATTGCTGCTGGATCCGGGCCCATGAAAGGCATACTGGATGTAGTTAGCGAAGGGGGCTGGTTGGAGATTTTCTCATGAAATGGGTTTCCGTTGGAAAATGTCAGCTTCTCAAAACCCAAACTTTTCGTGGGAACACATGTACCACATGCGACAAAAATGGTATTCCTGGTCACAGTGGGAAAAAGGGGAAACAAACACAGAAAGGAGGGGGAAAAATTCTTCACTATCCCAGAATTAGAAGTATGAGTGCTAATGATATTTACATGAGATGCTGAAGTCCTGTTCCAGTAGTTATTTCAATGCAAAGAGAAATAACTGATAGGATGCTGTGGTGTATTTTCAGTATTTAACAGATGCGAGATGAGCCTCCAGTCCTTGACCAAACCAGGAACGCAAGTTTTCTCCTGATTATATTAATGTTTCTGTATCATCTTCTCCTCATTCCACATTTCTTTCATGAGCGTATCAAACTGCTCTCTTCACCTCTTTCTGCGTAGGTTTAGCCAGGCATGAAGTGGTAACAGTAGTGCTGGTATGTATTTTTTGAGCTTAATTAATGGTCATAATGAGCTTCGAAATTCTTGACGAGATTGCTTTAGTGCAAGTAAATATCACTGTCTTGTTCAGCCTAGAGCCTGAAATGCAGGCGAACTTTGCAAGGGCCATATCATGTTGCTGCACATTAATAGCAAAGTCATTGCATTGTGGATTTTAGAAGATAATGCTGTCACGAAGGTGGAACAATATACAACTGAGCGCTTGGTCGGTGATTTTGGAGACTAAGGAACTTTTAAGAGTAGAAAACTCTCTGTGTTCTAGCTCACCCACTTCATGCACCTTTTAGTGAAAGCTTAGCACTTTAGAGACATTGGAAAAAACCCAAACTGAGTAACTGGTGCTATCACCCACAGCACTTTGACTTCCTTGTAAAATCCCAGGTCTCAACTCTGTATATGGTTTGATCAAGTTTGAATTATATATGGCAAAACCTCACTTAATATCTTCCACATAGCCTAAGGATGTAAAGTGGTTTGTTTACACTGGCTTCCATGAACTAACTGGATGTTTAATGCCCAGGGCCACAAAGGTAGGTAGGAACTTAATTCTTATCTAAGTGTTTAACTCCCAAAATCAGTAGACTTTGTATCCTTAAATACTTGCAGGTTTGGGCTTAACTTCCTTAGTCTTGATTAATCCCTGCCTAAAATATCAGGTGATTTGGTTACAACACATGCAATATGGAACAGGAATGAAAATAACACAGGTGTATGTACAAAACCATCACCCGCAGGCATTAATTTCATAGGACAAGGCTTAAATTGCCTGAAGCAAGGTGAGGATGCCCACGCCAGCTGCATATCCAGGAGACAGAACGAGCAATCTCAGAAAGGTATTTAAAAGTTACTAGATATTGTATAACGCCGAAACCAAACTGTTTTGAGGAATACTCCGAGCTCAAAAAAAGGCCATCTGGTGGCAGAGCTCCCCAGGGTTTTAAAAATAGCACGCCTGGTTCGCAGACACAGTTCCTTACGTATTCACATGCTGATTAACCATCTGATTTGTTAGGCATTTAATTCTGACAGCTGCTTTGCAAAATTTAAGTGTGTGCGTTAAGCACTCATAAAAACACTTATGGACATTATTGTACATCGCACACTGTATGTGCCAGGCAAAAAATTAACATAACTGGATTGTTATTGTCTCCAAGCAAAAAGTATTATTAGCACAACTGGAACATCTCCAATTCTCTAGCCAATCACGCTCAGTTCCCACTGCTAATAGGATCTTGCTCGTTTTAGAAGCCAGAAGCAAGACATATCACCAAGACACATAGGTCTAAATGCTGAGAGAACGGCTTAGCTATACAAATGCCAGATCAAACCCTTATCATCCCAGCAGGATTTGCTAGCAAGTCTCCATCAGCTAGCAAGTCTCCATCATTCCTGGGTAGGCAGAACAGAATAACGGCGGTAACCGAGGCTGTCTTGACGATGTTACCCTCCGCAATATGCATTTTTGTTAAGTCTCAGAGGACTATTAGCAAGATTTAATCAATTTTTTTCTTATGAAGCACGGGCTTACTTTCACAGAGCCCATTGGAGCTGTACATGAGGGGTTCATAGCTACAGACTGGCTTTGTAAGGTCATTGCTGCCTCCTCGTGCTTCCTCTTGCGGGATCTGGCAGTGAGGGAGCGCATCCACTCACGGCAGTGAGTAAAGCCACACACGTGTCATACGCTTCTGAGCAGCTCAGCTCCATGCCTATTGTACGCACTCATGCCTGAGAATCCTGCTAGAAGATTTCAGAGAGCAGCATTTCTGGCTTTGGGGCTGTACTTCCTTGTGCAATCCTGGAAATTCCCCCAAATCTACATGTCAGACATGACCGAAAAGCGTGGTCTCCCCCACTCCTAACAGCCAGAGGCCAGTTGGGCGAGAGAGCCGTTAGTCCAGTGCGCGTGAGGGAGGGTATTTCCATGCGTGAGAGATGCCAACAGTTTTGTCTGCAGCTGAAGAATCGGTCTTTCCTCTTCAGTCTGAGGCAGCGGGGTCGGAGCAGGGCTTATTGCAATCTTTCAGATAACAGAGGTCAGAAAATAACGCTGGAGATCGTTAACACCACCGCTTGCACTGCAGCCACAAGTGATTAGTTTGCTGTGACGTCTGGGTCCGCACTACATCATTCATAGCTTTCCATTGTCTCGAGCTGTCACAAACTGGTGGTATATATTACAGGCAGATACATTAATGGGATAAACGATCTCAGTAGGAGTTTGAGCAAGTCATGTGCAGAAATTCAGAGAGAGAGGATCAGTGCTACTCTTAACAAACAGCTTTTTTATAATATTGGTCTGCTTTTCCTTCTTTCCCTCCCTCTCCTCCGCTGTCCGTCTCAGCGTTGCGCTGGACAGTAAACCTGTGCTGAAGGATGATACGGAGCGTTCTTTTATTACACAGCACAGCAATAACCGGGATCAAGGCACTGCTGTCTCCAAATGCCGCCTGAAAATAATACCGATGGCCACCACACCAATATCCTTCCTTCTCTTAAAGCCCTTCACAGCCTCCAAAAAGACTGCATGATTTTCTTCACGAGCAGCCTCTAAATTTCTTTGCTTTCTTAACCCCTTGGTTTTTTTACTTGCCCCCCTGAGTGGTATGATGAGGAATTTTGTCTCATCAGAGGGTTCTCTTCCTTACCTTTTCTCATGATCTAGCAGTAAACGAGTGCAAACGCTTTAGACAAAATGTTAATTAATAACACAGTGGTCAGCAGGTTATGGTTAGCTAAAAGGAATTCCAGGAACATTTTGAAGGTGCTAGTCTTGGGAATATTGGACTCGCTCTCATTTTCCCTGATTTAATCACTCAGTAGAAAATCACACGTCAATCAGCAAACAATATAGTTGGCAGTTCCCCACTAGCGCGGTTACAATACACTGGGAGGATAATAAAATGTGGTTAATAAACTACAGTTCAGAGATGAGCATAATTATAATTCAAAAGACAAAATTCTCCACTCTTACTGACTGTTATTTATAAAGAGCCAAACTCTAAGTCTGTGTTTCAATTATCCCACAGTGCCAATGAGATAGAAAATAAATGAGACTTTATCTTAGCATTGCAGAGTAACAGCATCATCCATCCCACTGAAATTACTGCTGCAAAAGATGAGCCAGACCCTGAAACAGTGCACAGCCTGAGGTATGAGACTCTGGCAGGGGAGCTAACCCGGATTTTGGGACACAGCAGCATGAGGTGTTCCTGGCCATTCCTCTGTAACTGCTACACCTGTCTGGGATGTTTTGGCTCTCGTTCTCCCAGATTTAGCTGAGCTGAGGGCAGTAAGGTGAGGAGTTCTGCTTCACCCAGGTTAAAAATATCAATCTCGACCTGCTCAATGAACCAGCATCAGTATGTTCATTCTAGGGAGCACAGCAGATCACAAGATACACGCCTAATTAGCTAGTCCTAACTATGTGTTTGATTCTAAGCCTGGAAGTGGTTTATATTATTAAGAAGCCTAATAATAATTTTCTTTCCACCTGTGGTTAACAGTCCGAGTGACTAACACTTAGCAGGCTGCTGAACAAAGGAACCCAAAAACTTCCGTAGAGTATCCAGAAGTTTTCCCCTCTTCCCTCACTTCAAATCCAGTACTCAGTTTGGTTTTCCCCAGTATTTTGTTGTTTCCCCGGTATTTTGTTGTTTCCCCAGGCTGCAAGTTAAAGCTCTGAGTCGGCCACTCACAGAATTTCAATCAGCCCCGGGACAGGAGGGATTTGGGAATTCAGCTGGTAAGGTAGCAGATGCTTTCAGCTAAAGGTCTGGGCAAGCTGGAGCAGATGCCGGTTTGTTCACAGAGCTGATAGCGTGCTGGCACAAAGCTAGCATTAGGCAAATGTTCCCACCTTCACAGACGGTCATACTCAGTGCAATCCCATCCTGCTGAAGTCTGTGGGAATTTTGCCATGGACTTCTGTGAAGTCATGTTTCTTCTCCGTGGCACTCTGGTGCTTAATCACGGGGCCTCTTCTGCATAGAGGGTTCACTCAATCCATTAGCTTTCTATAGACTTTTTATTTAATATAGCGAATGCAGCCAAATATTTATGATGATTTTGCAATGGTAATTGCATAGACTGCTCTTCTGTGGCTTAGGAGTCGTCTGCCAAAATATCATTATCGTTAATTAATCAAGTCTGTTTTGAGCCAACTTCTGCTCCCACTGAAATCAATTGCATACATTTAAACGAATTCAGGTTCTTTAGAATTGGGTCTCCTTTACTGCTTAAACTCTATATTTCTTTTGTTTCATTAAGCAAGGTTGCCTTTCCAGCAATTCCTAAGATTTCTGCTTTATTTTAGCAAGTGTCATCAGATCAGCTGCAAAAGCCTGAGGCTAAGTTCAGGAAAGTTACTTTTCTGTATCAGGTCTAAGGGGTTTCCATAATGTACCAGCCAGAACAGAGGTTTGTTTCACCCATTTTGAACTTGCTAAGGAAAGATGCAGTTATTAAAAAGGGTGGAATATGCTACACACTTGGGCACCACTCAGTAAAAGAGTTAGGTCTGTTCCTAAATTGGTGTAGACTCTGAGGTGTGAATACCGATGCTCTACTCCTTGGAGGCTTTTGAGCTCTTACTGACTGTAACACTCAAACACTGTCAGAGTGTCACTACTGAAGAATTTTATTTAAGTCTTGTGAGTGCCACACTGTACCTCGTTTGTAGACAATCAGAGCATTTCCAACGTCAAAATTCTGCCAACGCAGCTCTTCTTCACACATATTAGAACAGTACAAACAGAGAGAGAGATAAATGAGGAAATCATAGATTTGTTTGAAAACGTTTTCACTACAAACGTTAAACACCCTGGTTTAGGATACAGTTGTTAAGAGGATATTAGAAAATCCAGGAGGACACTGTGGTTTGCGTTTCTGGGCTGGTTTCTGGCATGAGGTGGCATCTGGTCAGGCCACGCACAAGCTCTCACAGCAGCTGGTCAGAAATATGTCCAAGAAAAGCTGTGCAAATCCTGTTTCTAGGTACAAATATGTTAAAATCATAACCCAGAGGAATTCCTTTCCCACCCTTTGTGTGATGTCCTCTCAGGGTAGAATTCACCCTCGATGCAGCAGTAAAGACGAGTCCAAGGACTCACTTGACGAGTAAAGCTCAGAGCAGTTCTGCTGGTCTTTAGTGGTGAATTTAACGTACAGCGAGTAATCAGGATCTTACAGACTGCCACGAGAAGTCAGTACACTGCCCCGACCTGCCCCGGCTGGAACGTGTACCGCAGGGAAAGGCGAAAGGAGCAGCAGTGGTCAGCTATGGAAACGCTGTTACTGGGGGAAAATAAGTCTTTTCCAAAGCTCTTGAGGTTTGAACTTCAATTGATTATTTGTTTTGTTTATCAAAACAAACAAAACAACCCTCACGGTTATAATAGAGAATGTTTATTTCCCAAAATGCTTGCTTATTTTCCCTCAATCCCGCTAAATGGCCTTGCTGATCTTTTGTGATGAAGCATAAAATTTTCCTCTGACGTCCCCCAATGGGTCACGAATACTTTTTTCTCCTTCCTAGAAATAGCTACTGCATTCTTATCATTCTCTTACATGCCACTTCTTAGATGGCTCACTTGATTATTCATCTGTTGGAGCTATAGCATTGTAAAAATTGGGCCATTACCATTTCTGTGCTTTCCTCCTTTGTGAGAGCACGGGAATGGGAATGGTAGAAAACTCTCAGCTGTGTTTGCTGGCACTCCTTGATGGTTTTGTACAGCCTGAAGTTTCCACTCATCTTCTACACCTACAGCTAAACCTCCCAGTTGAATGGTTTAAGCCATCCAACCTAGTTTTATTTTAGTTTTTAATACTGGCTATCCATTTTCAGCTTCTTATGTTCTTTTACTTCCCGTAAATCTGCTAATAACTTTTTACCTTTTTCTACAAGCAATAGTGATGAAGCTTCCAAAAGCAGCCAACACCTTTATTAGCCAGTGGGGGAGATTATGCATCCTCTCTCTAAAGATGCATAGGACGCAGCCTGCAGGTTAATATTTTAATCAGAGACGGATGACAGCACCTTGTCTTAACCCACCATCACTTGGTTCATAGAAAGGCGGCACTGGCATCTGCAAGATACCCATTTCATTTATCAGAGCTAGAGAAATTGGTTTTATTTGCACTTTGGACTTACCCTGACCTTGCTAAAAATAGAATATTCTGCTGTGCAAAGTCAGTTTGAGAGAAGCACCTAATGTGTGGTGATGTGTAGAAGGATCCCACTGGCAATTTTAATTGCAGGCAAGTTAGATGTGAAACCCCGCACGTGACTGGAACCGAGCACAAGGTGTAAACTGCAGTGTTTGTTCAGTATATTTTTCAAAAGCAGTGTTCAAATGGTGCTGGAAAGAGAATTGATCCGACCTCATGAAAATAGTTGGGAAGCTTTTCATTGACTATCATATGCTGAGCGTCAAACACTATGTCTTAAAAATGATTATTGACTGTACCAGATCCACTTCTAAAACCCTGCAGTGATGATTGTTTAGAGCTCTACAGTAATTGGAGCATTACTATTGCAATTGTCATGGTGGTTGTGCAGCTATTTTCATTATAGTACAATCCAGAGACATCAAATTAAATCAGGGTCCATGGCTAGGTCGTATAAGAAAAACACAAGAATCCTGCCTGGTTAGTTTGTAACTAAAAGGGCTTTTCAGTCTTGGCAATCCACATTATCGGTATGGCACAGATATCTAAAGGAAGGTGAGTAGGAGATGGCAATTTACAAAGGTTTCTCTAAAATGCAGTCTCAATAAGTCTGCGTTTTACAGTATTTGTTTATTCCAAGTACTTTAAACCTTGCACACTGGTTAAATTTAAGAACAATCATTGTCTTGGGTCCACTGGCTCTTTGCCTACAGAAATAAGGACTTACAGGACCTATGAGCACACAAGTGTCAGACAGCTATCATGTACTTTGGTAGAAGTGGGTTCAGGGTGCAACGGTTCTCGTCTCTCCATCCTACTGCTGTCCTGGAGCCTGGCAACGTCGCACGGCACAGCAATATTCTCAGGTGGGACAGAGGGGTTATCTTTCTCTAGCAGATGGAAAAATGGAGGCATTTTGGAAAACCAAGAATTTTAACCCTCTATGGACATGGCAGGAGATTTGAGGACTAAAAGATATGAAACTGCATAAACGTAAAGGATGTTGATACAAGAAGATACTTTGCTTCCTGTTGGTGGAAGAAACAGGCTGTGGTTTAGTACACTGACACTGATTTATTCCTTACCTCATTTCATTGACACGTATATAATTACAGAAATTGCTCTTGCAGGCAGAGAGGAGATTTCTCACTGTCAGGGCTGAACAGATTGGCTCAATCACTGTCAACGAAATTGTTTCGTTAATACAATGATGGGAAAATTTTTCACAACCTACTGCTAACTCAATAGCTCTGAGTTAGGACCAGGAGTGCTGTTAAGTGGACAGTCCGTGCTTCCCTTACACGATTCTGTCACCCTCTAGTGAATGAAATCTTTGAGATGGTAAAAACTAACAGCTCGAACTTTTACTGCAGACAAAGCCTTGTTCTTTAAATTAAAACATCCAAGGTTAACGCCCTATTACAAAAAAAACCAAAAAAAACCCAAACCCAAACTGCTGCACAGAGACATAGGAAACATTACATGTATTAAAAGAAAAGCAGACCTCTTCCAGCATAAGTAAATAATGTGGTTGTATTCACAATTCCCAAGGGATTCAAGTGTCCTATTGCTCAAATTACCTGGAATTGAACAGGGAAAACTATCACAAAGGAAAAATTCTGCACTGGTAGATGGACATGTTGCTTTAGCATGCCCTTGCTGTGCTATTCTCAGTCCTCTGCATATATCACAAGGACAAATCATTTAGTCGCCACGCTCTTCCTTCGTCCGGCTGTATTACATGGGAAAGGCCACACACGTTGAGCACTGAGGGAGCTGCTCGTGGGGAACAAGTGGGTCTATGTAGCTCCCCAATCTCTTTTCAAATGGCCACGTACAGGCTTTGATTTTTAGGAACGTAGCTGCTTGGAAACTGTATATTCATAAGCCATTCCTTGACTAAGAGCCCCGGCAGTTGGCTGGTCACAAACCAGTTACTGCAGCCACTGCTTTAAGGCCTCGCTATTCATCTCACGTGCTTCAGCTCAGGGACCTGCACGGATTGTTTCGGTTGCCTGGATGACCCACGTCCTCATGATGACAACAGCACAGTGTAGAAATACGTTCTATATTTAACAGCCTCTCTTTCTTTTTCCTTTTTACTGTCTTTCTTGGCAAAACACTTTTGTGCAAACATGTTTGGAAAGCAAACAAAAGCTACTACCAGTGCCATCCGGCATGCTGGCATTTTTCTCTGTCAGTCGTTGCTAATGTATTAATATTCTTTAACATTCATGTTGCTAAGCATTCGTGTCACTGCTAGGCTCCCAAAACCAGCACACGCCAGGTACCACAGACTGAAACAGGTGATAGGCATATACAGGGAAAAATCACTAAAACTAATAAGGCAAATAGAGATATTTGGAACCCGGGGGTGCGTACTCGCAAAAGAGAAGGGTCATCAGAGGTGTTTAATGCTTTGAGGTGAACAGGAATTAGGCACCTCGTATGCCAAGGTGCTCATCAGAATCCCCGAGATGCTGATCTATATCTTTAAAAGCCTCCATCTCCCTCCCGCCAGTTCAGCATCTAAACATAAAGCAGACTCCTGGCACACGGTGCACCCAGTTGCCCCCTTGGCTGGTTTTGCATGCTGCTGCTCCTTGGGAAGGAGTTCTGCTTTCCACTCCGTCTCCTGCCTGCCACCCCCACCCTGGGAGAGAAAACGCCCTCCCCACAGCAGTGCCGCTCCAGATATTCAGTGCCTCCACCGTGAAGCGGATCTGAATATTTAAAACAGAGCTGCTCGCAAAATCGGGTTTAAAGCGTGGCTACACAATCAGATGAATCGACACAACCAAAAGGGTGTTATGGAAATGGCAATAATCGCGCAAGCGGGAACAGGGGAATCTCTGAAAAGGTATTTGCCACAGAAGGAAAAGAAACGTGCGACCAGAGTCCTACAGTCTGAGAGGTGCTTCGCACCCATCAAGTTGAGCTCTTTTCAAATAAACATCCTCTCGTATTTATAAAGCACCTCTCATCCAGAGAACAGAAAGTGCAAGGAATTACTATTAAATCTTATATTCCAATGCCAAGGCATTCCTAGATTGTACCAAATTATTTTCACGTTTCAGTAATTTATTGAAGAAGTTAATTCTTGAGGATTTTACTGTCAAGCAGCCAGCAGGACTCATAACTAATCTACGGTTCCCTTGATGCCAAAACAGGCAGGGGAATGGGGGTGTTACGTATACTTCGCCTCTTGTTTTATGGTAAATAATGTAGCTCTCATCCTTGTAAGCACTTAGACAGATCTGGCCCAGTAATGTCATATTCTGGAAGGCCAAGGAAAGGTCTGACTACAAAGGCGCAGCAGCTTTGCTCTATCAGAAAAGGGAGCATGAAATTGTTAAAAAACCCTACAAATCACAAAAATAGAAACAGTGAAGTTTGCCCATGGTCTCTTGGCTCCAGGGAGCATCCTACGATGCCAAAGACTTGTCATCAGAACCACCAACAGAACATGGGAAGAGCACGCTGCTCCCCTGCTCTTGCTGCTGCTCAAACCCCCGCTGTTTGTGTCACTAACTTCTCCTGGGAATTTCTACAGATAAGAAATGCCTTCACGCTGATGCCACAGAGTTCATGGAAGTGAAATAAAATACCTGTTGGTGATATAAAGAGTAGATTTCCTCCACGTGAGAAATTACATACCAGCGAGCATTCTCATCAAGAATCACAGATGACTATGGTTAAATAATTCCAAAAGGGATTAGTAAATATTTTCAGTTCTCTGTTGTTCATGGACTCACGGGAACCAGTGCCTGAAAGCACTGGGACGACTGCTAGATAGTTTATTTTCCTTGTTCCCTTTATGCTTTGCTTTTTGTGAGAATATTTGCGCAACCCCCAGCTGAAGTGGACTTTGACACCAACGTTTATTTTTCCAGTTTCATCATTTGTCACTGATGCCTTGATTTAGTTCTTATTCTACAACAGCATAATTATCAAAACTCTGCTGCAGTCAATGAATTTACATCAATGCAACGCCAGTAGAACTGAGCTCAGAGCTGTATTTTAAGGACCTCACATAGCAGTTGCTGAAGTCAATGGGAAAAGATGTTTGTTAGCTTTGGCATGTTTCAGGTCAGACTCGAAAAAAGCAAATTAGGCCTGCCTGGAAGGGGGGTTGGAGGTGGCTAGAGAAGCAATACGCTGCGGTCTGAGGCAGAACAAAATGGGAAATTAGATAAGAATGGATTAGTGACTCTTTGTTTGAAGGAGTAGGGAAAAAAGAGTTGACTTATTTTTCTCTCTGTTCGAATGTGCTCCATCTCTCCATGCAGCTCTTCCAACTCTTATAATATAACTGTTTAAGCCACTGTACAATGAAGAGGATCTGGTTCTCCTGCTGGCAGTATTAAAGAACAGTAAAGTGCATTTATGTTTACTTAAACCTCTGCCTACTAAAATGGCTTTGGTGTAACCAAATAATACCTCTTCAATAGCTCTTCTGCTCTTTCAAATAAAGATCTATTCCATTCTTTCATCTCATACAGTCCCCGTCAGTAGACTCCTAACTCTATTTCATTCAAAGCTATTCTGCTCAGGGGTTTGAGAGGAACAGAGTGCGAGGAACTCTGAGAGCAGTTTACAACTTAGATATATTAATGGGTCATGCTGTGATGTAGACTGTGAAATATTAGAGACTAAAATAGCTCTTATGATTATCTTTTGTGATGCCTTGAAGTTACTTTTTCATAAACATATGCCTCCTCAAATGCTATTGGAATAGATTACTGCTGGCTCTCTCCTACTGTCTGTAAAGTTTGCATTTTTTGCAGAGAGAAGAGCTTCCATTTTTTCTCCTTTGCAACTAGAAGGGTTTCTCAACATTGTTAAATTTAAGTCTGTAGATAGATGATTCCACTTTCAAGTTCAGTCTTCCTCCATTTAAGCCATGAGTCTTAAAAGACGACAGAAATCTTTTAGACTCACGCCAAAGTGCAGAGGTAGAAGAATGAAGTGAGATAACCAACTAGTTTTGAACCTTCTAATGGATTTCTCAAGCCTTCATATTCATCTAGTTGACAATTCCTTCTAAATAGCGAGACAAATTTCCCTGCCAATTTTCTGTATGAGGTAGTGCATTTTCCAGACACTGCAGTTCCCAAAGATCAACAGGAATAAATGCGAATTAATTGGTTCTATTATCGTTCTTGAAATGGGCTTCCTGCATCTCTAGAATAGGACAAGCTGTAGGATGTTTCAGAGAAGATGATTAAAGCATCTTCATATGTTTACATTTAGACTTGCCAAATAATTTGTAGAAGAGAAGCAGCATTGCATATGCCTTGGGAGGGATGGAATAATTAATTTACGTATTCTTAAAGAGCTATATAGAGATACAGATGGAAATGGTTAAGTGAGTTACATCGACTGTTTTTCCCACATTTACAGATACTGCTAAAAACACGTAGAAAAAAAAGAGGGTGTAACTCCTTGTACTGCAGACCGTCCAGAAGACTGGGCAATATAATGGGAATCTGCATTAACTTGTCCCTTCTTCTGTCTTGTCTGTTTTAGGTTGCAAACCCGCCAGAGCAGGGTCCTTATCATTTGTTTTTAAAATATCTAACGCAGAGACAGTGCATCTCAAACAATGGGATACTGCGAACCTCTGCTGGTCACTGTCCTGCCGAGACTGGCTCTCTCTAAGGTGTCTTTCTGTACTTCATCTCGCACCGCGAGACAACGAGAGCTCTCTGGCCACACGCTGGAAGGGTGAGTAGTGCTTATCTGAGAACTGCATGCTCACCAGACCGTATATCCTCTACGAAGAGAGTGGCAAGCTTTGGATGAGGCCGTGAATATTTAGCACCAAAAGACAGCCTACCCAGATTCAAAAAGAACAACACATATTGTAATAAGGGGCAGTTAACCTGGATACAATATGTCCCATCTGTGTCCCACTCTAATTACAGCAGATGTCTCCTTGCCTCCAAAGAAAACCTCCCTGTTGGTTTTGCGTGCTCGTAGGGTGACAGTGTTTGTTCTGTGAAAGCTCAGAGGATATGAATCATTCGGTCTCTACAGCTTATGGCTCCGCTAGTTTATTAGAATCTAACCCTCGCAGGTCACACTTCTAATCTAGCACAACCAGCTGTTCACAGCGTGGCATTAGCTGATCAATACTGAGTGACCCAGGAGAGCTGTGGGCATTCAGTACTTTACACAGTGGTTGGACGCGTCTACTGGTCCCATATGCACCATTGTGGGAGCTCTTTCTATAAATAATATAGACAAGCATTGCTACGTCTCATTGTTAGCGGCAGCACAATAAATGAACAGCTCCATCTGGGTTTTAGCATCTCCTCACGCAAAGAGGAGAGCTGGGAGGTCCCAAAGTACTCCAGAGGATCCTCAGGAACAACGTACTTCAGAAATTAAAATGTGGCGCTGGGGGTGGCAGTTGAATTTCCTTCCTGCTTTGCCGCAGAAGGCCTATGGTTGTACACGAGTTTCTGAGCTATTTCCCCATCTTCCCCCACTTCCGAAAGTGTTTCACCACTCAGCCATCAGCCTCTGTCGTTTCTGTTGTTAACGGCTGATAATCCCTTCTTACGCTTGCAGCTTCACAAACCCCTCGCACTGCGCGGCGTTTACTAACCTGCAACAAATCAACACTGATGTATGTACTTGTTCTCGAGTTTGTAAGAGGAATTCATTGCGGGATCAAGGCACGTCTTTTTAAATGAGATTAAAATTAGATCAATATTTTTCAGGGAATGAAATCAAACTTGTGTTCTTTTTATTTACATTGCATCTGAATGAGTGTATAGCTTGCAGTTAAGTAAATTATCAAGAAGAGGGTTTACTTACAATTTAAAATGACCACTAATGTAGAATTAGTTATAGTTGCCTAACTGATTTGCTGTAACTTCAAAGACGTCTATGTACAGACACCAATGGAGGACAATTATTCCAACGCAATCATAAGTCCTAAGACTAAAACAAAGGCTCACCCACGTGCAAGCAGCAATTAAATGGAAGAGGATACCATTACATTTTTCAGAAATATTGAAAAACTTCTGTTAAAGGTCAAATAATTTGCTAAAGATTTCTTTTGTGATTAAATCTGAAGGAATTTAAATGTTTGCTTTATGATCTTTACTTCCAACCTTTTGCTGAGTGCAAATAATTGCACTAGGCTGAACAATTTGCATCGGCTTTCAGATACACTCACTTTCCAGTTACTAAGAAATAGTGCAGCACTGTATGATACCGTACAGTATTGTTGGCATTTCAAAGCGTATTTTTATTTAACTAACTACATTATTTGGTAAAGCATGTTTTTACTGGAAACCAAGCATATAACTTATTCACACGTGCCAGATTTATAGATAGGACTGGAAATTCCCACACAGATGTTGTAAAGATGCTACGACAGGGACTAAAAACTTTCTAAATACTTTCCACGAGCAGCAGTCAGTAATAGAAGAGCTGTCTTTATTACAAGCGCAGGTTAGAACTAGGCTAAAAAATAGCTCATTTTTACAAGGTGAACTCCACTGGCGTGACATCATCACGCGGGCTCTGTCCTGTGGCACGCAGGAGACGCGTTTCAGGCGTAAGCTTGGTACAACCTGCAAGCGTCTGCCAGTTTCGACTTCGGTTTGAATGTGGCTGGAGGAATTGTGTGATCTGCTGTCTCATAAAATATTGAAGCAAAAGTTTGGAAAGCACAGAAAAAAAATGCTGGTTGGCTTCCTGCAGTATCTCAAGTTTTCTTGCTAGGGAATCAGAATGAAATTGAATGCCAGCCGTTAACAAAATCTATACTCTCTTATCTGATGCTTCAGGCAAGACCATTATATCCAACTAATTAGCCGAAAGAAGATGAGGCCAACAAACTTCCTTAAGAAGTTGGCATTGACGTTGCAAACTAGCTCCACAGAGTTAGCAAAACAAGAAGACATCCAGCGATCCTTTGCAATAATCTCGGTGTTACTGGAAGCTCTTTTGCTCGCGCAATAAACAAGAAGATCAGTGCCTCTTCCTACTCAGATAATGGCTATACAAATATAAAAAATCATTTCACGGTGGATGAACAGCCAACTTATTTGTAGCTGTGCTGTCATGAAGACATTGTAAGCTGTGAATCGAAATGGGGAGAAAAACAAATGAAAGTTTGGCAGCTTGGGCTTCTGTATTTGGGGCTTCTTCCACAGGCTCTTGCATGAATTTGGGAGCACTCTGCAGCGTACATGCAGGTTTCTGTTTCAGTGGCCGATAAATATTTCCCTCAGTAAAGGGCAAAGTTGATGCAGTGTGTTTCAGCTTGGTTTCTGACAGGCTTAACCTTTCGGGGGCATAATTCTGTCAGCCTATCTCTTCATCCACCTGTCTTTAAAACTCTGTGAGAACAATTTTGCTAAGAGTGGGCACTTTGGGTTTCGAAAATATCCTGCCCCTAACTGTAGCCATTTTGCAGACACAGCTATACTTAACGCTTGCCTTAAGGTAGAATTAAATAGCGGATTCTGGCTTGGGCACCCTTTGACCTCTTCCTTTATAACAATGTTTTTTTCCACAGATATGAGAATTAGACACTCAAATCCTACTTAACAAGAAACTCTGAGCCAGCTGTTGGCTGCTTATCGCTGCCTAGGGAAATACTTTAATCAACATTAAATCTGGTGGTTTTGAAACCACCTTGTCTTAGCACTGCAATGAATTCCCTCCATTGAATGGGTTTAATTATCAAAGCCCAGAGGGAGAACTGTGCAGGGTTTTGAGTAGCCATCCAACAGTAATATCTCTGCTTCCAAACTAATAAGGCAACAAAGGCAAAAATATCACAGACTAAATTCATTTCAATCTCTCACGGTTTTGGGCTGAATATAAACAATCATCTTTAGGATCCAGGTGTAAGAACCTGAATTGTTATTTATTACTTGTCTGCCCATTACCCTTGGTGTCTCCATGCTTTTGTGCCTTATTTAATATCTTCCTTCTTGCTTGTCTGCTTGAGGTTTACTTTAGGCTGGAATTTGGGAGTAGCAACAAAAATGGGATGATTTCTTCTGGAGCGCTAAAACACAAAAGGGATATGCCTAATACAAGGTAATTTAAAGCTCATAAGATTGTGGGGTACGCTTAGTTAATATCGTCTTCTGGCCTTTGTAAATCAGATGCAACCCACCTACAGCCTATTCTGCCAAAATAGGCGGCCTAGTTTAATATATATTTTCAATACATATTTTGAGGTTGTCCAACCTCATAGCTTTGATTATTAAACCTTGATAATCTTGAGTTTATCGAGATCATTTTGTGCAGAGAAACACGAGCCCTCTTGTACTTGAGTGCCACTGGCTCTGTTGATGCTGGAGGTTATTAGCAGAGGCTCCCACAGAGACTGGCATTTGGGATAATGGGGTGACTGGGAGGACATGCCACGGCAGGAGGAGCCTGGAAGCAAGGCTATAAACCACAGTGGCTGTGACAGCCTCAGTGAAAGAGCGCAGAGGAGTGCGACGGCTGCATTTCAGCCATTAGTCCAAACTTAGTCACTGAAGCCCTCTACCAGAGCCTGGGATTTTATGCTGATAAATGAAATGAGTTTCAACCCTATCTGATAGAAAAAAAAGGCGTTAATGATACAGAAGGCCTTAAGCCCATCTGTCGTATGAGCTAAATATGAGCTATTCCTTGTGACTTGAGATTTAGTTACGTATGTAGCGTAACCTGCCTTCTAGCCATAAAACCATTCACCTTGATTAGTAGAATGAACTGGGAGAAGAGAGGAGTCTGAGGCTTATGATTTAATTACGAGATCACAGATTCATGTCACCTCCTGAAGTCACTCAGGCTGGCAGCAGCCACCAAAGGCTTCCTTCTCAGGCAATGGAGAGTCGGCTGCGTCCAGGCAGAGACATCCCACCAAATCCGGAGGTGGCTGTGTCCCCAGTGCCTGCAGAGGGTGTCCGCGGTGGCGGGGCTTCTAACTCAGACAGCTGAGGTTAGAGAGACCATCCCTGTGTCCAGAAGTCCTCCGTGCCTGTACATACGTTCAGGGTATATAACCTTTACTGGCCCACGTGCAGCAATACCAAAGAAGAACAAAGGAGGACTTCTGTTATCACAACAGCATCAAGGCAACGCAACCTATTTGTTTCAGAACACAATAGCAGATATGTTGTGTTTAGGTAAGTGTGCGTGATAGTCTGCCAAGATAAGACTGATGTGTCATGATTTGTTAGGCTGATATAGGCTGATGACACGTAACAGCGACACATCGACCAGAAATACTCGCAAAGACGCAGTTGCCCGAAAAACAACGTCATACTTGTGCTGTTAGTGGAATGTAACTCATTAATATGTATATCATGCACCCATGAGTCAATGCAGAGTACAGCTATTAAGATCTAAATATATTTTAGTACAAATGGTAGAAGATTGGCCCACACTGCTCTGCAATAGTTTAATACCCTGTTCTGGTGGTACATGACCATTTTGCGTTGACAGCAGCAGGTGTGCGAGTGATGGATTGAGTTGAGTGGCCATAACTTTTAGTCTTCTCCGGACTATTAATGAGCTCATTAATATAGTGGAATGACAGACAAAAGACTCAAGGTGAAAAACTCAAATCAATGAGTGTTGATTTGGTTTTAATCAAACAGTTTTCCTTGAATTTATTAGCTTCTAGCACTGCTGAGCAAGCAAAATTATCATTTACAGTAACTGACTGCAAATGCTGACTGGATGAGAAAATTCAGGAAGAAAATATTCCAGCCCACCACAGCCAAGCAGGAAGAAAGGCTGAAATGAGATCCTCAGCACTGTGCCATGAAAGGCTTTTGTTCAAACAGAAAACCTACATTGCAATATATTTGGTAATGGTGATCTTTGAAGCTGTATTTCTCCGGTCATAGTGACATCTGGACCTTGTAACATTATAAGACAAAGAAGACGAAGGTGGTGATACACCACTTGGCACTTTTTCGCCTGGATTATGAGAACTTTGTACTATTTATACATTCCAAGGGATCAGCGAATGTTTCCATTTTATCTAGTTCTGTGATGCAGTGGGTGCAGTGCAAGGGTGGGCACAGAAGTTTTAGAGAGCAATTCAAACTCAGTTTCAACAGCCACAAAACCTCAAACGGGAGAACTGGGACTTGTGAAATCATCTCCTCCCCTTAATACCATTTGCTCTCCTGTGCTGGTGGTTCTTTCCCCAGAATCTCATCTCCGTGAGATGGTTTCTGTGTCCTGTAGCTGCACAGTATCTGCAGTACCGGCAGCTCCAGGTCACGGAAATACAGCTTTGCCTTTTAAAGAAGGGATCGGTCAAGTCAGCATTAACCTTTGCAGATGTTGTGCTATTTTTCTTACTCAGAGATAAATATCTAATAACCATTCAAAAAAAAAAATACCCAAAGAAAAAGAGAAATTGATCTGTGGCCTTTGAAGAAGAGACCCGATGAGACAATTAGGGTAAAACAGAACAAAAATGTTTCCATCTTTCCCATGCTCTAATTGAGGTCACAAGAGATCCCCCCAGTCAGGAAACTGTTGTTTTTGCTTTATCATCTTCCCACAGAGTGGGAGAGAGAATATAATCTGTAGGACCTTTGATTTGTTGACAAAAATTACGGTTCTTTGCTTTTTGTCTGTGTGTATGTGTATATCTCTGTCTATTGATTATAAAGACTACCAAAGTAACTAGGTCATATGCAGACATGTGCATTGCAGAGAGGTGCAGTGACTTAGATGAATACACTAATTAGCATTTACCTGCCTGGGAAAGAATAACTAAAGAGCGGTGCTTATTACCTGGTGTTGAACCAAACCTTTTCCTGTGGATTTGCTGACTTAATGTGCTAGCACTTGGAAGCAGCACAGGAAACCAAATAATTTACAGTTCATTAATAACTTTAAGTACATTCTATAGTGCGTCTGCTTTCTTTCATGTCCTCCTCAACACCAGCGCGGTTCCGTTGTGAGCGAAGATCACATTTCTCCCGAGTAATTTTCAAGCCTGTAGAGCTTTGATATTGGAGGTCCCCAAATCAGTCCTATTACTGAGGGAGGTGGCAGAAGGTCTATAAGTCTTCTGCAAACTGATTTTAATACTTCATTCTCTCTGAATGACTGGGGTCCCACCTATTTACTATGAACTTAAAAATGGGTGTTGTTTTGGATAAACACACTTAACCAAATTAATTATTCATCTCAATGTGGCGTTGTTTTGTCCCCTAAGGAGTTCCTTGCAGAAACAGCATAAAGAGCAACATAAGAAAGGGTTAAACCCCCCACCGAGACATCATCAGTAGCCTCTAAGTGCAAGAATGGATCATTTGCAATAGATTCATTTCTTCCTGGTTCTTAAAAGAATCTTCCTTTGTCATCTCTGATCACTGCTGCCTTACAGCTAAATAAAGTGCTGCCTTCTTCCTCTTTGCAGGATCTCGAAAGATGATTTTTCTTTCTACAGAAAGTTACTTGAACAGTCCTCTCCTCCTCTGCAGCTGACTCATCTCCAGTAGCATTTATTCATACTATCAGCTATCTCCCTATGTGGTATGGAGTTTTCTGGTAAAAACAGAGAGAAAGCTGAAACTTCAGCTATATCAGATAAGATCTTGTAGTGGACAGTTTGTTTCCCATTCAAAACAAACTCCGTTTTCTAAGGCAGAGAGAATTCCAATTACCACAAGAACATAGCAGAAAATCTACAACCTCTTAACAAAACCAGCAAGATTTATAGGTGCTATTCAGCATGCTTACATTAAATGGAATCTTTTTAGCCCCTGAGATTTTTCTGCAGTGATTACACCCATCCCTATGAAATCTAATTGCCCGTACAATATGTAAAGTGGCACAGTACTATCTATGAGTGTGTGTCTGGCATTTAATACATGATTTTCCACTTCTTACTTCAGGTTACTGCCTCCTCATTTCATTTCCTTTTTCATATTATGGGGCTCCAGTGTTCATGATGATGATAAAATATCTAATCCAAGAGGCTGCCAAGTGAAATTTTAATCAAAGGCCTTTCGTAGCTGAAAGACTGGCTTTGTTAAGTGATCAATATCTATTGATGGAAAGAGCCTAGAAGAAAAATAGTTCTCCTTGCTTTCACAAAGGAAGAAGTTATTAGAAACGTCGGCCAATTTGCCCCTCCCGTATCTCCTAGGAGTCTGGATCCAACCTTAAATAGATAGATTGGCTGAAATCACTGCGCAGCCATTTAAAGACCTCTTCTAAGCTGTGCTGTTAATTAGAACCTGGATATGAACAGACTGCTGATATCTGACACCTTGGGAAAGAAAAAGCTACCATAATTATAATTATGTGCACCACAGAACTTGTTCTCTATCTCAAAGCTGCATTTTTTACGTAGCTATGCAATGGGCTAAAGGAAAAAGTGAGACCGGGCTAAAAGTATCTGTGGAAATCTGCCAGACACACAGGGGCAGAATGGTGAACGCTAATTAATGTGCTTGTTTGGCAGCGTAACAATTAGGATGCAAAGGCAGGCAGCACCAGCAGATAGGAAACTGGAATCGGATCACAACAGCGTAGGAACGGGAGGGATGCTGAGAGCAGGGACGGGCTACAGAGGATCTTACTGCAGTTTACTGGGAGATGATTCAAAAGGGATGTCCCTTCAGTTCCGAAAAAAGTGACATTTTGCAATTTAATTACAGGTTCCTAACCCCCGCCCCCTTCAAGGATGCCCATTCCAGAAATGCTATGATTGAGGAAAATACAAAAAATACTGGTTTTGTTCTCCATCAATATCAGTTCAAGTCCTTTTCGGAATCAAGGCGCAGCTGATCAGTTAATGCATTTCAGAGCACGCAGGAAATCAGTAACCGAGAAATTTAGTGGTTGTTGCTCTCTTCTGTGCCTCTCCAAGTACCCCGTCCAGTCTATTTTTAAGTGGATCAGGGAAGATATAATGGCAAGATTCATACAAATTTCAAGTATGTACAGTTTCTCCCTCATCAGATTTCTGACATCGTACGCACATTTACACAGATTACACATACAATTAAACTCTTTCCCCCTTTCTGAAGGTATTTTTGTCCATTCTCCATCGATATAAATAGTCCAGCATATGTTTCCTCTCCTCCTCTTAAAAATACTGACAATTCATGCTAATGCAGCACGCTTTCGTTATTTTGAGAGCTTTGTCTGCGTTATTGAGTGGCCATTTCCCAAACCTCATACAGGAAGGTTTTTCTTCCCCCTGGAGAAACTGTTTAAAAAAAAAAAAAAGGGTTTTGTTGGCCTTACAGCAAAGCCTCCCCTAGACAGGGGTCTAGAACAGATAATACAGCACCACACACAGAAATGTGGCTCACTGGTCAGCACCACACGCATGGAGCACTCAGAGCATCTAGAACGCAAGGGAAAATCAAGTCAATCCCAGGAAGATTGAAAGATCCGAGACATGACCCAGTCAGACCTTCCCTTGAGAGCTCAGAGAAATATTATTCAGTTTTGAAGCTCTTTGCTGGACCCCGCTCCAGCAGCACAATCCAATATCCTCCTATTTCCAATATTTCGGGGGGTGGCAGGAACACTTTCACTGTGTGGCAGGTTGACACACGAGCCAAGTTATTTTACGGAGAACAAAAGCCCAATATTGCTGAAGCTGTGTTTGCGTACTTTGCCAAAAAATCAACTAAACGAAGGATCCTTAGATATAACGTACCCGCTACATAAACTTGCTGCGAATCAGACTGTAGGCAGAAAAGCTTCAGGTTTTTACAAGTCTGTTTTCTTTAATAGCAACTTTGAAAAACATGAACTTGAACCAGAGAAACAAGCAAGTGATGAGTAGCGTTGCTTTAGAAATCCATAGTCGTTTTTTTGTAAATTGCTCCTTTCTTCGCAACCAAGCCTCATCCTCTTCCCCCAGGATTTTCAAGACTGGATTTTCACATTTGCTCCCAAAACAAAGGCTCTCCTCCTTGCCTTGGGGTGGGCTGGAGGCAGAGGTGATCAGCAATCACCCATACGAGTCTGCTTGTGTAAGCACGGGGTTTGTGAGCGTTGCTGCTGCATCGCCATGGGGTTTGCTTTTGAAGAATACTCAGAAAAATTGAATCCACTCGGGGTTAAACCACAGGGGTTTCAGAACTCTCCTAGCTGCCAACTCAACGGTCCTTGCCGACCCTGTGCCCTATTATCCTTTCTCACTGTCCCACATTAATAAAACACCAAACCACTCCCTGCTCCATCCAAGGTGGGAGTCCTGAGGGTAAGTGAAAGTCAGGCCAGTAACGCATGTCTCAGCTAAACTCTGGAACCAGTTATTTTCCCTTAGGTCTAAAAATAGATAACGACACTCGATTGCATTTTGCTTTGACTATCCGCCCTCCCCACGCCTGTCAGCAGAACCCCCTTTTGACTTCAAGGCATCAACCACCCCGTGTGCAAGGCAGTCCTGAGCTAGTAGGAATTACCCTTGTTCCACAAGCCATCCCACTGCTTTCTCTATGGGGTTTCTGGCCAAATTCAGCCCAGGCAGGAGGTCTCGATAAGCATCTTGATCACGTGCTTTCCTGACCTTGACGTTTTGAGTCACGGGCAGGCTCCGAGTCAGATGAGTCAATGTCACGAAATATCTTTGAATGCAGAACAAAAAATTGGGACAACCATAAAGCGCTGCCTTTCTGGTAAGCCAAGCTGATCCAAGTTCACTGCTGTGCCTGGCTGCTAACCAGCAAAACCATAATTCCCAAATATACCAGTGCCCTGAGAGCATCTTTAAAGTAGCAATAAATTCATGAAAACGGAAAACGGACACATTACTTTTCTCTCTTATATGCCTCATGGATATCGTTTAATCCATTTCCTACAGCGAAACCTGCATTACAAAACCAGAGGAATTCAAAGTAAATGAATGGCTCCAGCCCCCGCTTGACTGCGGAGCGTTAATAATTTTGCTTAGCTCCCTGCTTAGATTGTTTTTCACCTAAAGAGATATTTACTGTAATATCCAAACGCTGTTTCAAAGCAGGCAAGGAACATCCCTACAGATGAAACACAATCTTCTAGATCACCAGGAAAGGAGACAGACTTCCTAAGAAGGAGATTTGTAGTCGGACACGTTACCACCTTGGTGTGGCAGGCTACGTGTCCGGGATGGCTAACGTCCTAGTTGAGAATAAAGAGAAATGTCCTCTTTTAGATGGTGAGATTGGCTCCCGTGGGGAGTCGTTGAACCCCTGCCTCTCGAGATGCTTTACAAACATCAGCAAAATAGAGAATAAACCGGAGGGAATAACGCTGCGGGCAGAGCTGGGAAATGGTGGTGGTGTTCTCCATCTGTGCTTTTTGTGAACAAACCAGCAGCTGTAATCTTTTTGATGATGCAGCCATCAGGATTGCTCTTTGGGCAAAAGGACTGATTTTCCTTCGGTAGCAATTTCAGGTTGCCATTTTCAGCGGGTGCTTGATGGTTTGCAGCCAGTCGGGAACACCTGCGGAGCCAGACCTCTCCCTGCTGCCCACAGCCAGGCACTACGGTCACCTGGTCACACAAACACTGTACAGGAGAATTCAGGAACCACCAGGAGCTCTAATGAATTTTTTCAAGACAGGCTTTTCCTCCAAGAATAGAAACTCAAGTGAATCTGTAAACCTGAACGAGCTTTCATTGGTATTTACACCTCACCTTTAACGTGTTAGAAGTACTTTAATCATAGAATCATAGAATGGTTTAGGTTGGAAAGGACCTTGAAGATCATCGAGTTCCAACCCCCCTGCCATAGGCAGGGACACCTCCCACCAGACCAGGTTGCCCAAGGCCACGTCCAGCCTGGCCTTGAACACCTCCAGGGATGGGGCCTCAACAACCTCTCTGGGCAACCTGTGCCAGTGCCTCACCACCCTCAAAGTGAAAAACTTCTTCCTAATGTTCAATCTAAACCTGCCCTCTTCCAGTTTGAAGCCATTCCCCCTCGTCCTATCACTCCATGCCCCAGTAAAAAGTCCTTCCCCAGCTCTCCTGTAGGCCCCCTTTAGGTACTGGAAGGCCGCAATAAGATCTCCGCGGAGCCTTCTCTTCTCCAGGCTGAACAGCCCCAACTCCTTCAGCCTCTCCTCATAGGAGAGGTGCTCCAGCCCTCGGATCATCCTCGTGGCCCTCCTCTGGACACGCTCCAGCAGGTCCACGTCCTTCTTATGCTGGGGACTCCAGAGCTGGACGCAGTACTCCAGGTGGGGTCTCACGAGAGTGGAGTAGAGGGGCAGAATCACCTCCCTCATTATTTCTCCTCCTAATTATTTCTCCTCTTCCATTTTGTTCTTTTCTTAATGGAGTTACAGTGAAATTTTAGCTGACCACAAATGACCATCTTTTTTTAATGTTAAAGCCTCGGAATGGCCTGCCAGCTAAACGCAAGAGACTCTAACTTTGTTTAAAGCAAAGCCATCCCCAACACACCGCTTTGCATGTAACAAGTCAGCTTACTGAAAACACAGAGGTTTCAGAATTACAGTCCCTTCCTCCCTGGCTCCCGCTCTCTGCACCGTAAGCGATTTCCATCCCTCAGCCTGCACGAGCTTACGGAAACCCCACCTCGCCAGCGCGGACCTTCAGACCCACGCAGCAACCGCTCCTTTGGGGCAGGAGAGCCGTCAAAGCGGCTGCTGGGATGTGGGGATGGAGAAGCCGATAAGGTGATGGATGACATAAATAAAAATAACCGAGTAGTTCAGAGTATTATATTGTCGGCTTTATTATGATAATAACGCCACGCGGCTACTGAGTCTAGTTTAGGAATAGCCCTAAAGAAAGATAATTTTATCTCCGTTTTACAAGCAAAGTAGAGACCTTACTCAAAATAGAGAGCTTTGCTCTCCCCATTCCCAGCCCTGCACCTAAACCATAAATCTTTTTCTTCCTATACTGCTATGCTATTTTTTTTAACTTGATGTCTAATAAATGTCATGTTCGTGAAATATGTTATAGCATATGGGGAGAAATAAATACAAATACATATCCAAAGAATAAGTCGAGCAGCAAGTGTCCCTTATACCTTGCCAGTGTTCCTCAGCACTGAATTTAAAGACGCTGCGTTTGGCTGTGACAGGGCCATCGGTCTGCAGGGATCAGCTGCTCTAAGTCTTGCTGAGAACCCAGAGCAGCAGCAGCAGTTTTATAGATGGCTGCAGACATGTGGCACCAACAAGGAAGAAAAAGCCACGAGGGCAGAGCAGGAGGTGATTTGGGATGCCTGGGATCAAGTCTATGCTCCCAGAAGATATTATTTAAGCTCTGTGTCTCAGGTTCCCCCCCAAGGTAAAATAACACCCTTCTATTTCACAGGGGCTGTTGTGCTTAATATTGAGGAGGCTCTCTAATATTGCAAAGTTGGAGCTGCATCCACTGTTTTGATGACATATTTTACTTCCCTGTAATGCACTGGATAGCTGAATGATGGGCGAGACTTTTACTCTTTGGAAATATGAGCCAGCACTAAGGCAGCTGTGGATGGCTATCTATTGCAGCGTCAGTTCCCGGTGTCTTTTCAGCCCTTAAGTTGGACCCCTGCTCACAAGCCAGTGGCTTCCAAGATTTTATTCTGCCGTTTATTTAAAGGACAAAAACAATGAACCATCAGGAGTATCCGAGTATAAATATATGAGCCAGTAACTATGTGATGAAGCTCACTCCTGTCCTGGTGCTCAAGCACAAATGGAAGGTCATAGATCCAACAACAGGACATATTTTGCTGGACTAAAGGAACTAATCGATTTCTATGTTTAATTAAAACAATGACATAGGAGACATGCCCTCAATACATTGTACTACAGAAACCTCAGGGAGTCGAGAAATGCGAAGAGCGATGCTCTGGTAGCAAGTGTAGGTACCCCCTTCTAGCTTCAATGCAGAGAATGCTAGGAGATACTTGATCTTACCAGTGTGTGAAATTTGGACATGTCATAGGCCATAGAAATGTGCTCAAATCCCAAAGTTAGATGGCCAAAAAGACCAAATTTCAAGAGTTTGGGGGAATCAATTGTGGAGGAAAACAACCACTTGGTATAAGCTGAAACATTTCCTTCGTTATCCCAGAAAGTTTATTTTTTTAAACCATCTTAACTACTTCAGTATTTCGAATACATTCTGCATCCGAGTAGTTTGAAATAATCAGGTTTTCCTCCATTTTGAAATTATATTCTATTCATTTTGCTAACATTACTCTTTTTTTAACGTGTCAAACCTGGCAATTTCTGTGGAAAACATCTTTTCCAGCACAAGTGTTTGGGTCCGCGCTCTCTGTACTTTAACCTCACAGCTCAGTCTATTCGGTACTTCCCAGATGACCAGTACAGACTGGTCTGCCCTTAAGAGCTCAATACTACAGACATATTGAGTGCCAGTAAACAGGAAAAGTTTTACAGCATGAAAATAGGAATCCACTGTTTGCTCAATGAGAGAAGGCATAAAAGCTTGGGAACCGTTTGAACACTGACCTAAAGTGAAAGCTGTGGCTGTTGGTTGAAAGCATCCCTTTAGCTCGCAGGGGCCAAAAAGTAAATGCTACAGCAGAAGCGCTTTGGTTTGCCTTGTATAGAAGTAAAAAGAGGACGTTTCCCAATGTGGCTGGATTTCTCACTGGCACAGAAATGGAGGGGCTGGCAAAAAAAAAAAAGCAACTAAAATCAGGTCCATCTGCTTAGAATTAGCTTCTGAGCTTATGCAATCCACTGGGCAGCGGTAATGCACAAAAGGAGAATGAGACCAGGGGAGGGTGAATTACAGCCGATCAGAACGTTTTCAGCTCAATGAAATTTTGAAAGCGAATTCTCATGCAGTGATGTGCTAGTTTTAACAGGTTTCGTCAAGCAGAAGCTTTTCTCCAGAGCTTTTTAGTTGTTTGCTGTTTCCGAGCAAGCTGGTGGACCTGCATTAAAGCAGAAGAGCAGGGATGGACCTGTGTGAAAACACTCGTGTTTTGTAATCCCGAAGTAGATGGACTGATGTCATTCTTTTCTGAAGAAATATTTTGCTTCTTCTCCTAATGCGGGCTGAAAATTAAATACGAAAGTTCAGTGGTTATAACAAAGTGGATTTATCCTCCCCCACTTGGCTCTAACAAGGATATTTTTGGACAGAGGTCAGGAAGGGGATTACATATGCGCACAGGTCCATTTGAAGTCTGTAAAGAGAGAATTCCTGCTTCTTCTGCTATCCCTTAGCGACTGCCAGGTCCCAACACAAAGCCCTCAATAATTCAGAACATACTTTTTGGACAAAAGAAGCTGCTGGAAGTTAGCACAGGTAGTCGATAGCTTTCCTCCTGCGAGAGAGGTCACTGCACAAACGGCCGTGAAGTTAGTGAGGTTGCTGTGATACTGACTCACTGAAGTGTTAACTCGCTTTAGCGGGAGCCCTTCTGCCTGAATTTCCCTCGGTGTAACATATGGATGCTGCACATCTTTCCAGTTCATTGACCGATCCCTTTCTTAAGGGCTTTTTGCTTCTCTGTGCAGTGTCTTAGAACACCCTTCATACAGGTTTGGAACTGGCATCATGTGAAAACCCCTGTATCTGATGCCTAGTATTCAATTTTTAATTTTTCTTTTTTTTTTTAAAAAGACTGTACATCACTCCAGACACTCATTTTCTGAGAGAACTGCTGCAGTTCTGGCTGGTTCTGATGACTTGAGAGTTTTGTGTTCTGGTGTGCTGTAGAGAGTGGGAGTTAAAAATTGCACAGAACAACAATTCCTTTCTGGGTTCTCCATCACCACAACATTTACAGGTCGGTTCACTAAGACAGTCTCACACATCATGCTGAATGAAAGGAGGAAAAATCCAGTTATAGAGCTCTTTTCATTTAAAAGAAAATGTAGCTTTCACAGCTAATTTTTAAGGTGCGTTTTTACTGTGGTCGAATAAGAACCTCCCGCAGGAAGCAATCAGCCTCAGCTGATACGAGCAAAGGAACACTGTTAAAGCCTTGAGAGGGGGATTATTTAACATGATTTTTTATATATTCCAAGGTAATGCTACTTGGTTAGTGTTAACACCAGGAAATCAGCATGGTCCTTTTTTATTATCCTGAGTATTGGCTTTGTAAGGAAGTTCATCTGCTGAAAAGTATATGGTAAGATATTACTGATTACCTGATGAGCTGAATTAATGAACAGATATATATATATATTTTTCATTTAACTGCTCCTCCATTCTCACCTTCATCTCTTTGCTAAAATAAGTCACTGTCTGAGCCCCAGCATGTTGGAGCACTGTGAAGATAAGGATCAGCAACAGTCTGCCCCCAGATACTGGGAACTCTATTATTATTACTATTATTCTTCTGAGCAAACCAGGCTCAAGTATTAGGTATTAGGCAAAAGGGACATTTTTTCCCCCCCTCAGAGTCTGCTAAACCAACAGCCAAATCAGCAGCAAAAGGAGCAACACTCCCTATACACGCTCACAAATCTACACACACACTTTCTAAACTCAAATCTCTCCTGGATCATTGCTCTTTGCATGGGATTTTCCAGTCTACAAGACAAGAACTGAAATTAGTCAGCAGTTAGGCTCTTACTCTGGGTACTTAGGGCTGTGAAGAACTTGTCTCTACCGCCTAGAAACAGTCAGGCACCTAAAAATAAGTGATGCGACTGCTTCCTCTCCCCATGCCGTATTAAGTTTAGGACAAAGTTTGATTGCGAAATCCAGCACTCGAGACTGGTTTCTCTGACGTCGAGTCACAGGAATTCTGTGTATTGTTTGTGTATGGAAAATGTTGGAGGGGAAAATCGTTTTGGTTTGGGTCCATTCTTCAGTATATAAAGAACATCGTGCCCCATCGTTCTGCCAAAAAGCAGCGCGCACTGGCACTCTGAAGCCAGCCAGCCTGGGAAAATCTCTGCGTGTTCACTGGGGCCCGGGTTCAAGGTGAGAGAGCAGCCCGAGAAATTCACACCTTCACACGCTTGAGTTCTGAAGCTTTAGGGAATGAGGATTTTCTAACACATGGATATGATTAGGAACACGGCTGCCTTTGAGTTGGTCCTCCCCAGTGACCAATGTAAACTGGGGAAACTCCTGCCACTGAACAGGTATAAAAACTTTTTGCTAGGGCATATAGTGATAGGACAAGGGGAATGGCTTCAAACTGGAAGAGGGCAGGTTTAGATTGAACATTAGGAAGAAGTTTTTCACTGTGAGGGTGGTGAGGCACTGGCACAGGTTGCCCAGAGAGGTTGTTGAGGCCCCATCCCTGGAGGTGTTCAAGGCCAGGCTGGATGTGGCCTTGGGCAACCTGGACTGGTGGGAGGTGTCCCTGCCTATGGCAGGGGGGTTGGAACTCGATGATCTTCAAGGTCCTTTCCAACCTAAACCATTCCATGATTCTATGAAACACTTGATATTTTGGTCATCTTTCCAAGAGCGATCAAGAGCAGTTCCCTAAGTTGAAGTCCAGCCCTGTGTGAACACCGACAACCATGTGTCACCTCAGAAAGGACCACAGAACATCTCTACAAATCACTTTGCCACAGGCCAAAATCAGTTCCACGCTCTGCACTAAGACTCAGAGACCACTGATAAATACAATATGCCATGGAGAGAGGGGACAAGGTATCAAGGAATTACTAGTGTCATATGTCTCTGAAATAAGATGGCATTTATTAGGCGATAACAACCACGTGAGTCTAAGAAACAGTGGTTTTGGTAACAATAAATTTTGATTATCTCAAAACACAGGGAACATAAGTGTTAGCTGGAGAACTAGGAACATAACCCAGAAGACAATGCGTAGGGCTGACTCTCCATTGCCAGGCATCCAAATGCCATCATACAGCATCGCTGCGGGAGCAGCACTGCTCCTTTCACATCGTTTACATGACACCAGTAGGCACAAGTGCACAAAGCAAAGCAGACCCTATTCTGCTGCCCTAACCACAAAACACTCCGTGCCTCTAGATAACAACCCGTCCATACAAGTGGAATAGTCTCTGATTCCTTTCACATTCTTAATTGGTATTTAATATGTAGCCAGATTATTCCCTGGAAAGCATCAGTAAGAAAAATACGTATTTTCTTGTAGTTAAACTCTTAGTTTCTTAGAAAACCCACTGCTTGCAGTTATACTTGGGTCTGGAGAACAATGAACAGCGCAACACATCATTTCTTCTCTGTAAAATGGCTTTACAGTGTAATAAACAAACCATTTCTTTTCATTCTGCATTTACCCAAACACTTTGTCATTTCACATTTAAGTTGTTTAGTAATTTCCGCTACACTGAAAGATGCCAGAAATAAGTCTCTCCTCTTTTGAACTTTAATTCTTCAATATGGAAAAAATAGTTGGGGACCTTTTGCCATACCCAGCTTTACAAACAGGTACTTCAGGAGGCTCAAACAGCCTGTGACAGATTAGGAGCAAGTTCTTTAATTCCTGGTCCGTCACCTTCTTCATGTAAAAATATTCCTTGCAAGAACATTGAAGAGCTTCTGAGACTAATTCAGTAATTTGTCCTGTCTGTTTCTAACTGACTTTCTAATCCATATGATGTTAAAAACAGATGTAGAGAACCTTGCAAATCATGCACTTGGGTTCATATTTTGCTATACGATTGCCGATCATGTATCACCTAGAAATTCTCACTGAAAGCTCAGATTTGTGCTAAATGAGCCTAGGGCAATTTTACTCTTCTCCTGCTACATTAAAAATGACCATTGAGTTGCAGAAAAAGAAGCATTTTAAGAATGTGTTTTCATTTATGGTTTTTCCTCCCCCCCCTTGTTGACCCATGAGTATTTTAACAAACAGTGAGCAAAGCTGGGTTTGATCAAAAGCTCAGCCACATCTGCAGCGAGGGTCTTCGCTCTCTCCGACGTTACGATGGAGAATCTGTGCTGGCAGCTTCGTATCTGGCACAAGAGGTTCGATTTGAACTCGCTTTTAGAGAATGGGGCAAGTCTAATAGAAAATAGTTTCTTTCCTTCTTCTGGACACTAAGATGCTCCTTCCTCATGTAGCTATTTTGAGAGTTTCCTCTTTGAAAGGGTCCAAGGAACAGAAATGGTCTCTGTGCTTTGCCATCAGGGATTTGAGATGCTTCTGATCTTCCCCTGAGCAGGGGCAGTCATCTACAGGCTGATGTCCCACCACCACAGCTCTCTGGGGTGCCCTCAGTGTTACTCCCAGACCTCGTTCCTCACCCGCCTCATCTCCAGGGGTCTGGAGGGCAATAAATAGCACAATCCGTCCTTCCTTCCCCTACAGGCTTAGGCCCTATAATAGGAAAGGCGTTTCTACTTCGCATACAAGTCTTCCAGGGACAGGCTCTGAGCATAAATAAAATGTACAGTATTGATGAATTAAAGTCCTTAACGTATAAAAACATGTTGCTTTGCAAATCTAATTACCATTCTTGCCTGTTGGTGTTTTAAGCAGATTTTTAAAGTGTCAGGCAGTTGGGAGGGTTTGTTTGGGTTTTGGGGCTTTGTGTTGTTTCTTTGTTTTTCATGAGATGCTAATTTGTGGTAATTGTGTTATGCAGTCGTAAGAGCCTGGCTCGGAGGAAGGGAATTATTGGTGTGTGTATTTTAGTAATAACGATTAGAGCGCCAGAGAAAAAAAAAAAAAGACAGGAGAAAGAACATATTACTAAAATGCTCACGCACTTAGGAAGAAAGCTACAGCGTGTTGCTTTGAGGGAATAAAAATCTGTCGAGTATCTCTCAAACACCCATGTTCCAAACACCAGGACAGCACGCCATCGAGATACAAACTGTATACATTTCTACAGATGGAATTAATCTCAGGCAATTAATGGGAATAAAAGAAGAAATGGGCAGTGATTTTTGTTGTAGTACTGGGTGCGTAGAAGCTGTTAACTCCTTTTGTGATCTGAGGTTCATAAGAGAAAGACCCATCAGGAGAGAAAAAAAAAAAAGAAACACCGTTCTTTATTGTTGGCGTTATAGCAATACCTTGATTTCTTAATTAGGAACACAGCGTGCTCTGTTCTGTTCAGGTCTGAACTAAAAGGCAGCTCCAACCCCATGTTGCTTAAGACATAACGCGGCAGATGGGTAAAGGAGCAAACAGGTGCGTCAGGAGCAGGGAGAGAGTTTCGCCCAGGCAAAAGAAGGCATGGCTCGCCATCTGGCTGGCCCAAATCATCGGCTGAGGAGGTCGGCTGGCAGGGCAACAGGTTGGCTTGGAACAGGTTAAAGTAGTGGCTGCAGCGATCTTGCCTAGGTATGATGCTGACTGTCTGATCGTCTCCAGATTTGTGGACTTACGCTACAAACGTCTCTTCCCCTGGAACATCCTGTGCTGGCCACTATATGACAGGCTCCTAAATTAGATGGAACACTGATTTATTCTGGCATGGTAGTTTCTATCCCTAAGAGAAAGGGCCCAGTAACCTCAGCAGACAAGTTTCTGGAGCTCCAGCTATTGATTTTGAATTCAGGGGGCTTTGGATCTCATCGCTGCCCATGCCAGCGCTGCCATCAGAGAGCTGCTCCCTGGAACACACTGCCAAAAGCACTCGCTGATGCCACATTTCTTTTAAAGCTGCTGACTCCTGCTGTCATCAGCTTGGGCCCCTTCCATTTCAAGGCGATCTCGGACAAGACGCAGCGACAGCAAATAACGGGTAAATATACGCCCTATGGAAAGACCGATACATCACCAACACAGTGCATCCTTACCCATCCTTTCCCTAAACAATTTTTCTCTAACGTTGCTGGCAAACAGTTGCTGCCTGGAGATGGCAGTGGGTGACACGAGCTTTGCATTTATGGTCCCAAAGTGCCACAGGCTCCTTGTAGATGAGAGGCTCCATATATCAAGTGTAACTTATGGTTATGTTCTGAGCTGCTCGGAAAGTTACTGGGACAAAAGCTGCTCTTCGAGCACAGTAGGGAGGTGAGGCTTAGCAGAGATGACAGAATTATACGCAACGTCACAAGGCAAGAGAAATCCAGCATGGCCATGCAAGATGCCCTGAGCTTGGACAATCAGCCACCACTCCCAGCAAGACACAGGGACAAATAAAGGTCGCAGTGACTCCCAGCCCCCCTGGAATAAGAGAACATTTCTGAATAAAGACAGAATTTCTTCCCCAGGATTTTTCAGAGCCACGCTTCTCTAAAGTAGTCAAGGAATTTGCTGCACTGCGTGCTCTGGATGGAAAAGAAAGCTTGCAGGCCTGCAGTGAATGCTGAGGCACAAGACCAGACCTAAATCTGGCTCAGATCTGGGAAAGATAAAGCAGCACACTGGTTTTATTTCTGTCACGGTGATGTTATACGGATGGCAATCGGGACCGTTGTACAAAGAGCTGGATGTACCACACTGGATGCATCGTCAGAGCCCGGGCCCTAAGGAGGGTCCTGCCTTGCCAGAAAAAAGTTGGAAGGAGAAAGGGAGATGAAGTGAGATGCTTCGGGGAGAAAAAAATAAGTCAGTGGCACGAAGGCAGGTGTTTCAGCGCTTTGGATCTCAGTGCTTCTCACGTGTGGGCAGGAGCAGGTAAAAACTGAATGAGGTATTTAAACGAGACACACCTTCAATTCTGCCAAACTATTTCACATATTAAAGATTAACGTCAAGCTAAAGCAGAGAAAAACGGCATAAACTCTCACTAGAGAGAAGCAGCAGTAACATCATGGGAAATGACCCAGCTCAACACAGGAGGTAAACAAGAAAGAAGCAGGAGGGATGAAAACTGAAGTAGGCACTCATCTCTGGATAGATTTATTTCAGCAGTAGGTAAAAATCAATCTTCCCGAGGCTACAAAATAGCACCGTCCTCTGTATGTGGTTGGACTTTATCAGATCATCCTGGTAATAAATCAAACCAGGAATTTCTTCATGAGTTACATAGAAATAAACCTTTAACAGCTTCTCTATGTAATTAGGCAGCCTTCAGACCTGCAGCTGAGCACAAAATCCAGTGGCCCAAATCATCATCTGTTGTGAATTAAGAAAGTACCCTTCGCTTTAATGAAGCTGTCTTGATTTATGCAAAAGCATGGATCTTGTTTAGCGAGTATTAGCCTATGCTTAAGTGATTTAGGAACACGGTGAAACAGTCCCTGTGAATCCCAAGATGGAAAATTTCAGACACTTCTAATATGTGGACATCTCACTACTAAAGCGAGTAGGAAATCAAGGTACAGATCTATCTTGTTTGAAAACTTCAGCCCCTTTTGCCCAGCACTTTTTTTAACTCACGGTTTGGATGCTCACTTTGAGATCTCCAAACGACTTGGGTAACTTTCACCTTTACTTCATTTATCTAGTACATAGAGATCTTCCCATCAATATGTCACCTCTAGATTTAAAGATCATTGTACTTGCCAATGAGGCTGTTCAGGACAAGTAAATCATCAGTACTGAACACATACTGCTCTCTTCTGAGTCTCAGACTATAGGCAGAGGTATCCTCCAAGGTCCCTGTTCTCAAGGTACAGTGGTTGTCTTCAACATATAAGCAGCTGCAGCCCAACAGCAACTATGCTGGGTTGATTTTATTTTTTTTTTCTTTTTAAATACTCAGAAGTTTGCAATTTATCTTCAACTCAGCTGTGCTATAAGCTTCAGGCTGTCCAAATCTTAAAAGACAGAGGAATGAGTCTACTTCCAGCTTCAAGTTTAATAGACAACATTTAATCTGTCTTGCCTTTGGGGTGGGTTTTCTTTCCTACCCAAGCAGAAGATAAACCCTTACCAAAGCCTGAGGGATGATTTCTCAAAGCAGTACTTTCCACTGCTTTCTGAATAGGTGAATAACTCCCACCATGTCAAAGCCTACAGCACCTCGGAGAAGTTGTTCCGCTCCTGGTCCCAGACACAGGTTGCCTCCATGGTCTGGCTCTGAGCTAAGCAGATTAACAGTGGTACTTTATTAAATGGCATTGGACACACAAGCAATGGGATGCTGGGCCTTTGTATGACATACTAGTTAAAAAAAAAAAAAGAAAAAAAGACAATGCTGGCCAAAAGCCAGGATTAAAGGCTCTCATTTTAACAAAGGCAGCAGATAAGAAATGGCCAGGAGCTTAGAAAGGGCTGAGCAGCTGCGCATTGCCTGGAGCCCTCCCTTGGGAGCCCTCTCATGCTAAATTATACTCACAATGAGTATAATTTACAACGCAGAAAGCATAGGATCTTGTTTGTGTTGAGTGCAATCTAGACAGAGTAGGTACAACCCCTACTCCAGACGGATTACAATACCAGCAGATAAGAGAAGGGAGAGAGAAGCATTATTTCCTCTACTTCACAGATAGGGAAGATACACTTAGAAATAGGCTTGCCAAAGATCACCGAAGAAGGCTGCAGTAGAAACAAGGACCAGGTCCAGGACTCTTCTTCCTTCCACCTGCCTTTCTCTGCAGACCTTCACTGTAGAAAACCACATCGGGTGGGACCCCAGAGGTCATTTAATCCTCTTTCAACAGAGAATGAAAGCTAAGTGAAACACTGTGACAGATCTTTGCCTAACCTGTCCCTAAAAACTTCCAGTGATGGCTATTCATAAACTCTACAGGCAGTCTTTCACCTGTCTTCAGAGACCCAAAGTTTGAGATTAAAGAGCTCCCCCTTTCCCCGCTCCACAGGTCGCGTTTTCTAGACTTGTATCGTTCTCACTGCTTTCTCCTGAATTTTCTGATTAGTCCAAGATTAAATTGGACATGAACAACCCCAGCATGTCCTGCCACAGTACAAAGTACTGCATATAAGTAGAAAGACTGCTTCATAAAACTTAGATGTGACAGTCCTGTCCACCCTTACCTGGTAACATACCGTACTTTGTTCAGTGCCCCTTCTGACCTTGGACTGTTCGTGGTCTCCGGTGTAGGAGTTCTTCAATGCAATGCTGTAATTTTTCTCTGAGGATTTTAGGAAAGAAAACCTACTGTCTGGCACTTCTTTCTGCTTCCCTCCACTTCAGAAAGATGTCCTCTAACAAGGGTATTACTCATAGATGAGCTGACACTTTGAGTACAGTGTTAATGACTGAAGCTACAAATAAAAATTTATTTTCATGGTGCATTTAAGAGCTTGGAACAAGCCACCAGTATGAATAGGTCATATGTACCAATACAAACAAAACCCTGGGTGGAGTTCATCTCTCTTCCCTCCTCCCCCCCACCATCATTTAGACTCATTTTCCAATTGATCGAGTGAAATAGATTTGCCTCATCCCAAGATAGGCATCTAAAAGAGGTCTGCTGAATCATGGCCTTGAAGGGTCCTCAGTAACTCAAGCTTCCCTTTATTCCATTCGGCTTCACCCTCTCCCGACAGCCTTTGTTACTCGGGGCAGGACCGCGGCACAGCCCGACCCTCCAGTAGGCACAGGGGCTCAGTCTTAGCTCAAGGCCTCTTGGCAGCCTTCAAAAAACAAGTGTTACGTCGGCAGAGCGAGCAGCACAGGTGCCTGGAAAACTGTGGGGAAACAGCAGCTGAGCATTTACAGATGGCCTCTCGTTTTTGCTGTTTGCAAGCTTCTTTAAATTAGTTTGAAAATTTTCCCACCCTCCCCTTGCAAAGTTGTTGGGACAGCGGTGAAGGGTACTGAGAAGCCCAGCGCCGCATTCAGTGCTCTGCTGGGGCAACCCGAGCATCACTTCTAAACTTGCCTCAGTTCAGGAAACACGTGAAGCCAACAAACAAACTTTCCCTCTCGAAGTTACTGCCCAGGAGGAGGAAGGGGGAGAGACTGTCCTGCGAGAGCAGGCACGTGGTTCACCCGCTTCCCTGCAGCTATAGGAACTGCTTTCCTTTGGCTGCAAAATCCTAATCTCTGTTCTGCTTCCCTCATTTCACTTCAGGACACCGGTTTTATATTCATCTGTTCATCATCAGTGACTCAGGGCACTTTAAAAAAAAAAAAAGGCAGTTAAAAGAGCTATGTGAAAGATCAACCTCACCTCAACAGCACATTCTGCCCAAGGCATTTCATACTTTAACCCCCATCTCCAGTTAGCTGGGCTGCCTACCCCGGTAATTTATCCCAGCGTGAAGATTGCACGGTCAGTGTGTCTGTCTCTCCTTGTTATTTTCTTCATGCTCAGTTTGCCTGGCAGGCAATTCTCTTTTTATATCACAAGAATTACTTGTTAGCCTATAAAACAGGAGCTTGTTAGCTGGCTTCCACTTTCTGATCTCTGCAGGAACTGGTAGTTTGCATGGGAAAGGAAAAAAAAAAAAAAGATATTTTAAACACCGCTTGTCATCAGATTAAGTGCTCTTTCTTTCTGAGCAATACGGGAATGGCAGGGCATTACGGTAATGGCAAGGATACTGCCTGCTACATCAGCAGAGCAGTAAAGTTACTGCTGCTCCTTGCCAGTGTGGAGCTGAGCACTGCAACTGGGGAGGGACGCCTTGAGGGATGCTGGAGTCGAGCCCCCCACAAGCACTGGGACACAGGGAACCAGTCCCACTGTGAGCCGTCGACGTACTCATGGGGAAATAAAGGGAGAAAAGCAATGGATTTTTGAGGCACAGAGTCCCATCCCTGCATGGAGAGAGGAGCCTGCTGTGCTGTGCTGTGAATCTCCTTTCCAGATGCTCAGAGGAGCTGTGCTGCCTTCTAGAGACTACAGAGGTGAGTGTGGACTGGGGCAGGCACCAGGGTCTAGGGCACGCTCTTCCCCAGACCGTCTCTCCCCACAGGTTGAGTGTTATCTGGTTGGTTTTGAGCATGAATATCTGTCAGTCCTTTCTGCTGCATCTCCTGGACTTACTGGGAAGTTTTGCTTCATGTGCTTTAACGAGCCAAGTTTGATCATTTCTTAATTTTAGATAATGATTGTCCACTGTCAATCCTATAATGGCCACAGTTATAACGGTTAGAGAAGCTCCATGCTACACTCACTTTTTATTGATGTGCTTAGTGAAAACTGTCCTTTTCTTTCTTGGAATTATTCTTCAATATATCCCATTTCATTTCAGTGCACGGAAGGTAAATTCCCACAGTGCAATACCTGTTCGTCCCCCCTCCTCCCTGCTCGTCAGCTGGGAATTTCAGGCATTCAGAGATTTAAATGCCTTTGCCTGCAGGAAAACTCAGTTTTGAGGTTCAGCTCCGTGACAATTGTTGCTGCTCAGTGTTTGTATAAAGTGCGAACTGAGGGACTCATCCGAGAGACCCAATATTAGGACACTTGGAGAGTCTTACCTTATCTCAGATTTAACAGGAGCAGCCTTAGTGGTGGCTTTTCACATGTCTAATCAATGTTTTGGATGGGAACGCTATATGCACACCTAGGTGCTGTGAAAGGCTCTCCAGCCCACACTTTGTAGCTTTCCCCTCCGTGCCCCCCACGTCTCTGTTCCCAGGCTTATCCTCACTTTTCCATCTGATGTACCTTTTCTCCATATTTAGTCAGCCAAGGCTGAGCTTGGCTTCCAGATACTCTGAAACGTTGTGTCACTCAGTAGGAAACTTGTTCCTCGCAACATCTTCTGCTTGGCAGGAATGGCTTTTTCCTGTAGATTTCTGAAGTGGGCAGTTTAGCTGGACTAACGAGCGGTTCAGCGGGTAAAGGAGTCACTTAATAAAGAAATCTTAGACTAAATTCTGGACTTATAAATCTGCTTCACAGTTTGTAGTCCTGAATTGTGTCCCACAGGTTTCTAACTCTCCTAGAACCGGTCTCTGCAGGTGAAATGATAATTAGGATTGATCGCTATCCCTAAAGGCAAACCAACTGCTGCTGAGGGCATGGTCAGAAAATCCAGGCAACAAAATCCACGTTGATCTTAGCTGCTGTTAAACAATACTGGGCTGAAAAAGGTTGGTTCCACTGGCTGGAGCCTGGGTGAGGAAGGCTCCCTAAAATAGCCTCCTGCTCTATTCTTATATGGGAACCACAGCAGCAAGTGAACGTTGCTTTTGGAATCACATTGTTTGTGTCTTTGTCTCCTTCAGGGGGGTGACAATCTGCAAAGAGCACAACAGCGTGCATCGTTGACACAGCAAACTTCACTTTCCCCTTCAGATGAAGTCAGAAGCTGATGTAAATGAACTTTAATTCGCAGTCCAGGAGCTCAAGTGACAACTGCTCCACAGCACGGGGAAGCTTTGATTGACACTTCAGACCCTGAAGATGGGTAGTGGCACTTATCTCAAATGACATTGTTGAGCAGACACAGCAGCAGCCTCCACCTTGTCAGGTTTCTAAGTGACTTGTAAGGCAGAATCAGGACTACCACAAGACAATCAAAAGCATCAGTGATTTCATCTTGGAGGAAGCCTAAATTTGAGACCCGTTGGAATATTTATGTTACCTAAATATCGAGTCTTCCCAAAAAGGCAGAAATGATTTTAACCTGCAATTCAAGTGTTTCTCATCATGTAATCCTGGAAAGTAGGATAAATAGCCTCTGTTTTGTGTAGCCTCACTTCTGCACCCTAAGAAAAATGCAAAAGGAGTTAAATCTGGCTTGGAAATAGTGGCTATTAACTGTGCTGTAACAGTAAAAACTTGAGGAGAAAGGTAGATTTTCTAATATGTTTCTGGATCCTTCTAATTGTTCCTGGTGCTGCACTTCTAAGACGTTCTTAAAACCCCTTTTCCCCAGCAAAGCCAGGCAAGTGTTGCCTGTAGGACCTTCCAAGAATTGATCTCATCACTCTTTCTACCTGAAAAGGGAGTGAAGTACAACAGCCTCACATGAACATTATCAGCCGCTCACCATGGCTTTCCTCCCTGGAAACTCCTCCGACTGCTCCAACTGCACCCACCCCGTGGGGCCTGTGAACATTTCAAAAGCCATTTTACTAGGTGTTATTCTAGGGGGGCTGATAGTTTTTGGGGTTTTGGGTAATATTCTGGTTATCCTCTCTGTAGCCTGCCACAGACATCTTCAGAGTGTTACCCACTACTATATAATTAACCTGGCTGTAGCTGACCTCCTCTTGACTTCCACTGTCCTGCCCTTCTCAGCTACTATGGAGATTTTGGGCTACTGGGCCTTTGGGAGAATCTTCTGCAACATCTGGGCAGCTGTCGATGTCCTTTGCTGCACTGCTTCCATTATGAGCCTCTGTATCATCTCGATAGACAGATACATCGGGGTGAGTTACCCGCTGAGATACCCGAGTATAGTGACAGAGAAGAGAGGTCTCCTGGCACTACTCTGCGTTTGGGCATTGTCGCTGGTGATATCGATTGGACCTCTTTTTGGCTGGAAGGAACCAGCGCCAGAAGATGAGACCATCTGTCAAATCACCGAGGAGCCTGGCTACGTGCTGTTCTCTGCTCTAGGCTCCTTCTACCTCCCCCTGACTATTATCTTGGTGATGTATTGCCGAGTGTACGTAGTGGCCAAAAGGGAAAACAAAGGTCTGACTTCTGGTCTGAAGACAGAGAGATCTCGTTCCGAAGAAGTCACCCTCCGGATCCACCGTAAAAACGCTCCTGAAGCGAGCGGGTCGGCATCCAACCCCAAGAGCAAGCATCATTTCTCAGTGCGTCTCCTCAAGTTCTCCAGGGAAAAGAAAGCTGCCAAGACCTTGGGAATAGTTGTGGGATGCTTCGTTCTGTGCTGGCTTCCATTTTTTGTCGTAATGCCTCTCGGTAAGTAAAGCAAAACCCTCTACCTTTTGCAGCACCTCCCCTGGAGGGAGGGCTGTGTTTGTGCCTGTGTACAATAACGGTGATTAGAAAATCTCTGAGGGAATAATTTTCTATTGGAAGTCTGTCAAAAATCAAAACATTCACCATCACAAAGGAGTGAACGTAAAAGATAATAGTCTCAAATGAAACAAACCATCTCTGGTTCAAAGAGAAGCATAATATTCTGAAAACGGTGGAAAGGATTTAGTACTCTTTTTCCATACAGAAAATACTCTTTCCAAACTAGGAGTGTTATTTCTGACCAGCTCTGCTATAGGAACACTATCTTTAGGGGGGGTGTTTTCATATCTAAGCTTGCAGCCAGTTCTTCAGGTGATATAAATATGTAAAAGGTTAAGGCATTCAGGGTCAAAGTAGCTGTTCACAGATTTGGGGCCAGACCTCCTGGAGTGCTCAGCACCTAATACTTCCCACTATAAGGAAAAAATCAGCTTCCTGTCACTGTGAGATACCATACTCCAAATGAAATGAACATATTTTTTTTTAATTTGTCGCATGACCAGTCAGAAGACAGCAGTGAGGATCCTTCAAACTAGTTTTATGCATCTCTGGCTCGCATCTATTGTGGAAACCCACTGAGCCCACTGGCCAAACACTGGCTTCAACCACCACGCTGAATATGAATATTTATTCACCAGTTGTAATTCTAAAGGGGTGGAAAGTCGGGGATTTGTTCTGCTTTGCTATCACTGAAATATAAAGAACTAATTAGAATTTTAATTAAAACTTGCTCAGTCACCTCTGATGTGATTTCAGGATTTAAAAGCAGAATACTAATTCCACACCTATATCTGAGTGTGTTGTATGTGGCGCATCACACTGAAGTTTGCTCTGCAACAGCTGTACTAAATATTAGTTTTTGAAACATGGAACCTTAAACCTGTGCATTGCTCAATTTCAGTAGCTTTTCCTACAGAAAGGGCTTATGCTGTACAGGAAAAATGAAGTAAGATTGCGTGGAAGTTTTAGCTAGTAACAGAACAATGTGTAAAATTAAGAAAGAAAAAGCAGCCTGAAAAGAAAGATTTGTGAATTTTCTTTTTTTTTTAAACCTTATAAAAAGCTGTTCTTTTTCAAGATTACCAGGTTGTTTCATGAGAACTTGTCACTAATGTTGCCATGTGAAAAACCCAAACCTAGAGAATCTTTTCTGTTGGTCAATACTGGGAAGTGCTGGAGTAAGAGATGTAGATGTTTCAGGAGGAGGAGCCCTGAAAGACCTGGCTCGTGCCGTCCAGGGTGTCAGCATGTTGGAATGCTGGTTGCCAGGATGTCTGAAACATACCCAAAAAGGGTTTGCGAGAACCCATTAAACACACTTCTTTTCATGTGCAAACGTGGTTGCCCATACAGAGCTGTTGTTAATTAATTTGCTTTGGATTTAAGAAATTTTCTGGATTCAAGAGTGGCTTTGCATCTTACTTTGATCCCTTATAAGGAAACTTTATTGAGGTTAGTTTCCCTGTCTTTGTGGGGTTACTAAGTTATTTTTAAAGGCTGTAATAAGTCTTTCAAAACCTATTTGCTATTTCCGTTTAAAGACAAAAAAACTATTGAACAGACAAGATGCAAAAAATAACACATCTTCAAAAAAACCAAGGAAACCCATCTTGAAGCAGACTGTCCGACCGACCTGAGACTGAGCCAGACTCACCCAGAGGTGGTTGCATGTGGCACCCTACACCTATACCATGCAGAACACTCTCTAAAAGACAGTAACCATTTCCAGACCTATTCTGCAGCCAGGTGAAGGCAGGCATGGGGAGAAGGGACCCAGCCAGGAGGTCAGACTTTGCAGATAGGCAGAAACCATTGGCAGTTGTGGAGTTCACAACTGCCCACAGTTGTGGGCAACAACAACTTTGTTGTGCAGAAGACCAGCTCTGCAGCTTTGTGGCCATGGGATAGACCTATCAATGGTCCCATCAACCATGGGCTGCTGCAGGTCACTTCAGTCATTTGCAGGAGTCAGAGCCTTCCAAAAGCAGGCTGCCCTCGACAAAGGTTGCCCACGAGACAGACCATCCTTAAACTATGCTGCACAAACCACTTCGGACAACTGGCAGGCGCTTACCAGTCTATGCAGTAGAAGTTCCCAAAACATAAGTTTATTTTACTGTGATCTACAGCATCTTCAAGATCCCCATAACTATTACCATCAACTCTACCAGCCAAGAACCACTTTAAAACAAGAAACACCATGCTCGTTAAAGTGTTTAACCAATGGGGTAGAAACTTTTGAGGTGAAGGTACGGGAAAGGCAAGGGTGATAGAAGAATATCAAGAGGGTAATAAAGGCATGATATCCATATTGGCAGCTGCTGCTGAAAATAACTGGAGAAACAGCTTGAGTATCCTTGCCACAAGACAATATCTTAATTGAAATCAGCATGTAAAATTGCCAGTTGCAATCTGCACAAGTAATGTCTTTCTTACCTTCTTAGATGGATGGAGTTTCATTCCAGGCAAAGGGAGCGTGCAAAGGCTTTGAGTCCAATAGTCCAATGCATCTTCCCCTCACTTGGCTTTGTGGAGTAAGCCAGGAAATTGTGATCCTGTTGTATGAAAAATACTGAGGTTACAATTTGTTTTTTCTCTGCATGCTGGAGTGCAAACCCACCCTTCACAAAACTGCTCTAAGATAAGAGTATCAAAACAGCTGATTTCCCCTGGAAGAAGTCAGGGTTTTTTTCCTGAATGTACATTTTTTTCCCCCTCTTTAGAGGTGACAAGTGGATCATATCAAAGCTTTCCTGTAAAATCTTCTTTGAACTCAACCTATCTTCACATTGTTTAACAAAACCTTCCAAGTCAAATCTCAAATGCATCCCAATTAGATCCGCAGTCTTTATATTCCCCTAATTAAATCTCAGTTCTTCTGTAGGCACGTAGCTTTCCTAGTGCAATGAGAAGCCCTTTTCCATGATATCTTAGGGAAGGCTTAGACCTTAGAAATGCAGGGTAAGAGACAGCAATCAGCATCTAAACAGGAGTTTAAACAGAGCCAGCAGGAGCTGTGAGGGCCTTTGTCTGTGTCCATCAGCCTCTACATACAAGAGTTCATAGTGAGCTCAAATTCTGTCTCTGCTCCACAGCAGTGGAAGTCTGGCAGCGTAGAGTGATTTTTATTCTGCAGACCTTCCTTTGAACTGCTATTACACAAAGTAAACTGTAAACCCATTGCTGAATTAACTTTATTGGGGGAATTCTGCACAGACTCTTCCTATAAATGTCATTGCCCAAGAGCAAGCATGTCCAACGCTTTAGCCCTAGTAATAGGTTGTAAAGAAAGGCTGATGTCCATGTACATCTACAGCTCTCTGCAATTGCTTCCCAAGCAGAAGCTTTTCAGATGTGTCCTCCAAACTTTCCTCATTCTACACTAAGCATCCACTTTTCTATAAGGGTAAGTATAGAAGGGATATATTCAACAGAAGGAAATGTTTATCTTCTGAATAGATTACTTGCCTATTTGGAGCTCTAAATACTTTCACTGACTGCCAGTTCTTTAGTACAGGCTGATGTTTGCTCCAAGCAGACTATGAGAGCAACCTACCCCATCCAGATAGTTTATTATTCAGCTCTTCAGAGAAGGTGGCTGGAAAGGAACTTTCCCTGTCCACTCTAGGGCTATTGCTCTCACACATTGTCATATACTCCTGTTGCATCACTTTCTTAATCTCTCTTTCTCCTCTGCAACACTTAATCACCATATTCCCAACTGCTACCCACTTATGAGTGACTTGAGCTTCCCCATTTAACATGTCCTCATGTTAATTTACATGGCGAGAATAGCTTTAAAAGCTTTTTAGCGCAGACCTTCACACTTTGGTTACCCCATGGTTGGCTCCTTCCTCAAAACATAACTGCTCCAAAGCACTGCATTTAAATAGCTAGGAGGAGTGGAAGCCACAGATTATGGCCTATGCGCTCCTTTACATGAGAAGGATACACTGCTTTACTGAAGGGAGTTAAGATCTACGACCTAGCTAGGAGGACCAGCAGGTGACAGAGCTGCATTTTTGTTTCCTACATGTCAAAGCCTTCTTATCACCAAGTTTCTTTTTTTCAAGTGAGCTATAAACTGAAACCCTACTCCTCTTCCCAAAGTTCTTTAAGATCTTGTTTGACATGTAGCCAAGGTTCTTTAAGATCTTGGGGCAAAACAAATGCCCTAAAGTAAGCTGTTCAAATTAGAGCAACCCTATTCTCTCAGGTACCAGCACATAGGGACTACTCAAAGCTGAGCTAGAAACCTGAGAGCAGGCTCCTAGAGCAACTTGAACCTCAAGGAGCAGTAAGAGCAGGGCTGCTCCATGAGGGAGGACAACCCAGGAACAGAGGGTGACAACAGCGTAGGCAGGAGCCATGCCCTCCCCAAAAGCACACACCGTACCTGGGCAGAAGCAGGCAGAGGTGGCATCTGTAACAGGTTCAGCTGACAGTCCAGCAATCACCCAACAAGCACAAAAGAACAAAACAGCCAGGGAAGAACAAACCCAAGCTTGTCCACATCACTCAAAGAAGGTTTAGAAGAAGAGCCTGACCTTATATGCAGCTCCTAGGCCAATGGGCAGAGGGGCTGTGGGTAGAGGCTACAGATGAGGCCCATCTGGGCAATTAAGGCTTGTTGGACCCTGGTGCTCTGCAATAACAGCCTGCCATACAGCATGTTTTATTCCATTTCTGCTTTTTGTGTTCTTCTTGCAATTGCTAGAAAGGGATAGAGACAGATATAGAAACAAATACTCAGAGACAGAAGAGTCCAGAAATCCAGTGCATGCCCATAGTGATGTAACCTCATCCTCAACATCACCTTGCAAAGTGGTGTCAGCTGAGAGATCAGACCTTTCCCTCTAGTGGGAGACACTTACGGACTGCTCTGGGAATTTTTCATTTTCAACAACGTAGATGGCAGCGCTTGGAGGTTGTTTTGAGGTGAAACACGCACAGAAGTGATGGAAAAAAGAAAAAGGCCTGAGATATAACACAAATCGTCCTAAGTGGGGATTTATGGTTCATCTTAACAAACCCTTAGAAGCAAATAAACTCACAGAGCTTTGTTTGTTGTCCACTTGCTGTGGTGCACTAGCTTAAATCTATCTGGTTGCAGATGTCGAGTTCAGAAGCAGAAAGAAGAAAAAAAGGAAAGTCTGAGCCAGGATGTCAGAGGGGAAAAAACGATCCAGACTGCTAAACTGGGCAAGGGAGAGGAAAGCTTTTAGCATTTGTCAATCATTCTCATGATGAAGAGAACAGAAAAGAGGATACGCTGGAGGGTATTTATATTTGTAGTAGAGTAGTAAATTAGTCTTGTGAGCTGCCACAAACACTGTCAAGGGAATCCTCTAATCCTGTCTACGTGCCTGTCTGCAGCTGGTTTCTAATTACTCTTTTGTGGTTGTTTTTTAAGCGGAGTCAAAGAGAATGACTCTCTGCTTTCACTAGAGGTAAAGCAGAAAAATAAAATGCGTTTTTCTGTCACTGCCATTGATGCAGTATCTCAGGACGTCACAAGGTGAGGAGTAGGAACATGCACCAACGGCTGCAGATAGGTGGATTTATCCCTGTGTTTTCCTGTGAGGTTTGCATTTCTTGTCTATATCATCGCTTCTTATGTGTTTTACTAAGGTGGCAGATTTAACTATGACACCTTGCTCGAGCTCCAGAGGCGTGAGTTCATACCCAGTCCACTCAGCTGTAAATGGGAAACTCATTTTTGGAAGTCACAGGCGGCCAGACGTGACAGAAAAGCTGCAGTTGTTTGTATGTTATCAGATACAGAGATTAATTTACCTTAATCACGCCACTACGGCATGATTGACCTGTCCTCCTCTATGTTGCAGTGCTGGGACAACACAAAGGGATTTTTTGTCCATTAGGGTAGAGTGTTTCCCAAAGGCTGTGCTTCAAGGACCCATCTGATTTTTGGTACCAGTGAAAAACATATCAGGTATAGCTTTATGGCCTCTTGCTCTTTTCAAGATCATCTGAGTCTCGAGTCAATGTGTTCTCCTGCCGGAACATGTTCAGATCAACTCCCACAGCTTCTGGATAAGCCGTCCTGTGTTCTGCCCACGGACTGTCGAAGTAACTGGGCTGCGGACCGTGTTCCTTTGTCAACGCGAACCGGAATATGACAGGGTCGTGTCAGGGCACTAAAGCCATGGTCTCTGCTTCACCCATGTCTTATCACAGCAGGAGTTCAAATAGCTGCTGCTGTCTTGAAGTTTATACTCTGCAATTCGCTCTATTCCCTACTCCTGCAGGCAGCGGTGTTTTAATGAGTGAAATCTCAGAGTAACACACAGGATCCACCAGTGTGAGATACCAAGAGCAGTTAAAACACGGTTTTTAGGGTCTTTTGGGGACACGAAAAGGCAGGGTTTGTGATTCATCCATCCCCCCTAGGTTATGCAGCAGTATAGTGGGAACCGCCGGGGTGTGCGATGCAGCAGAGAGCTGGGATCCCTCAGTAACAGGTTAACTGCAGCTGATGAACAGAAAGTCACCAATTTCCTGCAGAATGGAGACAATTTTGATTGATGGTACCAAAGCAATGGGTAGCATTATTTTATTCCGTGAAGGTGTTTACGTGATGGGAGGATAAATAAGTTTGCTGATGAGGAAAATAAGGAAGAGAAAGCAAAAGTTTTGCTGGGAACCATGTAGAATTGCACCAGCCTGCCAGGGAATCACTATCCTGGCATTTCCCCACACAGAAGGTAAATAGCTTAACTCCCTTTCATGAATCACCTCTTTTCTTCTTTAGAATTGGATAGATGGTCTCATGGCAGTAAATATCATAGAATCGTAGAATGGTTTAGGTTGGAAAGGACCTTGAAGATCATCGAGTTCCAGCCCCCCTGNTCCAGGGATGGGGCCTCAACAACCTCTCTGGGCAACCTGGGACAGTGCCTCACCACCCTCAAAGTGAAAAACTTCCTAATGTTCAATCTAAACCTGCCCTCTTCCAGTTTAAAACCATTCCCCCTCGTCCTATTGCTACATGCCCCAGTAAAAAGTCTTTCCCCATCTAAATATAAGCACAGGATCCTCCTGTCTCTCCTACTGCTTTACTTGGAGGGCAGAGAGTAAGGCAAGCAGCCCATGCACTCCCTCAGCATCATCATGGCTGGGCTGTCCAGATATTCAGAGAAACAAGGACCTGAATCCCCTTTCATTTCATTGTTCAGCTGATAATATAATAAAATAAAATGAATAAAAGCTGTGACTACCTAACCCTCAATATAGTTTTCATATCAGAAACCACTGAACTCCAGCCATGGAGGAAATATTCAGAGCGAGATTCCCCGCATTAGAATTTCAGTGTGTTCCCTCAGTGACAAAAAGAAAAAAAAAATGAAGGGAAAAAAAACCACCCCAAGAATAAATGCCCAACTCATTCTCTGTAGCACAGATCAGGGAGAAGAAGGGTGTTTACAGTCCTTGAGCCATGGGGCACACGTATGTGTGTCTGTTAAGCCATTGAATGGGGAGAAAATAAGCCATGAAGATAAACAGCCAAGATATTTCCTTGGCAAGCGTTGTTTGGTTTTGGTTGTTTTTTGGGGTTTTTTTTTGCTAAGCACAAGGTGTATTTTTCACAAACAAAGACTGGAAAGGCTTTGCTGGGGTAGGTTGATAACTCAGCTACACTGAAGCCAATGGCAAAGGTCCCACTAACATCCCCGTGGCCAACATTTCTCCACCGTTACCGAGTCCGGAAACGTTGTGTCCCACTGACTCATAACACAGCGAAGCAGCAGAAGGCGTTGGTGATATTAATAGCCATTTACACTGAAAACGAGAGAGACAAAGCGGAGTCAGTTGTGCTGTGTTTCATGATTCACACCCGTGGCCCTCCTGCACGCACCACCTCTCAGAGAAGGCTTGTCCTTGTCTTCCAAACGTTCCTGCTTTGTGTAGTCACCACTTTCAAGTCCCTGAAGTAAATGAACCAAGAATGTAATTTTTCCCTGGTTCTCAAGCGTCTTGGCGCAATTTAGGAGTTGTTCGTTATTGAAAGGCGATGAGTGATTCCCCCACCCCACCCAGCAAATGTCAGGATTTGTTTTCAATCTGGATGCATGAGGGAGAGAGACTCAGCTTTTGCTGAAGAAGATAATTCCCGTGTTGCCAACCCCAAGCGTTCCAAAATCACGACTGACAATGGCAGAGTGACAAACTCGTGAGACAGGGTGAGATAGACTCATCTTCTCAGACTGTTCTCTGAAGCACCCGCTTGGTTTTTTTTTTCAATTTTTAAAGGAAAGTTAAGATCTTGTCGTAAGCGCATAGCTCCGAGAGCGAGGGCTTCGGGACAAATATCAAACATCTTAAAAATGTGAGCAACAAGATCCGGACTCATTCCACTGCAGTAACAGCATGGGAGCTGGAATTTCAATGACAATTAAATTGATTTGTAAAACAATGTGATTATTTGGGTTTACACGGGTAACAAAACCTCAGTTTACCTTCCCATGGTTTTTTATCAGCTTTCTAAATCTGCAACAGCCCACAGTGAATCTGGAAATAGTTGCTTGCTGAGATGTTTGCTCTTTGCCAGAAATATCATCCATCGAAAGTGGGTACAATATGAAACAGAGCATAAATTAGGTCTGAAAAAATCCAAATAATCAGAGCACCATTCCCAGACTGACCCATTCCTGCTGCTTGTCCTTTCCACCCCTCACCTGTGCCCGAACCCCCGCACCCTCCTGACGTCCCAGAGATCTGAATTCAGGCCTTTGTGAAGAGAAACAAACTCTCGCTCCTCCTACATCTGCTTATTATGGGTCAGGGATATCCAGGCACGGTGTCTCTCATTTTCCACCTGAATCAGCCACAATATTCCAGGTCCCGGGACAGGCACGGCTGTAAAGGTGCGACACTTGCCACTCGCAGGCTCTTACCCTTCCTCATGCCTATGAACCGCTCTTCTGCATAGAATCATAGAATTGCTGAGGTTGGAAGGGACCTTTAAGATCATCAAGTCCAACCATTAACCTACCCTGACAAAACCAGTTCTAAACCAAAAACCCAGAAGCGTTTCCTACTGTTGAAGGGTTCTTCGATCCCATTTCTTGTTCCCACAGAAACTACTTTCCGTAAGGGAGCTGCAGGGTGAGACGTGCTGGGAGAGCACATATGTACAGAGCACAGATGTTGTGTGTCTGTGGCAGTACACACATATATATATATAAAAATATATACTTTCCAGAGTGTGGTTTGTGTTCTGACCCGAGATGCAGTATAGAATGCCAGTCTTATGGAATAAAGTTCAGTGCTAACACAGAGCTTGGGAACACAGGACGCAATGCATTTATCAATGTTTGTAGAGCAGACTGCCCCACGAGAGATCCAGGGTGCCCCCGGTGCAGAGTTAATCTGTGTGGGGACATGAGTGCTCCTCTGTGTTCCTCCGGGTCTTTAGGGCAATTGCTTTGGCATAGCTGCTGCCCTCTAGCTTGACCCCTTCAGGGCAGATCCCAGGACCTGAGTTTTAAGCTTTGCCTCCCTGTAATCCAGACCGCTATCCCTGTTTCCAGTTCGTTGTGATTCCAGAGGCATATTTCCCATATGTCAGAGGCAAGAGATGTTAGGGGTTTGGTTTGACTTCTCTGCAAGGTTTACCAGAGGTACTTCTCCTGATTCCCTAGGACACTTCAAGCTCTGATAGCGTAACGCTAACAAATACTGCTTGGTTCTCTGCTCACAAGGTGCACTGGCACTGCGGTCATCTTCTGGGTGGAATCTGTAACACACGACATAAAAGGGGGAAAAAATTAGTGAACCTAAACAGAGCTGCAAGATTTAGTAGGAGATGGATTTTAACACCGCTATGGGTCCATGGGTCAAAAAAAATGCATGGGATCTTACACCCACTGTGCTGACAGAGACAATGCAGATGAAACAAATACCACAAGTTTCTGCAGTCTGGCAGCTTCTAAATCCCCCGGTGCTGTCCGTCAGTGAAACGACGCACGACATCAGTCCTGGTTTTTAAACAACCTATAATCAAGCAGCTCTGTAACTTCTGACAAATGACAAAGTCAAATTACATCTTTGTGACTGAATTGGCACTTACTCACCAGGAGGTACATGGAAAACTTATCTCTCAGATCTGAAGAAAGTTCAAGTTGACAAACAGGAAAATAAATGATGAGGGAAGGGAATGTAATCCTGACATTTTCAGGGGTGAGTGATGAAATACTTAATGGCAAAGGATCTCAGGAGGCTAATAGTACATTTTATTTTATTTAATTTTCATACAACAAGCAATTGAATTGTGCTACTGACACTTGAGAGTCCTCAACCTTTCGAAAACAAAGCAGGAATTCAAGCATCATTTAATCAATCTACAATTCAAAGGCAGTAAAAGATCAGTTGAAGTTTTCTTTACTGTTCTTCCAGCACAGACTGCAGGGAGACAATGGAAGATGAAGCCTCTAAACTGTAATCAGTTTTGCCACTATTTACCATTTTATTCCTGACAGCATACCAGGGAAGACATTAAGGCCTGTAAAAAGGACAGAGAATTAGTTTTAAAAAAGAAAACTTTTCACTTCTCAACTGCTGCTCACTCTCCAGCTCTCTTGGAGGATACCTGGATGGCAGCACTTTATTAATCTATGATTACACCTCATCTGGAGTGAGACAATTGGAAAAGCTTACNGATCTACCTCATCTGGAGTGAGACAATTGGAAAAGCTTACTCTGGAGAATTAGGTGCTATAATAATAATAATAATAATAATAATAATAATAATAATAATAATAATAATCCTGTTTTCTCAGTCCTGGCTGCTAGTAGGCAAGTGTCCAAACCCAAGCTGACACTAATTGGCAGCCACCAAGTGCTCAAGGATTGCCTGGACGTGGACCCTGAACTGCTCCCCCCAGTTCCACCTGGTTTGTCTGTACTGCTCCAGGGGAAACACACAGTCTTATACCGTATACCTTAAAGAAGAGAGAACTCACCCCTCCGCTTCATTGTTTAACCTCCTGGTTAATTATGGTAATTGTTTAAAGAAAAACCCAAACAATAAAGCCTAGGGCTTATTTCTGCTTTGAACTCAGCTGCCTTGAGCTGCCGGGCACTGCCCGGTTCCGTGTTTCAGCAACGCTGAACATTTTATCACTGGGCTTAGCGGCACCGTTTGAAAATGACTCCTGCTTGCTACCAGATACATCAACCACTGACACTAATCATGACAGCAACATCATTGAATATTAAAGGCCTGGAAGAAAAGATGATCCGAGGGCTGGAACACCTCTCCTATGAGGACAGGCTGAGAGAGTTGGGGTTTTTCAGCCTGGAGAAGAGAAGGCTCCGGGGAGACCTTAGAGCCCCTTCCAGTGCCTAAAGGGGCTCCAGGAGAGCTGGGGAGGGACATTTGACAAGGGCATGTAGTGATCGGACGAGGGGGGATGGCTTCAAACTGGAAGAGGGCAGGTTTAGATTGAATATTTGGAAGAAATGTTTCTCTGTGAGGGTGGTGAGCCCCTGGCGCAGGTTGCCCTGAGAAGCTGTGCCTGCCCCATCCCTGGAGGTGTTCAAGGCCAGGTTGGACGGGGCTTGGAGCAACCTGGGCTGGTGGGAGGTGTCCCTGCCCAGGGCAGGAGGGCTGGAACTAGATGGTCTTGAAGGTCCCTTCCAACATAACCCATTCTGTGATTCTATGAGTCTACAAAAGAATACATTCTTAGTATTCTGCGGGGAGGGACACGGTTCCCCAGGGCTTGGAGAGTATGATATTTTTCCCCTTTTGCCAGATACTCAGGTAGCCAACAGAAAAAATTAGGGCAAGTTTCTGAACTACAGAGGTAACCGGGTCTCTCCAAGAGAAGGGCATTGCTTTCTGTGACCCTTTGAATATGACTTTTATAGAAGCCCTAAAAACTGGCAGCATGTCAACAGTTCCTCACAGCAGTCTGCAACATAGAGAAGGATTTTACTCATTACACAGAGAAGATGCAGGAGGTGAAATATTTTTTTGCACCCTGCACAGTAATTCAGTGTCTCAAGGTTTAGACATGCTGATCTTGATTTATACTGCTCTGGAAGCTGGAAAAGCTGTCAGTATAAGTAAGAAGAGGGTCCAAATTATTTCTACTTTGACTTTACATCGAGCTCTGTTACACATTGGGTCCATTGCCTACCAATTCCAGCCTCAGCCCTTTGAAGATGCTACTGACAACGTTTCTCCCTATTGGCATTTGTTCTGTTTCATTCACAGGACAACACACAGTTATAAGGAACCCCGCGGGCAGAGCTTTCGCTGGTCTAAAGGTCTGAACCACCGCTGGCCAGCCTAACCACACACACAGCAGAGCAAAGCTACTGCCCTAAAGCCCGAGTTGTACCCACCACCGGAAAGAAAAAGTTAAAGACAGTGTGTGATGGGGTCTACAGACAGCAAAGTTTGTATGCTGTTAAAGCCACTCCGCTTTCTTTTCGCTGTGTGTTGTTCCAAGGCAACAAGTCTCTACACTGATGAACCAAAAAAGGTTACATTAATAAATTAGCATGCAGATCCCCACCCCAAAAAAAGAGCAAGAGACAGACTCTGACACTGGCTATTTTCTATTTTTAACAGACTTTGGCAAGGCACTAGCATTCCATTTAGAGTGAGCCAGAAGTTGCCGCAAACAGGAATTGTTATTGTTTACCCATTTTTACACTCAGCCTCACACAGCTGATTTCCTCAACCGAGATTTGTTTCGCCTTTTGTCTTAAAACAAAACGGGAAAGTGGGAGATATGCTGCAATTAAATGAGGAAATAAAAAAATTGAGCGTGATCTGAGCATTTAGAAGCCTTTCGTTATTTTTCATCTGCCAATGACTTCAGCCAGAACGTTCTTTGAGAATGTTATTTAGTTGTTTTCCACTGCAGGAAAGCAGCATTAATTTACTGAGAGAAATTCGGGGCTGTGGATGTGCCTGCTCACTCATGCTTCACTGCAAAACAGCGTTTGCTTTCTTTAGCACAACATTTTCGGTCTTAAAAACTGGTCAGTGTCGAAACGGATAGTGAGACCGCTCTACCTATCCAGCTTGGAGCATCACAGAAGCAACCACGGAGGCAGTGAGAGCGGTGCGCGACGCCCTGGTTGTAACCGGGGTTGGAATCAGAGGTTGGGCTCCTCCGGTCCAGAGAATGAGCTCCTGCGGTGTGTTCTGCACCGCCTTCGGGTATTCTGACTCGGTCTCGCTTCTCTGCTGCTCCACCGCGCGCCAGCCGGGTCTTCGGGGACCTCTCCCAGGTCGGAGAGAACCGGAGGGCGTCTCACCCTGGCACTCCTCCCGCTGCTCCCCCGGCGGTGGCGCGGCCTCGGGGCCCATCGGCCCCACGCGGAGGGTGGGCGCTGGTGCCACGGCAAGGCGGCATTGCCTCGCGCTTCACAGCGGAGGCCGCGTTCGGCCGAATGAGCAAGTCATTAATCACCCTGCACTATTTGTGTCTCTGGTTCAGGCAATATTTTGATACGTTCTCACACAGGCAAAAACACCCTGAGAATTCCTCTCGGGCTTTTGCTGCTTGAAAGCATTCGCTGCACTTGCTGTAGCTTTGTTTGACAAAGATGGGGAGAAAAAGATTCTAAACCGAAGTTCAGCAGCTCTCAGAATTCAATTAGAACACCCTCTGATTGCATTATTGGCTTTCCCTAAGTGAGGGGAGGACCAACGAACAGATCAATCCCTGTAAAGCTTAGGAGCTGCTTACAGACGCAGTTAAACTGTGGAGGATGACAAATGTATCGACGCCTAAATAATCCGCAGTATTTCTTTCAACACGCACATGCTTACGATTTTTCCAGGGGCAGGCAGGAAGACAAGCATTTGTCAGTGCTGGAAGTTCTGTTTATTATAAACTTGACTATAAAGTCCAAAACAAGCCAATTATGTTTTCTCGGAAACTAGTTTTCTTCCTGTGCCCAAACTAATTACTGACACTTGTATGATAGAACCATTTTTTTTCTTTTTTCTTTTCTTTCTTTTAAAGGAGGCAAGCAAAAACAGCCTTTCCCCTTGACAACACATCGCAAATATTTTTCTCTTTCTCTGGTTCCAGATTCGTTTTGCAAAATTGGTTTTAGAAGAGCTGTTATCCCTTATTCCCACCCCAGCATCACACTGTGTTTAGTTTTCTGGTTCATTTACGTTCAGATGATACTGTTTTTATTTCTAAGCAAAGAGAAGTACCAAATAAGAGAATTACAGGATCTTTTTACAATGGCCACTTTCCTGTGTCATTCAAGAAAAGCAACAAATTTCTAAACAATTCTCCATAAGCAGCAGCATTGACTCTTTGATATTTTAAAGATGTCTCTGTAGCTTTATAATAACACCTTACCATGAGCAAATCTCTTAAGCATTTACTGACATCCTGTTCAAATCATCTAGTTAAAAACTTGCTTATACAAGTTGGTAAGGAGCTCAAGTTGTAGTTAAACAAAAAGGCAAAGGCTTGGCATTAGGAAAAATGTTCCCAAGATTTTAAATCAGCAGATAACTCATAGTTAAATCCTGCGTTATCATTTACCATTATCTGTTTTTTAAAAAGGATATTAGTAACGCTGTTTGATTTTCAATTCACGTGATCACTTTTAGTTGACTGTTGTTGTGCCAAGACAGTGAGGACTAATGAAGGCACAGTTTATGGCTCACCGATATGCTGAATAAGCTTCATCAAAAGATTTCAAATTTTTATAATGTTATCCTGCCTTCTATAGAATAAAAACTCCCATAGTACTTTCCTTGCTAAGGAGCCATCGAAGTTCTTGTTCTTTGAATCGTCTCTGGGAATAACCTTGCAGGTGTATATCAGTATATATATCATGGCTGCCCGTGAGACCCTCTCCAGTGTTCATTGACGTAAGAAGGAACCTTTCCTTTAACGCCTCTGAATTTCAAATGCATTTTATGAGACAGGAGAATGTGGATAGTTAGGTTTTCTAAAGGTTTCAAGGGAAAATGAGCACTCAATACTTATCATTTTTAAGACTTTTTGCTGGAATGCAGTCAACTCCATAATACTACTTTTCACTTACTCTGACTTCTGGAATGGTGTGATTTTCTTGCCGTTTGAAACCCCTTCTGGTGACCTCGTAGATATGACTGTTATTTGGCTAACTAACCTTCAATTAGAAGTCCCCGAGGAAGCAATTTTCCTCTATCACTTGATACCAGTCCTCCTTCTTGCCCCTCTGGCTGTAAATGGGAATACAATGCTTGTATAATAAAGTAGATGTCTTGAATTGATCTCTGACAGAACATCCATGTAATTGTACAATACCATACCTTCTGAAACACTTGTTCCTGCAGGAATTGGGCTTTGAGTCATAGATTTTCCAAGAAAGAACAGAATCTTATTTATTTTTTCCAGTGTTTAAGTTTCTTTGGTTACCTGCAATTTCTCACTGCCTCTGCCTTAACACTCTGTGTATTTTTCCATTTTAGGTTCTTTCTTTCCTGCAATCAAACCCCCGGACACACTTTTTAAAATAACATTTTGGCTTGGATATTTAAACAGCTGCATCAACCCCATAATCTATCCGTGCTCCAGTCAAGAGTTTAAGAAAGCGTTCCAAAACGTCCTGAGAGCGCAGTGCCTCCCAAGGAAGCAAGCAGCAAAGAAGCAATCCCCAAGTTTCAACCTCAACCATCCCGCTAGCCAAAGCATGGAGAGCGGCAAAGGTGTGGTCCGTATCCCCGTCGGCTCAGGAGAAACCTTCTATAAGATTTCCAAGTCGGACGGGGTCTGCGAATGGAAGATATTCTCCGCCGTGCAAAGCATGCCTGCAAAAACCGCCGTTTCTAAAGACTGTACCGCTGCCAAAGCGAAAAGTAAAGGTTTCCTCCAGGAATGCTGCTGCGCAGGCACTTCACGGAACCTCGTTCATGAAAACTGTAAAGTGCCAACCATTAAAATACACACCATCTCCCTCAGCGAGAACGGGGAGGACGTGTAAAGGACGGAAGGCGCCTTGCAGCGCAGGCTGGCAAACGCGCGGCTCTGCCGACGGGACGTTGCTCTTTTTGTTGGGAAGTAGAAGTAGATGCTACAAGAGTCAAAGGGATCTGGGTGAAACAAACAGCATACTGTAAAACAGGGTGAAAGCTTTTGAGATGGGATGTCTTTGAGTGGTGTAGCCTGAACGAAGCCCCTAAAAGACAGTGAATGGCTTCAGTGGATGGTGAGCACCCTACGGTCTTCCGAGCGACTGACCTCTGCAAGTCTTTGCCTGACATTTAAAGGCTTTATTTTTCACTGTATTCCCCCGTTTCAAAGTTCCTACTGCTCTGATTTAGGTGCAATGGAGGAGAAAGAGCAAACTACAAAGACCCCAGGCTGATACCAGCGTGGATACTTTCAGACAGCACCACATTTAGACCCATTTTGTGATTCTGCGCCCCCTCTCTCCCCCGCCAAAAAAGCTAAACCTCGATTCAACAGCCAGGAGAGCTGAGGTTGGGAGGCTCAGGTCTCGGGACAGTGTTTACAGATCTCTGCTTACTTTTCATTACAGGACTTTGGACAAGAATGTTTTCCTACCATGTGTTGCCTCTTTTGTTCACGCCCAGGCCCTGCCTCCGTGAGGTCCTGCACACCTTGTGGAAGAGAAGAGGCAGCTCTTTGGATTTGCATCTTCAGCTGGGCAGCCACATCGGTCCTCATTCCTGGGCTGCACCGGGTGGAGAGTTGGTCTTCTGCAGTGCCCACAAGGCTGCTTGTCCTCAACCCCTCTGGAAAAGCAGTCGCTTCAGCTCACGGGGCATAGCAAAAACACAGTCTTGGCTCTTGCCCTGCTTGGAGTCGCTCAAAGTTTCCCTTTGTGCTGTGGATTTCAAGTGAACTCCATTGCCAAGGGAAACTCGATGCAAGCGGCTGCGCTCCACCTAGCTTCAGAGACCGACCAGAACTTTTCTTTTTGGTACAACCAACCTCCCGAATCTCCAAAACAAAACCAAATGAAAATTTGCATGCATCCTAGGCTTGTTCGGAAGGTCTCTGCGCTTTGATGCAGGTCTGATAATAATTCAAAGCTAGGTAAGTCATCATCAGATAAGGCTCAAAGAGGTCACTTTCACGCATCCATTTGTTTTCCTTGTTCTGAGTCCAGCAGGGACCTGCTTAAAGACTCAATAATTCCTTGCTCAGGTGCTTGCTAGTCCCATCAGTGCCAGAGTCACTGGAAAAGCTGCATTTTGCTGTCTCCCTGCCCGGTGTTATGCCACATTCCTTTTCCGACTCCTTCGATACCAAGCGCTTTCTATGAGCTGCTGGGTACCCTGGAGTTCGGAACTTTGCCCTCGTTCTGAGCAGTGGGAGTTAAGCACGTTGAACGACTTAAGGACATACATCCCGATGAGAAAGGGCCGTCCTTTGGGAATTTGGGAGAAAAGCATTTGGAAGCATGTTATATTTTAATATAGCTAATCCAAATAAATAAATAAATGAGCTGTTCAGCATCTGGAAGAAATAGTGGGAGGAATTCTGTGTACAATATTAGAAATAAGCAGCTCTTGACATAACTCCTCCTGAGCCTGCCAAGTAAGAATGCAGCTTCTTGAAACAACACATAAGCCTTTACTCATGTCTCAATGTCAGCTCCTGTGCTGAATATCTACTGGCTTGAAAAGGGAAAGGGTTTAAATTAAGGTTAGCTTTTACAGGATAGGGCCTTGAAAGGACACCTTGATATTATTGATGAGGAATCATTGTTTATTCATCTCTTATTCAGTATTAAGTCCCCAATATCAAGAGAATAGCAGTCTTCTGTGTCTTTTATTTATGCATGAATGAGATTTCTTTCCTCCTGCAAAGACATATTTGCTGCTAGAACGTTATCAGACAATTTGCAAAAGTAAAACCTGATCCTTGGAGCTCTTGCAATACTGTTGCTTTGCACAGTCCTGGAACGAGAAAGCAACCTCAGAGTGTAAATACGCTCCACATCGACACGTGGCCAGGATGCTAATCAAGCACTGCCATTTATTTAGATAAATATTGTGCTCAAAGTGAAAGAAGAGAGGAGATGGACCTAAACCTGTGCTTTGAGTAGACAATTCACAGAGGCAGAACAAAGCAGCTAAGTTTCCCCCTACGTTTGGCCCTGTTCTCAATGCATTGAAATTATTCCGCAGTATCGGTACACCTGGGAAACCTGTTACGAAGTCCCCATTTACAGAGCTTGCTAATCTTGCAGGACCAAAAGCAAAATCTTCAAAAGTAACAATCACGTCTTTGGGCAGATTCACTGGTATTTACTCAGACAACACCAGCCTGATGGAGCTGTGTCAGAGAACAAGAAAGGTGGAAAAGACCTGGTAAAGTTGGCATCTTTTTTCTGGGGGAATAACCATGAGTGCTTCAGGTCCCATATGTGACAGTAAATTTTCCTTGCAGCACCTGCTGCCTCAGATATATATGTCCTATATGTGTTTTCAGCCACTAATATGTCACATCAAGCAGAGGACGTGCTTCTCCCAACCTTCAAATAAATGTGTATGCAGTGATAGGGAGAACGAAGTTAACAGTTCTCAACTCCACCCGCAGTGGTCCTGAAAATTTTGAGAAGACACTTGAATTTGGAAGCACGGTGCTTTTCAGACCATTAAGCTTTTGTTGTGTTTGGTGGGCCAGTGAATGGCACTGTCTACCTCTTATAATTTAGCGTAGCTGATTAGCTGAAGCAAATAGTTTTTTGTTCTCCCACATGAATGCTGCATAAGAAAGATACAGAATGTCCCAAACAGGTTAAAATTAGAGAAGAATTCAAATCAAATCCCTGGACCCAAACATTTATTTATTTCCAAAAGCATACACTCACGGACAGCAAATCCGTAGCATTATCCCATTTTTATTTTAAATAAGAAATCCACCCCACCCTTAAAGCTTTCCTTAGGGTTTTTCAATAAAGTCTAGAATTTGAAACTAAAAGTGTCGAAATACCATGAAAAAAAAAATATTCTCATGGTACTTCAAGCCAAGACCAGAAGCAGTAAAGCTGGAAATCTCATAAGAAAGTCACGTGAGCCTCGTGGCTGAGGTTTTCAGTCTCACGGGGTTCAAATACATGGGACGTTTATTTGAAAAGAAAAAAAACCCAACACACAAACAAACCTGAACTCTGAAACATTTTGAGAAAGACCCATTAAATTGAGCAAGATGAGCAAGATTTAAAATCTTCACTGCACACACTTGCTGCCCAACCCTATCCGTATAGAATCATGGAATCATAGAATGGTTTAGGTTGGAAAGGACCTTGAAGATCATCGAGTTCCAACCCCCCTACCATAGGCAGGGACACCTCCCACCAGCCCAGGTTGCCCAAGGCCACGTCCAGCCTGGCCTTGAACACCTCCAGGGATGGGGCCTCAACAACCTCTCTGGGCAACCTGTGCCAGTGCCTCACCACCCTCACAGTGAAAAACTTCTTCCTAATGTTCAATCTAAACCTGCCCTCTTCCAGTTTGAAGCCATTCCCCCTCGTCCTATCACTCCATGCCCCAGTAAAAAGTCCTTCCCCAGCTCTCCTGTATACTCACTTTGTAACTTGAAGCAATAAGGCCATTTGTGCCATCTCCCCTTTGGAGCTGGGAGATTTACAAAGGGTCTCTCCAGTCATTTTAGATTTGCTGAGGTTTCACAGTGTCAGGCAAAGGGCTGTTGCGGAGGTACACATAGGCTGACACAAACGGATTAGTCATTTAATTCCAGAGCAATTCGGAAGTCGCAATATAATCTGAATCTGTAAAATGAAGATAAATAAGTCAGCACGCTGGTGGCAATGTCTGGATAAGCAAGGCACAGACAGTCACCTCTGCAGCACAGCACTGCTGCTTGTGAGACAGAGATTAAAATAACACAGTCGTGGTCTCATCTTCATCCCTTTTTTTTTTTTTTTTCCTGTCGTCAAACAGATGCTAAAGGACCTCTCTGTCCAGTGACTCTGAAAAGCACTCAGACCTCAGCATCAGGCGAGCCTGGTCCCGGCCACACCTCTGCTGCTGCCACGTTTGCCAGCAAAAACAAACGCAGAATTTGTTTGGCTCACTCAGAGAATTTCTGCATGAAAACTGCCCCGTTCCCTTGTTGCAAGCAGGGTCATAGGCACTTGTCATCTTGATGGACATTTGGACTGACAAGTCTCAAAACCATAGAAGGAGCTCTAGGGGAAGGGAAAAAAAAAAAAAAAGTGCAGATTTAAGCAGCCCATATATTTCTGTTATTTAAAGCAAACCACAGCCTCAGAGGCTGAATGTATCTGTCTATCTAAAAAGCACCAGCAGTACAAGAGATGTCCCAGTGGCTTGCAATCTATCATCACATGTAAAATCTTTCTACGATCAGGACTCTGTCGTGTGAAATACTGTAGGAGCTGAGAACAGAGAGCAGAAGGTGGTCATATGGGAAGTCAGAACGCAGTGGAGTGCCATGATTTTCCCCTCAAAGCCACATCCAGTGGACCACACTGCCCTGCCAATTGGTGTGTCCTGACTGAAACCTTTGAGGGACACGTATGACATCCCACTGTGCTCTCTGTTCAGTATTTTCCATTGACAGCAACAGCCAACATTTCCATCTCAAGTGGAGCAGATAGTCTTTGCTGCAAAGAGTTGAGAGCTGCCAGCATCGTATAGATGACTTTTAATTTACACAGGTTGAGGCTAAGCAGATCGCCAATCCCTCTTCCTCATAGGGCAGGGAAAGTTCAGTTTTCCAGTTTCCACAGTTAATGTTCATTCAGATTTACAGTCTTATGTTTTTGAGGCTTCGTGTACTCTGTAAGATTATTCAAATCCAAAATACTTAAGATGTGCCCATTATCCAAATAAATGTCTCCTCATTTTTTGTGGAATATTGTGCTGCCAAATCCAAGGATAAATTATGTATTGTGTAAAAGAGTATTTTCCTTTGCCAGGCTTTAATGTCTTGAAAAACCCATGGCATTGAAAAGGGGAAAGATTAAAGTAGGAATATTTCTTGTTTTCTAGCCATCAGAGTCAGCAAATGGGTCTCACAGAGCTTCTTCAGTCTTACTCGCAAAATTTCCCTGCCTGACTTGTTCAATTTTCTGGAAGGAAACAGTTACAGACTGGAGTACCATATACCAGCTGAAGTCAGTTAAAAAAGATCTTACTGCTTTACGGGAGCAGAAGTGGCTGAGTTCTAGGTCTGCCTGTTGGCCTCATGTTCACTAATGCTCACGTTAGAATGGGGTTTTATTAGGAACTCTGTTTTAAGATAAAGCTACTGAGGCACCGAGTGATTCGCTCAAGGAGGGTTTCAGCTGTCCCATGTGGAATCCATGCTTGGTAATTAACTCTGTCTCCTACTCAGAGATAACCTTTATCCTCTTTCCTGTCTTAATATTGTTTGGATAAGCGAGACAATGCTGAAAACCAACTGGGTAGGACAGGCTGCTGACACCAATTATTTCTGGATGATTGCTTCCGGCAACAGAGCCAGAGAGAAAAGCCAGTCGGTCTTCAAGATGTTGTCCTAAGCTCAAGGCATACGTGGGACCTGCACCACGCAGTGTCATCGTTTGCCAGAAGGAAAAGGTATCTAATAGCTCACAAGAGATGGTGTAACGAGGCAGCTTCGTGTACCTGCTTGCTGCATTCCCCGTACACGCTTCCAGTCACCCTTCTGCCCAGAGCCTTTAAGTCCCACCGGCGTATCAGCCTTTAAGTTGTTTCCCAAGAAGCCCAAGAGTCAACCAGCACGTGCTATGAATGAATCTGTCCAATATTTGTTCTGTTTCTTGCCTGGTTATAATGAGACTCGCAGGTAGAAGGTTAGACTGTCTGGCCAGACTAATCCTGTCTTTTCCTATCAGTGCACATAAGTAAACTAAACCTTCTCTGTCTGTAAAAGGAGCTAATCCATAAGCGTAATCAACTACTTTTTGAAGGTATTCCCAAGCAGATTGTTTAATATATGACAATATTATGAAAATCCGAGGCACTACAGAGATAGCTTGTGGTGCATTAAAATAAAGATCTCCCACCCAGGTTGATAAATGTAATTGAATCACTTATTTCCCAGGAGGAGATTAAGCATTTGTATTAGGGATTCGAGTAAAATGTCATGCCTTCTACGCGGAGCATGCTGCATATTTCTCATACTGACAGAGAAGGAGAAAAATAGCAAGCCTGAGCTAAGGGGAAATGAATTGCTAAAGAGGAGAGCTATGTATTGCAAGCAACTATCACGTAAGAAATAATGCATCTTTTAGTTCCACAACACGCCCAAAGGTCTGGTTAATGGGGATTACTGTCTCTCACACTGAGCTCCAACCCAGGCTGAGAAATAGCCTCTCCTTTATCATCACGATAACATTAAGATCTTTTTCAGAGTCAAAAATGTCCAAGTGTTAATACTGAAAGCAAAAATGACTTTCCAGTACTGATGGTCTCGGACTGAATGACAAGACCTTCTTGCATTGATCCAAATTTCTTCTGTGATCTGCAATATCTCTGTCCCTGTAAACCATTTCCTGAAGTAAGAAAACACAAATCTAGCCAGCATTTTGGCAGTTTTCCCCTCAAAAAGCAATTCCACTCAGCTAATGATCGCAGCATCATTGTTTTGTGATACAAAACCTTTGCTGGATACCGCCGAACACTCAGTTCCACTTACTGACGGTACGAGTGTGGGAACTGTATGTAAGCTGGTTTGGGCTTTTTTTTTGCTTTGCCAGTCTTTGGTTGCAAAAAATGTTTTCTTTTTCCCTCTGTCTGCTGCAGCATTTTGCCTGCATGTTGTACAAGTTTCGCTGCCAGTGGTTTTTAAAGATGTTTCTTGGACTGGGCACTGCGTTTTCTGAACATGGTATTCCGATGTCATTGAATTTTCTACGTGCTGTTTTTAAAGGGCCATTGTTTATCGTGCGACATGTCGGGACAGTCATGCCGGTCATTTTCTTGAACAAAACTGAATGTATATGAACTATTGCTAGGTGAACAAATAAATTATTGGGGGGAATGTGCACTTTGTGACATGTGAGCTACAAGTCTGTTTGCTTGTTTGTTGGTTTTTTTTTTTTCCCCAAAAAAGTATTTATAAAAATGTGACTTCTCCCTTTCCACAAACATTTCAGGCAGAGGAGTGGGTGGAGATTCCGATTCCTACCAATCATGCTGATCTCAGTGGGTTTTAGTGGGAGTAAGGTACAAGGACAATAAAGGAATCAAACTTGTATTTCTACTGTAATAAGTTACAGTTGAGTCTTAAAAAATTTTGAAAGGAGATTGAAAAGTTCATTTGGGCCTCAGATCCTTACCATGCGTGTTCACTTTGCTTACAGTAAAACATCGTGTCCCAGATGAAATCCAGCCCATTTTGCTATATTCCTTATAAACAAGCACTAAGAGAACAATTCCCTGTCAACCCAAGAATGTAAATCCTCTTTGGGAAAGACAGTGCTGAATTATTATTTTCCGTGATTTATAAAGGGAGAGAAGAGACACAGAGAAGGAAAGACAAATTTCCAAAACAGCTGATGCGCTAGAAAGCCCTGGCTGTAGCTGTCACTGGTGCAACCCTTGAAGGTTTCATCCTAGGTCTCAGGGAAACTCTGGAGAAAAACTGTAATTAAAAAAAACCCCAAAAAACAGTTGCCCTCCTGCTTCTTTTACAAGTCTGTTCTTCCTCTGGCTTACAACGTGCTGGATTACTTTGTATTGCAGTAGGGCCTGGGAGCTTCAGCTAAGGACCAAGATTTGGTCCCTAACTGATACAGACCTTCCTCTAAAGAATACCCTTCTAAATTACCGATGGACATGACAAATGTTGCGACTATAAGTGATAACTTAGAGCCTCAGAATGCCTTTGTGATCACTACGTTTACTGCCAGATGAAAGAAGTAGTTATTTTTAATCAATGGTAGGAAAAACGTGCAGGAAATGTGCATTTGTGCTTGGCTTTATAAAATAAATCCTGTTAAGATGACACAGGGCTACATCAGTCTGACTTAGTGATGTGGCTATAGGTCCTTCCTCTGTTACAGGACACACTCCCTTGCAGTGAACCTGCCAGCTGAGGTGAGGAAGGGGTTACATTTTCTGACATATTGGATGAGAATTTTATTTTCCTACCCGGGTCATGATTTTCTGACCTTAGACAAGTCAATGCATCTCCACTGTGTCTAAACTCCCCTCTGCGCAATGGCTGTGATATATCCCAACTGTCCCAGGAATGTTGAGCCTCATAAAATACCCTCAATGATTTTGAAAAGCTGACATATGACAGGAAAAAAAAAAACAACACAAAACAAAACACAACACCAAACTTTTTGGTACATTTGTTTCATTTCATTACAGGTACATGGATTCAGCAAATTCTGCCTGTGCTTTTTCTGGGATAAACTTCCTACCCCTTTCCAGGTCCTCAGACATCTTTGCTAGTTTGTCAGCAGCTTCTGTCCACTCAGGGCCATCAAAAAACTGTCCTCATTGCATCCCGCTTTGTAATGGCCAAGGCAGGATGGAGCTCCTGCTGCTCTGCTAATGGCACAGTGAAGAAGAGCCACACGGTCGCTACCTCTGCCTGTCTTATCCGTGAGGGCAAAAGGTACAGCTTTCACTCACGCCCTCACCGTGGGCCAGTGTAGCTAAATACCTCACTGCCAAGAAGTTCTGCTCAGGGCCACTTCCGAGGCTACTAGGGAATATTTCTCTGTCTTGAGCCATCAGAGTGAAATAACACACGCAGGAGGCTCCAGGAGGTCTTTGATTTCCTCCAAAATTACATCATCAAGAGAAAAAACATTTCCATTTTTCCTACCTCTGTTCCACACGTGAATTTCAACAATGTCTGTGCTCAGCACTACAAATAAGGTTTAAACAAATAACGTAAACCAATTCTGAGTTTTATGTGTGATCCACCAACAAATCGCAGAGTTGCTTCAGATTTTCTTACCATTACAAGATACAGCGTTATAGGTGCCACAGTAGTTAAAATACCCTAAATACTATTCATGAAGTACACTTCAGTCAAGGGCTGTTAGAAACCTTCCTTAATTAAGCCTTTCCAATATAGAAACTGCATTATACATATCCCCTTAAAGGTTCCCAATCTGTTTCATAAACTTAAACTAACTAGGTGAAAAGGCAAAGTCATCCTCCATTCTGGTGTGAAAGGCAGCGTCTGGTTTAGAATCTACACTAACATCACACTACAGCTTTGATAAAGAAACAGCCGTTTCCTTCACCAGTGAGAACTTCAAGGGAAATGCAAGTGGCAGAGTATTACTGCCTAAATACGTCTTTGGCCAAAGCAACACAGTCAACACAAATGCATTTTTCTGTCTGAATGCAGTATTTAATAACCCATGGACGGGCGATGCTGATGGGACAGCTTCATCTCCCAGAGAAATTCTGCTAATGCTCTCAAGAACTATTGGTTTGGGGGTTTTTTCATAAAGATTCAGGCCCCGCAAGACATTTTATGACAGTTTTAATCACGGTCCCCTACAGGATAAAAATCTTAGCGCGGCGGCTTTTGTTTTGGCAATCTAGCTGCAGGCAAAGGTCAAAGCAGTCAGGAGCTTTATTGAGGTTCAAACACTTTCGCAAGGGTAAGTGACACCGTGCTGGCAATTACGGGAGAAGCCAGAGCCAGAAAACATCCAGTTTTTCCTTCAGCTTGTTATTGGGCTAACACTATCATAGTTCTTACAGTAAACTTCTGCTGTTCGTTAAAGCGGTAAGTGAGCCAAACAGGTATTTGTTTAAATCCACTCCTTCACGTAATTCAATTACCAACCGCTGATCTTTATCAGAAAGCTGCAGAATTGACTGAACGACTTTGGGGAAATGGCTTTTTTCTCCCCGATATCAAGCTTAACGCCTTTCTCCAGGGTTGGCCTGGGCATGCAGTAGACATTATCTTTTGTGTGAAGGAAATAGGTTCGGAGCAGCTCTATGGAGAGGCTGTCAGCGATCTGCGGCTGCTGCCTTAGTTTATCACTGTAATGATTAGCTCCATAAGGGACAGATTCCCAGATATAATTAGAAGTGGCCCTGTTAATGTAATAGTCTATCTCCCAAAGCACAGAGAACCTGCACAAAATGCATCAGAGAGATGGGTAAGAAATTCTGCACAGTAATTTCCAAGAGTTTAACTGAAATCACGGCTTGGGCTTGTACACAAAAGAGACATAACAAGGAGTGGGGTTGAATTTCAGCTGAGGATCGTACTCACACACACACTGCCACACCAAAGCACATCTTTTAGCTTTTACAGTTTATTATAATTGAAGTGCTCTGTTTTCTTTTCAAGAAAAAACAGCGCATGATGGATAGAAGCTTTCTGGGTAATGTTTTCTTTTTCTTTTTCATTTTCTTCCTAATGTATTTTGGCAGAAAAGAGGGCAAAAAAAAAGAAAAAAAAAAATGCCTCCCTTACCCCCCAAAAATGAAGGGCTGATCCTGTTTCCCCTCAACCCAATTAAAAACATATATTGAAGCAGATCCAGCATTCCTTACCCATATCGAGCAGTCACCAAGGAAGCCCAGCGTCTCCGGCAGGACACCTCGCCAGTGGGTTACCTCTGTTATTTTTCAGTATAAACTCACCCCTTCCTTCACACGGGGTGTAACATCACCTTCTAGAAAAAGCCCTGAGCTCTCGGCAACAACTCAACTTCACTGGGACTCCACTGGGTGTAAAACTGAGCACAGTTTGACCCAACGAGTAATGAAATTAGCACAAGCAAATGATTCTCCAGACCTACATGATTTATTCCCCCCTTGGCTTATGTGCAACACAGAAATAAAGGCCAGTGATGTTACTGATAGTGGCAAGACAGCATTTAATTTCCCTTTGCATGGTAATATTTTGGGGTACCAGTTAAGTTCCCATCCATAGATACGCTTACTAAAGGGAGCACACCTCCTTTCCAGCCTGGATTTCCAGAGCACAGTGGTTGTTTTGCACCTCCAGAGAGAAGAAAACTATACCATTTCGGTGGTGTAATGGAGAGAATGAAACCAACTCAGTATCCCATTATCATATGTGTGCACATATGTGTTTGTGTGTATATATACACACAGGCAGATCCTGTCTAACCTTAGCCCCAAGCGCCTTATTCAATGTCTGTAGGCATTTTCACAGTTGAGCCTGATTGAAAATACTGGGGGGGAAGAAATACAGTCTGCAAGGAGAAGAAATCTATCAGCTGATCTAAAGATTTATTTTAGAAACTTGAGCTCCGTATGAGATTTATTTTCAAACAGGAAAACCTGCCCTGAATTTGTTGACCAAGAGGAAGAGCACGTACCTGATTCTGCAGATTCCTAACTCGTTTCTTCACTCCTTCACATCTCTATTGCAAAACAAAGGGAAGAAAATGTTAGAGGGCTTCATTAAATAGCTCGTTTGTTGCTTGTTTCCTCACTATGGGCAGCCATACCCTCCCATTAGCACATTTTTCCCTCCCTCCCCCCAAACACACACCTGATTTTCCTTTCAGCAGCTGATGGCTACCGACAGAGCTGGCCAAGGCTATGGAAAATGGGGCTTTTTGCAGCTTCATCCTGCTTCTTTCCTGAGCGACAAGTCCTCTGCTGACTAATGTTGAGGAGACAGCATTTACCCATTTCATTTTTCTTCATCAGTTACACGTGCTTCAGCTCAGAGAAAGCAAAGTGTGCCAGGGGAGCAGCTAGGGCTCGGCAGGCTTCGTTAGAGATGACATGTATAGGATTGGTCCCAACCGATGTGGTGGAAAGGGGAGTTGACAGCTGGGAAGTAAAAACACATGTTGATGCACACTGAAGCCAGCTCCTGCCCAGTTTTCATGTTAACCTACCCAGGAACAATAGTTTAGAGGAGGGAATAGTATATGAACACAGCAACGCGTTCCCTGGCAAGCACAGTATCTCCCTCCCCGCAAATATATCAAAGACTCCTGAATTTTCACCTGTACCAGACCAGCTCCTCAGGGGTGAAAACTGGAGAAATCCCTCTTGCACCCGATGAAATGCACAGCCCAGCTGAGGTTCTGTTACACTGGAGTTTTTTGTTTCACTGGTCGGGTTTCTTTACCATTAAATAGCCTTTTTTATTAACATTCACAATCACGTTGTGTCATCGGGTGCTGACATAAAGCTGAAGAGCTGCTGCCTGTTCCTTTACTGGCCTTTTTTTCCCCCTTATAGCTGCGGAGATGGAGGCAGCTGGCAGCTAATGAAGCCTTCATGACAAGTTAGCTTTTCGCTAACACTACCTACCTTCAGTTGCGACGCTTCTTTATCATCAAGCTGCTGCTGGAGACCGCTCTGAGCTACTTCGAGATGAAACATTTACTATTTATTAGTGAATCAAGTAACAGTATCGATGTTTATTGGCCCCATGCCTCTTAAAGCAAATATCCCCTATGCTGGCAGCGCCCATGATTTATCCTTGAGAGAGACCGTGCTATCTGAACTCCAGCTCAGGGACTCCAAAATGCTACTTCAGTTTCAGGAATGTTCTGCGTTTCCCTTGAGAGTCATAAAAAGCTCCAACTAATGGTGCTATATCCGGAGATGTAGTGGAGGAGGGGGCACGCAGGAAGAGCATTACCAGGGAGGTTTAGGTTTTAAAAGCATTTCTTTCCTTGAGCATTTGTAAAAGGGAGGACAACCCATATCTGTTGGTTACAGACAGTATTGTTAAACTCAGGGGTCACTAATTACTCCCCCCAACAGTTAAAGACACCAAACCCCTTTTAGCGTTCTATTTATTTAGCTTTAATCCTCAGAATTAGAGAAAATCAGCTATTTTGGAAAAGGGAAGAACCTCTTTCAGTGGCTTTTACAGTTAGAGGACACCTGAACTAGCAATATCCCACACCTGAACTCCAAAGGGATAATGTAAAGGTGATCTCATGGAGAGCTGCTTCCCCTTCTGAGAAGTGGTATTTCTGAAGGAGATGTTCAGGCATGCAGGGAGGAGACAACCAATGCTATAAGGAGCAACATTTTTCCTAAAACACATAAAACCTACAGCTTTTTGTTTGTATTCAAGCTTTTAGGTCCTCACCCCCATTGGGTATTTTTAAACACATTGTGGATTTTTCCCAGAAACCAGCCCTTTCATCACATATGATGTTACCCAGCATGTCAAGCGTAGAAATAAGGCTTTCTCAAAAATCCTGAGATCCATTTCAGAGATGGATGGGGTTTAGGTTTGGAGAGGAGGATGATGATGACGATGATGATGGTGATGATGATGATGATTATTAATTCCTACTCCATTTACCTTACATTTCTCTACACTTTTAGAAAACTGGCTCTCTTTTCCAGTTTCAATAGTCCTCATTCAGAATGCCACCGCAGCATAATCACAGGGAAAAAGATGTCTTCGGTCTGGTATTTTTTTAGTACTTAGTTCAGGCACTACTGCACGGTGGCCTGTGCTGAGACAGTTGCATTTAATCACCAGACCGCGTGTTCCTGCTGTTCCTCCGCTCCAGACTCGATGCTATTACCCACCTACTTCATGGAAGGCATTTTGCTGCTACCAAATATCACAAAATGTGGAGGCAACAAACCAAAATTACTGTTTGCTTTAACTCACTTGCTGCTGCTGCTGCTGCCATTAAGGAAAAGAATATTTCGAACAGGTTCAGTAAAACAAGCAGCTTCTCTGGTCTCCGGATGTTAAAGCAGAATAGGATTTGCAGGAAAACTTTGAATAACCAGCCCAGGAGGAATTTCCTTGCAAGGTTAACTGAGAACTTGTGTCAGACAGTTCAAATGGGATAAATTCATGTCCCCCCCAGAAAAGCGTATATATTCCCATCTACTGTCTGAATAGTTATATGAGAATTTATAAAGTGCATGGTGAATCTAAAAAGCCAAAAACGTGCCAATGCAAAGAAAAAGGAACATGTACTTATTTGTGAGCACTGAGTCCAGCCCCATAAATTGCCTCCTTCTTTTGCCAAAAGAATAGGTTCCATGTGGTTGTTAGCAAGCTATTTTAAGGCACTTTTATGCCTTTCACTATGTTGTTATATCCAAAGAACATTTGATTGGGAATTCAGTTGTCTAATTCTGAATGCATGACACATACCCAAAAAGAGGCAGTTAAATTAAATTACAAGGCTTGGTTGGGTTGTTGTTTCATTTGTAACATGCCTGGAGTGTCTGCCGGCTTCACCGGGAAATATCTGAATATAAATCTCAGCTCAAGCTATATTTACATATGGATCTGGGCATATTGAAAGGCTCCAGAGGACTCAGAAGAATCATATGCCCCTTCCTGGTGCTGCAAAGGGATCATGCCTAAATACTCCAGAACCCAGTGCTCGCATCGCTGGGGACATTTGTTTTGCTGGAAGCGATGTATAAAAATACAATTCAGCGTCTACGGAAGCAGGTGGCAAACAGCAAATTGGCCAATAACCACCTGCTGCATCCGCAGGAGCTCTGGTGGGCATGTTCTGTGCAGCCTTGCCATCTTGTGGTCTACGCAGGGCTGCGACTTCGACAGCGAAGTTGGGGTAAGAAGAGGACCTGACGGCGCAGTTGGGAAGAGAAGGCGGTGCTACAGTCACCCATGAAGATGGGAAAAAAGTCAGGGGAGACGAGGAATTGCCCCCAATCTGTTTGCCCACCCATTTTACACCAGTACATATATATATATATGTATGTATGTCTGCACTGGGACAACTGATTTACTCTGGCAGTTCAGAGCCATGAACTTTGCTGCCCGGTTTTATTTCTCATCCCACTAGCAGTAATGGCAACACGCAGGGAGGAAAATCCACCTTCACAGAATCATGGAATCACGGAATTTTCAGAATTGGAAGGGAGTTGGAAGGGACCTCTAGAGATCATCTGTCCAACCCCCCTTCCAAAGCAGGACTGCCCAGAGCGCATCACTCAGGACTGCATCCAGGCGGGTCTTGAAAACCTCCAGAGAAGGGGACTCCCCCACCCCCCTGGGCAGCCTGTGCCACTGCTCTGCCACCCCAACCGGGAAGAAGTTTTTTTCTTGTATTTGAACAGAACTTCCTATGTTCCAACTTGTGCCCGTTGCCCCTCGTCCTGTCGCTGGGAACCACTGAAAAGAGTCTGGCTCCATCCTCCTTCAACCCACCCTTTAGATACTTGTATGCCATAATAAGGTCTCCCCTCAGCCTTCTCTTCTCCAGGCCAAAGAGTCGCAGCGCTCTCAGCCTCTCCTCATACGGGAGATGCTCCAATCCCTCCATCATCTCAGCTGCCTTACGCTGGACTCTCTCCAGCAGTTCCCTGTCCCTCTTGAACTGGGGAGCCCAGAACTGGACACAGTATTCCAGTTGTGGCCTCACCAGTGCAGAGTAGAGGGGGAGAATGACCTCCCTCGACCTACTGGCCACACTCTTCCCTATGCAGCCCAGGATGCCATTGGCCTTTTTGGCAACAAGGGCACATTGCTGGCCCATGGATAATTTGCTGTCTACCAGGACCCCCAGCTCCTTCTCCTCAGAACTACTTCCCAGCAGGTCCACCCCTAACCTATACTGGTGCCCAGCATTCTTCCTCCCCAGGGGCAGGACCCCGCACTTGCTCTTGTTGAACCAATTCCTACTGCTCGAGGCACGTACAGGCTAATCTACGCATCTATAGGCTCATCCCGAATAGGCACAAGCGACGGGCGACTCTGCAAAGGTGTCGCAGCAGGCTGGGGAGACGCCGGAGCAAGCCAGGCAGGCATCAGCAGGGATGCAGGTCGGGAGAACTTCAGCCTCAGAAACATCAGCGGAAAACGCCTGCAAATAACTGAGCAAGCCAAGGAAATGTTAAGACTGATGTGGCAAAATTAACCCTCCACGTGAAACTTTTTGATCACCGCAGTGAGCTAAAAATGTGGTCGTCTTACCCTTGTTTTATACAGTCAAGGTTCCCCGGTTCCTCTTGGATACATTTTCCTTACTCCAGCAGAGCAAACCCGGCTCCTAAGGGGTTTTGGGGAAAAGCAAGTTGTCGGTGGGGTTCAGCTCCAGCTGCTGTAAACAGGTTAATGCCGCAGAGGCGGGAGCCGCCAAAGCAGAACGCAGCCGGAGGAGTTACGCTGCTTTGCAGTTGCTGATCTTCTGCCTCCTTCTCCCATGAACTCTGGGAGCTTTAGAAATGTGTTCGCCTAATTGGTGTCATTAATCTGAGTAGAATCATATCATCTTAATTTGTACTGAGGTTAATTTTTGTTTAGGAAAAAAATGGCTAGACCTTTGTTTAATGTATCTATGTATGCCTTTTAAACCAGCTATTTTACTCTAAATGATGAATTAGAGGTATAATTTCCTTTCAGGTTTTGAAAATTAACATCTAATTATTCTTAACCTAAGGGATATTAGCACTTCTTATGAAAGTGAATAACACTCTAATCTAAATTTAGAAGAGAGAAGTTCTCAGTAAATGGCAAGGCTGGAATTATTCAAAGACAAAAGAACCAAGCCACAGAAAAAAAAATAACATTTAAAAAAAAATCAGAAGCAATTTTTAAGACAACCAAAGAAAAAGGAATCTGCCTCTTTCCGATCTGTATTGGTAATATTATCCAGCAGCTTCCAACCCTGCAGCTTGAGAACAGCTCACTGTGAGCAGCACGATATAGCACTGGGGTTTCCATTCTCTTTGGGACCACTAAGATCTCTTTGAAGAAACTGAGACTATTTTTCTCTTTTTGCTTCATTTAGAAAAGGTGGTGTCTGGGAGTAAAATTAGAAATTGGTTGCTTTTTTTTTAATTGGTGAGAACAAATCACCGTCAAGACGTTACTAAGCAATATGACAAATTATTCGTCTCTGAAAGACTTTTAATAAGTCTAAATGAGTGTCTAAAGCATGTGATAGTTCAGCCTCAAACTCTTGGGCCTGATCCGGGAACAAATCAGGGAATTAACCAAAGAATCGCCATTTAAAAAATGAATTAATATTTAGGAATCTAAGCATCTTTGACAGCTACAAAACTGCAAATGCTTGTCTTCTTTCTAAGTGCACAAAAGCACAGATCATTTTTCTGGCAGACATTTCATTATTTCAGACTTTCTCTTCTAATGAGAAGCAGCGTTTTATTTTTCTCTTTATTCTTAAACCGCAGATTGTTACAGAGAGAACTGCAGCAGCCAGAAATAGGACTGGACGTAGCCTGACAACTCATTACTTGTACCTAATGAATTAAACCTCTTTGGAGAAGGAAGGCAGCACAAGAAGGGCACTTTCCTGGTAGGATCTCCTTATGCTTTCAGACCGACACTTCTGTCCTGGCTGTCTCTATTGAAGGTTCTCCAGTGAAACGTCCTTGGTCTGTGTCACGTTAGCTCATTAACTCTCATGTTCAAGCCAGAAAGGAAGCACTTGCCTTCCTCTCTCTGGGCTTTATTTTCTCTTCCCTTTGGATGTCAGGCTGAAATCGTTCTTGCATCCTTCCATCGTGACTGCTTGTCACTGGGAACGCTCTCCTGCAACACAAAGCCAGCGGGTGAATAATTTCTGGCCCAGAGCAAGCACAGATCTATGACTATGGCATCTGCAGTTCGCCTTATTTCTAAATCGAACTCATAGGGCAGGCCTGATGCCAAGAGGTTTTTCTCAAAATAGGAGTTTCCACTCTCCCCTGATATGGGGTAGCAAACTGCACTTCCAAACTGGGAGACGTGCTAATATTATCTTCTCAGATGTTCCTAAGCTTTCTCCTAAGCTCTTTTGGTGCTCAGATGAAGCGGTTTTAGTGCTAGTGTAAGTTTTGGCAGCCCTGAAGACTGAAATAACCTCAACTCAAAGCAGAGGGTGGCCTTTGGTGACCACCATAGGTATGCTGGCCAGGGGGACCAGGCAGCGGGGAGGCCGTCTGGGCTCTCAGGAGAGCCTCGTTCAAGCAATGGCTTCGACACAAATCTTCCTGTTACAGTTTGGGCATGTTCCTCATTCCTGCTTTCTTGATAAACTGGCAGCGAACTCCATCCCCGGACTCCTCCTCACCTCCGCTACAGCGTGGAGGTGATGGCTTTCCCTGGGGAAATGAGGTCTTGGTGGTCCCCAGGGACCCTGCTGGGATGCTACCCTGCCGTAGCACCCTCAAGAACCGGGCTGTGAGGAAAGATGTTTTAAAGTCAGTCTAATCTTCCCACGTACGCTTCAGGTCCAATTTTTCTGTGAGCAGTAATGCTGAAGGAGGCAGTTTGTCTTTTCAGCACAGCCACGCTGAGGGAAGGGATAATTACAGGAGTTTATCTTTTCACTCCGCACCGTATTATTCAAAAGGGCGAGATATTTGCCTAGAAACAGTGCAGTAGGTGGGAGGGAAAACTTCCAGCAAACACTGTGCACTTCAATGGCATCTTTCATCAGAGAACGTGAAAGGGCTTTATAAACATTATCGGGGAGATTTTTTTTCCCCCAAGTATTTTGCATTGGCCAAAGCTCTTCTCCCGCTGAAGGCAATATACAATTCCTGCGGTCCTTCCCTGGGGCAGCCTGAGGAGCTGGGCAGCTTTTGAGATGCTGTCTAAGCCTTATTAAAGGTTTTTAATGTCCATTTCTTCAGCTGTAAAATTAGAAAATGTGGCTTTGCCCAGAATCACACAATGGGTCAGCGAGGGATTTAGTGTGTTGTCCCCAGGAGCTCTTTATATTCACAATTCTGGAAAATATAGGTTCAGCTGCACTCAGACAGAAGAGAGTAAATTTAATCCAGTTCTCCACCATGTTCCTCCCCAGCTGTGAATTTTTGGCTGGGGTTATGTCCATCGTTCCCTTCTGCACATCTTTGCGAGTGGTTCCGGGCGCTCTGCAGAGAGCATCTGGGTCTGGGATCGGGACGGGGGATTTTCCTCTGGGGGGCAAAGTAGGATTTCAGACCTCAGGCTTCATCAATTCCCATTGCAGTCGACGAGCTGGTACCGTGCCTATAGCCAAGCGCGTGCCAATATACTCTGCTAAATTATGGCCTAAAATTATTTTATAGGCACTTGCCTTTGGAAGCGCGTGTTAATGAGCACTGCTAGCCCCATTACAACACCCGGCAGACACAGCTCTTCAAAGAAGATTTAAAACAAAAGTTGCAGGGTTTTGGATTACATCCCCTCTGTTGCTGTGGCTTGTTCATAACATGGGTATTTAAAAAATAAACTTATTATAAATAAAAAGGACCATTTAACATCCAAGTGACAAGTTACAGTGAAACTCAAAGTGTATAAATGCCAGGGGCTTTTTGCAGTTTATAAAACCTTGTTTCTAAGTTTATATAAAACATCTTGCTGGCTTTGTTGGTTTTTTTTTTTTAATATTAAAAGAACTCTAGGACCCAATCCAAAGACCACTGAAGTGGATGGAAATATTCTCATTGATTTAAGTGAGTTGGGATCAGCCTGTTTTTAATCTGGGATGGCTGCAGGGGAGCGGTTTCTCCAGCCCAGGATGGGCAGCTCTTGCCCTCTGGTGGCTGTTGCTCACGCTAGAAACAAACTCCCAGGAAAAACTGCTTTAGAGGTGAATTAGGGAAAAAAAAACCCCACCAGCCAGCCTCACTGTGCTGGGAAGGGTGAAGTCTGCAGTAACAGAGAATGAATGTCTGTTCACACCAGAGTAGCCCCACAAGAGCAAAAAGGGGAAAAACTGGTTTTGTACTCTTTCCCCTCCGACGTTTCCAGGTTTTGATGTGTTCAGCTGCACCAACGGGCACCGGAGAGGGATTTTTCAGAGCTGTGCTAATGAGTTCTCCGTTGTTCAGCAGATCAGAAGGCGCTGCCCAATAAAACTCAGCACCATCCGCACGCACGCGTCTAACAGAGGCTGATTGCCAGCGAACCACAAAGACGGTTGCCCAAAAGAGCATCAGGGCCCCACTTGCAGCTGGGTTCCTCCCACCGCCGCCCTGGGATTTGGTGAGGGATGCTCTGAGGGTTTGCTAGACCTTGTCAGGGTTAAGGGAACTGCTCCACTCCCTGATTTTGTAATGTTGGCGAAAGGCAGAGCAGTGCAGTCGCGAAGGACACAGTCTTTGCTGTTGAAGTGAACACTGGACTGTGAGAAGAGAGAGGAAAACGGATCTGACCGGAAAACCTTTGAGCCCAAGGGGGTGGTTTTTTGCTTCTGAGAATCTGATTTATTGCTCTGGCATAAGAATAAACCTAAGCATATTTAGTTTAATAATATAGTTTCTGTGTGACAGCTTTCACGAGGAGAACCCCAAGCTGCTTACACAGGTGGCCAGAATTGTATCTCTATTTTACAGGAGGTAAACTGAGGCACGAAGCCAGCCCCAAAACCAGACATAAGCATGGCACCAATTTCAGGCATCTTCAGTGCAGGCATCCCCAGCTGAGTTAGATGAGTAAACTCTTGTCACTCAGCACAGGGAAAGCAGCACTCTTAGGCACGTTGCAGCTCGTCCTAGGAGAGAAGCCTTTCCCCCGGTCATGGGGGAAAAAAGCTTTAAATGATGGTTGAGCATGCAGAATCACAAATCGGCTCTCGGGTTGTATTTGAGCTCTAAGTAGCACCTTTGGGGCTGTTTTCCTTATTCTTCCTAGTGAGGCAAGAAGACGCTGGCTAAGTTGTTTGTACAAAAACGGGAATCATAGAATCATAGAATCATAGAATGGTTTAGGTTGGAAAGGACCTTGAAGATCATCGAGTTCCAACCCCCCTGCCATAGGCAGGGACACCTCCCACTAGACCAGATTGCCCAAGGCCACGTCCAGCCTGGCCTTGAACACCTCCAGGGATGGGGCCTCAACAACCTCTCTGGGCAACCTGTTCCAGTGCCTCACCACCCTCAAAGTGAAAAACTTCTTCCTAATGTTCAATCTAAACCTGCCCTCTTCCAGTTTGAAGCCATTCCCCCTTGTCCTGTCACTACATGCCCTAATATGCCACAATATATTCTTTCCACTCCTACAAAAGGAACCTGAAGTGGTCCTACTGGCACTCTAAACGCAGGGCATGTAAAGCAATGCCCAATTAGAGGAATGGTCCCGAGCCAGATGTGCGGCTGCAATGTGGGATGAACTGGAAAGTGTCTCCTGCGAGAGCTACCAGAGGCCCCTCTGCCGTGGCACTTTGTTTCCCCTCCTGATTTGGTAGCCACAGCCTGGCATGTTTCTAAAAGCACCTACGCTGATGCTAATAATACCTCACCTCCCATCTGGATCCAGTCCTCAGGAAGGCGCAATGTTCCCTCTGTATCAACTACCGCTTCGTCTTCCGACCCGCGGGGCTGCCAGGCTGCGAGGAACGCGTACCGCCTTGCCTGGGTGAGTCACTGCTGTCCAGTAAAGCAGGTAATGTTCTGGGCACTAATGTGGAGATGAGTGAAATCTGGAGGAGAGAAAGTGACGATTTTAGCAGGGAAAAGATCCATAATTATTCATAGGGATGTCTCTCTCTCTGTCTGCGCTGTCAAACTGAAAAAAACAAACTGTTCAGAATTATTTTGAGCTGATTTGTTCTAGCTGAAGTTCCCAGCGCAATTGTTCAGCCAGAGCTGGAGGGAGGGAGGGAGGAGATGCTATAAGCCAGAATCTGATCTCAATTACCAGCCTACGAAGCTCATTCTAACTCTTTCCACGCCAAGGATGATCTGTACCTTAGAACCCCAGATCCAAACCCATCGTGGATATGCAGGAACGTTGTGAAAACAGTAAGAGCCACAACAGTAAAACTGGGATCCAAATCTGATACATATCCAGAGTAGTCCTGCTAAAATAAAATAGAAAGATTTATACAGATTAAATAGATCTGAGCATATGCCTTTTGGGCCAAAGTTTGTTACAATACAAAGTCATTCCCATCTAAGCAGTTGGTGAAATCCATAGACCACAGAATCTGTGCTGGTGCAATCTAGTACCTCGTGATGGTAAGCAAATGCCTTAAGGACATCCCAAGGACTGGAGAATCTGATACCAGTAACTGTTACCAGCACTGCATTCACATTTAAGAAGGGGAAGATAAGCCTGCTTTGGGGTTGCCAGCAAGGGTGTTTCCTGAAATATTGGTGTTGGTACTTTGGGGAACAGTGAAGTGTCATGCCGTGCCTTGCAAACATAAGAATCCATCTGGAGTCAAACCTGCGCTTTCTCTGACGACGCCTGATGGAGGCGGGTGAGGCTTCTCCAGTGAGGGTCACCCCCCCAGGGCTGAACCCTGAGCACAGGGACAACGTTACCAAGCCACGAGTGTCAGAGCACTGGGCTGCCAAGGGGCAGGTCGGGACAAAGTTTATGTTGTAATTAGTTTTAAAGGACGGTTTCCTGCACAGATGCTTCTATAGTCCCAGTACGCAGCTTCAGCAGGGTGTCTCCTGGAGAACACTGGTGCTCTGTCATCTCTACCTACTTCCTTCACCGAATGGTAGAGAGACCCAGCACTTTTGCAATATCATCCATGCTAAGCTGAATTAGTCCACTGGGAGCCACAGTTGCCCTGTAGGGGCTAAGTCATGGCATATCCCATTATCTGCAAATTAATAGGGTTGGACCTTTAATTCGTGTGTTGATCCAGGTGTCTCGGAGCTCAAACCCTGCTCCAGACCTATGCCTGAGCAATAAGATGACAAGGATGCCAGCAAGGCGGTCCTCCAGGGAGGGCACTCCTGACCCCAGGAGGCTGTGCACCGCGCGAGGATGGCAGTGACAGCACAGGGCTGACAGCATACGCTGCTTTCAAACACAGCCAACCGGCGTGTGCCGAGACCAGGCAGATCATTCAATATTTACACAGGATTTCAACAGTAAAAGAATGTTGTTATGCCTTAAAAGCTTTCGGAGGATGAGATCCAAGATGGCACAGCAGGGCCATGGAACAGCTCCAAATTCTATTTCTTTGCGGTGAATTTGTCAAAATGAGGTGCTGACTCTGTCAATCGCTCGGCGAGCAGATGTTTGCCCCATTCCCAACGCCAAAGCTCCCGGTAGCCCTCCAGCCTCAGGCTGCCGCGTGTGCCTTTGACCCTGTGGTTCAGGAAGGCTCCAGAGGACGAGGCTGAGGCACCAGGGTCAGGCTGAGGAGTCAGCCCGAAATGCCGTAGCAGCCACTTCACCCAGCGCTGGGCTGGGATCAGCAGATTGGCTCATCTCCTGGTTCTGCCATGGGATTCCGGCATAACTGGGGATGACTGTCTTCGTCTCTCTGGGCCCCTGTTCTCCAGCTTTAAAATGGAGACCGTCATAGGCAATAACATACCTCCTTTATCCATCTTTCGCAGCAATGCTCCGCACGGTCGCGTTTGCCTCAGATGATGCAGAGCCCGGGTTTTGTCTGGATGCTCCTCTACTACCACTGTGTCATGGTCATAATAGCATGAATTTATAACAACCAAGTTGTGGTTCTTCTCCTACACATGCTGCAGGAGCCCCTTTCTTTACTCCGATTTTTGAAGCCAGCAGCAGTTACACAAAACCCGCGTTAGAAGGTGATGTATGACAGACCTTCGAAATCCGCCATTAAGCTGCTATTGTTCTTGCAAATCTGTTTTCAGATTTAAAGGGACAAAAACTACTGAAGGGTTTTAATCAACAGCCAAAACCATGGGAAGCAACGCAGCAGCCAGGAAACCTCCTCTCTTTACCTGGCCCTGCAAGGGAGAGGGTTGGTGGTGTCTGGGGTGCGCCTTGCCTTGGTGTTTGCCGTTCCTATGGCTACTCCAAGTGCAAGTTCCTCATGGCAGGGACTCTTCCTTCACCTGGACTTCATGCTGGGCAAATGGGACCGTGGCTCTCATCCAAAATTGCTGCCACATCAGTAACTAAGCCCAGCACCCTCTCTCTCTCTGAGAAGCGGAACAGGTACGTCGCAGCCTCCCTCTTCTCCACGCTGCTTGGCTCATCAGCTGTGTTTGTCCCCTGGCTTTTCTTTCCCCGTCCCTCTCCACTTGAATTTTAATCAGAAGCAGCAGCTGAACAGAAGGTGCCATTTCCATAGCTACGGAAGAGGCATCGACAGCGAGAGGTGATGGAGAGGCTTTTACCCAGATGCAGTCATCATTAACATTCACCATAATAACCTCGCCTGCGAGCACAGCCCTACTATGGCAATAAGAGGCTTGGACTGTAAATCCTTGGCCAGGCTCGTCTTTCATCACAGAGAACAATACCTTTTGGGGTCACATTTCTAATCTGCCAATTAATCATTTTTATACGTGGCCATGTTTACATATAAGCAGAGACCACTTGAAACCACGTACGGCTACACCAGTGGTTACCTTGGCTTAGGCACGGGTGGACAATAATTGCCCTTTGTGAGGTTTTATGCACACACACATGCACACAGACGTCGGCAGCATCTGCCATCTGTGTCTCGCTCCTCCCACTGGACTGGGTTGTGCCTCTTGAAACAACACTGCTTAACAAAGACAGTCTCCCTGTATTTCTGGCTGTCCCACCGAGTTATTTTGGGATGCTGGATAGGGCCTTCCCCTCCATTGTCACTGTTTAGCTTGTGTTTTGCTTGTCTTAAACCTTCTGTCTGTCCTTCTCAACAGCCTAAACCAGAAATATTCCCTCCCTCCTGGATCGTCACAAAACCAGTACGTCGTTCAGGGGAAAAAAGAAAACCCACCTTGTAACGCCGTGGGCTTTCTTCATGGAGCGTGACTCGGGCCCAAGATGGTTTGTATTTCATTTCGGGTACAAACCCCAGGCAGTGGGTGAACCGAGAGGCTGCGTGGCACCTTTGGGGGACACATTACAAGGGGACCGGCTCTGGCATTAGGTTGGCAGTCTCTCCGCAGCGCTGGTTTGTGCCTGTTACGGTGGAAATCTCCCCTGCAGAGCTCCAGCCTGGTCCGTTCGGAGATTTCTCCCCAAGCTTCCCACACAGCAGCGCAGGGTGAGGAACCGGATGAATAAAATTGAATTTGAACGTGAGGGAGGGAATGCGGGCAGGAGAAAATAACCCTTTGAGTAATTTATGAGGCACGTTTATAGCTGTTATTTATGGATCTCTATGGGGGATTCACATTGTTCTCTACCATCTGACATTACTTGGCAGTTTAGTGGTGCTTGCAAAAAAAAAATAAAATACCCCAAACTCAAAAAAAACCCTCCTCCAATACCACATTTTTGATTAATAATCTTGAAAGCTCAGAGTGTCAGCAAGTCCTCAGAAAGACTGTCCCTGCTCTCCTCTAATAACTTATGGCTTAAAGGTACAAGGGCTTGATTAAAACTCTCATCACAGTAAATCAATGGTAGCTCAGGGAAAAGAGGTCCTTTCCCTCCCCCCTTTTCGGATAAAGTTTACTCGCTCGTGCTTTTCTGGCATTTGATTTTGCATGCATGCAAAAATACTAAATCAATGCCATCAGTAAAGCGCTCACCGGGGGTGCTTGGTCCTGTCCACGGCAAGCTGAAAGCATGCTTTTTTATGCATGTGCCTTCAACGTTATTTTTGGCGAGATTAATGAATTCAGGTGCAGTAAAAATAGTCTACTGCAAACAAACAAATTCCTCCTTAGCATACTGGAAGGATAAAGAATGTCATGTGCACGAACACAGCCTCAGTGGTACCCACAAACGAGGCAAAGCAGTCGCCCCATCGCTGTGGCTGTTTGGGGTAGCGGATGTCTGGAATGACCTTGCCTGTTAGGAGCTGTTAATCCTAGCATTTACCTCGGCTGAGGCAGGAGACACATCTGGAGACGAGCAGAAGAAACCTCCCAGCCCCACTTATGTCTCTACGTGGGCGCAATATGTGGATCTAATTATAGGAGTGAGGTTCGCAGGAGGCTGGAAAATTAATGCCGATTCCTCCAAGCCTCCATGCTAGCGGCGTCGGGAAGGGCTCATTTCCATGCCTACCCTCACATCCTGTGAGAGGGAGAGGGGTTTTTTCCACTGTGTTTCTTAAAATATAAAATCTCAGGAGACTTCGAACCGCCCGCTAAGCCCTGGTCACAGGGGAGACCCCGTCGCCTCTGTAGGGTCTTTCCTGCGCTCAGCAACGTGGCTGCTGCACGTTTGTCGGAGGAAAGGACAAAATACAACCGGCTTAAAGCAAAAAATGTGGGATGGTGGTTCATTACAGAATTGGCCCAGAGCCTGGGAAAGCTTGGTCCTATCACCAGACAAGCTTTCGAGAGGGTAGGAGAGCAGAGGGGAGCAAACCACCGGGTTTTCTGTACGGCTTTGGTCAATCCACAGAGAATTTGTGTCTCAGCCTCGAAACGTCCAGCTGGGCTGAGTCCTCCGGGACTTCACGTTTCTCTCGGACCAAGAGGTAATATGAAAAGGCCCAGAAAGGGCGGCCACATTAAAATCTCATGATGCTCCTGCTCTTTAAAGTATCACACAAAGCGAGCCATTCCCGGGAACCGTCTAGCGTTGGGAGCCAGAAGCCTGAGTGCCGCCGATGAGCTGTGACATTTGAATGTCACCTAGTCCCAGTCCAACCCCCAGTTGCTGTTTGACTTGGCAACTGGCTTCCCTTCCCTGTCCCAGAAATGCAATGCTCCACCAAGGTGACATCCACCTCCAGACCTCTCTACTTCTCCCACGCTATGTTTGTCTTTGTCCTATAGGAGGAAAAAGCTACGGAGAGACGCATAAATAAAATAGGACATCTTCCTGCTTAGTTGATGTCATTCAAGGAGAGGGAAGCAGCAGTTTTCATCATGCTTTGACTGCTTTCTAACAAAAATCTTGCGAGAATCTGTAGAAAAAAGCCTATGGGGTGACTCTGATGGGAATCTTAGAAAATCACTGGTAAAACTACAGCTTTGCTGCAGAATTTTGTGTGTGAATTAAAAAATGCAGTGAAAAAAAAGCAGATGATTCCCTGTTACACTTACAGCCAATTTTGCTTTGGAAAAAGAAAAACATCTCAGAGATTATTTCAGTTGTGTATGAACCACCACCTATCTAATCTAGGACAAAGGAAAATATGGCAGGTTTTGGTGTTGAAAAGCGTAATAGATATACAAATGCCAAGGCCTGAGCGCTTTGTATTTAAGGACGTCCATGTCTGTGGAGGAAGTAATGGGAACAGGAGTGAGAAACAGCCTCAAGAAACTGAGTAATGCAGTTTAAACACGTGTATCTGGTGCCCTCCTGTGGAAATGAGCCACTTCGGAGCCAGAGGACCAAATACCCACTGGTTTTAATGAGCAGAAAGGCTTCTGGGGTAGGGATTACTTTTTGGACTTCGAATAAGACTAAGAACGGCAGGAACTAGCGCTCAGTTAGCAATTTAACTAAGCATTTTTTTTTAAAAAACCTACTGTGTGATTTTCTGGGCTAACAACCGAGAAAGATTTACATATTATTTGAGTAGCTGTGATAATCCCAGCCCAGTCCCGGATCACCCAACCGTCAGTAAACAACAGTCTGTATTGGCACGCCGCGCTCTGCTCCCTCCTATTTTGGGGACTGGCAGATGTGGCTGTTGCACAAATGGAACTGAAATTTCTGGGTGTGAGCTTAAGTAAAGTTTCTGAACACTTGTCTCTGAAATCTGAATGAACCAAAGCAGAAAAAAAGGGTAGTAATCATCGTGTTTTGGAATTGAAATTCAGAAAGCAGAACGAGTTATCCTCAGACAAAGCTGTGGAGGTAACACTGATTTGTGATCTGCCTTATTTATTCTGGCGTATGCGCTACTTTATATCGTAGGAATGTTTTGCATGACAGACATCAAATATAAATGCCCTCAAATGCTGTGTGGGGTCTGGCTTGCCCACCAAACCATGGCTCTCTTGTCAGCCTCTCCATTCCAATCCTAACGACTCAACACTATTGGTTAAATGTGATCACTCTCATACTCACAGTTTACACGGGGAAAATGTGCAATTTGAAACTTTTTTTTTTTTTTACCAATACACATTACTACTTTTTAAACTGCACTCGGGGAGAGCAAATATTGGCCTTATTCGCAACTTTAAAAAAGGACTGCTGCCAAAAGAGGCTCTTCGTTTTCCATATGCACTTACATACACCAGCAACAGGAATCCGCGTCCACAGCCAAAACCTGAAGAATGCAGGCTCCTCGGGTCAGATCTTCCCACGCTTTTAGACGGCGTTACGAATAACGCGCTCTTTCATCGCTTGGGGCTAGCCGGGCTGTAACTCGGATGAATAAAACAGCAACGGGTGAGCGAGGGGAAGGCGTCGCAGCCTTCATCAGCGCACATTAGCTGTACAAGCTCATAAATATCGAGCGCGGTGCTGGTCGCGGGTCTGTTGCTCTCATCGACCCGTGGGACACGCTGCGTCCCCGCAGCAGGAGGTGGCGGGATGTGGGGTGGAAGACGGCCAGAGCCGCGCGGTCGGTTCAGCGGCTGAGCCCCCCCCTTCCAGAGAGCGCTACCACCCCGGAGAAGAGCCCTGCAGAGGGCTTGGAGGGATCTTCCCTCTCCTGCGGGGAGGCACAACAAGGACTACTGGCGAGAAATGAAAGGCAGGGCCAATTCAAATCGGGGGGGAAAAATTAACCATGAAGATGATTAATCCATGGAATAAATAACCAAGGGATTTTTCTGCCATTTGAGGCTTCGCAAGTCAGCACGGAAAGACTCACTGTGAGGCATCTGCCAAGCTTTACTGGTTAATGGCTGGAGAAAACGCTTGTGGAAAGAACACCACGCTGGAGCGCATAGTGGGGAATCCGCAGGGAGAGCGCCGAGGCTGTACGGCAATCACAACTTACCCGAGGTACCAGAGGGCAACTTCTCTGGCCTGTGTTATACGGGAGAAAAAAATAGCTAATCTCCTCTCATGGTGGAGCGGTCAGTTGGCAAAGTTTGCAGTTTTACAAGAAGAAAGAGGAACAGGAGGAGCAGGAGCAAAGAGGGAAACGATTCTCCTGCAGCTGTTAGCCAGCAGGAAAGAGATGGTGGCACAGCTTAGTGCTGAACAGAATCAGTTTGTATTCTTGTCAAGAAAAAAGTGATTTGGTTTTCTCTGAGTTTTGGGTTTGTTTTTTTTTTTAAGGGAAAACTTTTACGCTACTGGTAAAAACAACACAGAGAAAAAAAAAATCTGTATATTTTCCAGGTTAGAGGGAAAGAATCATTAGGGGGTTTTGAACTTCTATTTTTCACTATTTTCTTAAGGAGAAATGAATGGAACAACTAATATGATAAACTAAACATTGATAAACTAAACTCTTACTGGCCCTCCACCAGTAACTTCTTACACACAAAGGCAAAGCCAAAAAAATTGTTAACCACAGACGAGGGGCAGGAAAAGGCAGGGAAGAAACAGAACCAGACCGGAGGAAGAAAAACCCCGCCATTTCTTCAAGTCTACCTTACCTCTGGTTTTGGGCATCATGCTTTTGTGGAGAAAAGCCATTACCTGTTTTAAAAAAAAAAAAAAAGTTCTTTTTTTTTTTTCCCCCAGTAACTACATTAATAGATAAAGTTTATGGCTTTCTCTGTATTTTATTATAGGAGGATGTCTTGTTAGGCTTAAACCATCGCAGAATACACTCAGATGATTCATATCTTTTTAACATTGAAATACTATCCAATACATTAATATAAAAGAGAGGATATATGTGGATGTCATCTCTCTGTCACAGTAATCATAAGTCCTGCGCATGTTTTACATTTATTACATCCTATATCATTCTTAAGTTGATCCATGTGTCTCAGGGGAGTTCGTCATCTTCATTTTTGCATGTCCTGCTGCCACCTAATGGCAGCGAGCTCAGCCTGCACCCCTTGGGCTAAAAAACAGGAGAAACCTGCTTCTGAAGCTTCCAGAAGCTCTGTAGAGTACTAAATTCTTTCATTTTTAGAGTCCTAAAAACCTTGGGAAATTTAATTAAACTTCGTATTAATTAATAGGATTTTTTTCCTGCATAAGCTATCTAGAGTCATACATAGTACCTTAGTTAGGGGCGTGATACCGTGTTCCCAGCCCAAGGGTTACCCAGCAGGGGGGTTTATTTGAAGTGCAAAGCCACTCGGTCCCTATGGCCGAGGAGCCCTGGGGGCCGTGCACCCAGACCCCCCCCAGCTGAGGGGGGGAGGGACTGAGCTGCAGAAACACTGGGTTCAGCCGGCAGGAAATGCAAAATGGTGCAAATTAACTTTGCTGCTAAACTGGTTGGGTTGGAGAGAGGTACATATATATGCTTCTATGTATGTATAGGGAGGTGATTCTTCCCCTCTGCTCTACTCTGGTGAGACCCCACCTGGAGTACTGCCTCCAGCTCTGCAGCCCTCAACATAGCAAAGACATGGACCTGTTGGAGCGGGGCCAGAGGAGGCCCCGGAGATGCTGCGAGGGCTGGAGCCCCTCTGCTGGGAGGACAGGCTGGGAGAGTTAGGGGGGTTCAGCCTGGAGAAGAGAAGGCTCCGGGGAGACCTCAGAGCCCCTTCCAGTGCCTAAAGGGGCTCCAGGAGAGCTGGGGAGGGACTTTTTACAAGGGCATGGAGTGATAGGATGAGGGGGAATGGCTTCAAACTGGAAGAGGGGAGATTGAGATGAGATATTGAGAAGAAATTTTTCCCTGTGAGGGTGGTGAGCCTCTGGCACAGGTTGCCCAGAGAAGCTGTGGCTGCCCCATCCCTGGAGGTGTAGATATAGCTGTAGATACAGCTGTAGATACAGATATATCAAGGCCAGGCTGGATAGGACTTTAAGCAACCTGGTCTAGTGGAAGGTGTCCCTGCCCAGGGCAGGTGGGATGGAACGAGATGGTCTTCAAGGTCCCTTACAACCCAGACCATTCTGTGATTCTATGATATAAATAAGTCCTAGGTCACAGAAGCCTTGGCTTTGAAAATGCTGTGCTCGGTCTCAGCCCACGCTGAAGCAGGACAGCTGAGAACCAAGGGCCAGGGGCAGTTATTGCTCCCAACACCCTACCACTAAGGAATAAATCAAGCCACAGCGTCCTCAGCTCTGATTACCCACCTCTCCTCACGAGCTGACAGCTCGCATTCCAGGTCACTGAGTCAAATTCATCCTCTACTTTCTTTCTCCTCCTTTCAGCCACTAATTCTGTATCAATGTTAAGATCAGATTAGATCTATAATTGGGTCTTACACGTGTGCCCGCAGACCAGTCAGTGGGAGGCCAGAACCAAATCAGCGCACACGAAACGAGCCGTGAGCGGGGCCTCATTGCTCAGCGTAAGGAATTACCCGGATTAACAAAATACGACTATTCTTGTGCTCTTCTGTAGCAGCAACGCAGCACTGCACCACTGACCTGAATATCTTCCTCAGATTTCTCCCTGGCTCCGTTCCTCATGCGCGTTAGGTTTAGATCCGGCTGTGGATGACTTCTCCCTGACCTCAAAAACTTCTATACACTTCAGTTGGTGTCTTTTGGCCTGTTCCAACATGGACCAGGTTCACTGCATCCCTGGAACTGATTTCCTGGGGAAGAGGTTTCTTTCTTTCCAATTTAGGCACTGGAGGAAGAAATAATGACAGAATANCCCCCCCCCCCCCCCCGGATAGGGGTGCCAGGTTTAATGCGGTGTGGAGAAAGCTAATTGCATTTCACAGACTGCTTCACCATTTGGTTTTGTTCAGATGAGGAACAAGAGCTGAACACCATTGCAAAGCCAGCTGCAAACTCCAGCTGTGCTCGGATCTGGGGGCAGACCACCGAGAGGGTCGTTCTGGGGGATGCAGGGATGCAGCAGCCACGGGTCTGAGCGGCTGACAGCGACGCTGGCTCTTTCTCAGCCCTTCCCACGATCCGGCACGATCCCACTCACAGCATCTCTGCGACAGTAAAACCCAACCACCACCACCACCGAAAGCGCCACTGGCACTTTTCCAGCCGGCTCCAACGCTCCCCATTCAGTTATCTGTGTGTGGCGCCTATTTACGGCTGTGCTTTCTCTCCCCTCCTCCACCGCTGTTAGGAGGGTCCGAGTAGAAACACGTTGGAGGGCTGAGGGCTACGCCAATAGTTTCAGCTGCTTCTCGCTCGCACTGCGGCAGCGATCTCCGCAACGCAGAGCCAGTTTTCGGGCAAACGTCTCTGCTTTGCCAAATACTGCTTTAAACAGACAACTGCCCTGAGAAGAGCCTCACTTTTCCCTAAAGGAGATTAGGCTGTGGAGCATTGATTCCTCTTTACCATCACCATCTTCCCAGGAACCACGGGACCTTATCTTCAGCTCTGCTACTGTACATCTCACTCCTACGCAGGACTCCCATCAGCCCACATTAGCCCTGATTTCGGGGCCCAATCAGTTTTTTAACCTGTTGAAGGTACGCCGTTGCACAGAACACGTTATCGCCTCGAGACACAGATGCACCTAGTGAAACAACAACATTTTGTCTTTATTAGGAGTTCCCATGGTAATATAACACAGAGTTCTTAAGGAATAAAACACAAGACTTGGGGTTGGGGTGGGGTTTTTTTTTTGCCATTGAGACAATGGTCAAATATCAGTACTTCTTTTTGTCTACACACATGATCAGCTTTAGCACTTACAGCTCCTCCACTCATGGTTCACAATCACAAATCCAAGGGTTAAATCCAGCTAGTATTAAATCCTACTTTTTTTTTTTTTATTTTTAGAGCTTCAAGTCACTGCGGTTAATTAATTAATTAAGTCATCGTCTTTTTTTTTTTCTTTAAGCATTTACATATGACATTCATTAAACAGACACAAAGCGGACGAGCTCTCACAGGAAAAAACATGCTTACATAGCCTGCAAAAAACTTTTTTTGTGATTTTTTTTTTCCTTTTGAAAAACGAATTAGAACTGAAAAGTCATCATGAGTCAGTGAAGGAAAAAAAAAAAAGGAAGACTTAAGTGAATACTGAAGAGCCGCAAGTGTTTCGTAGAATTGAAACGGATCTGCAATTCTTTTTCTTTTTCTCCCCAACTCGTTCCAATTGATTTTAACATACAGGTGAAAAAAAATGAAAATAGCTGCAATATATATTAAGTTCACGGATTACTTAACAAACAAAGTGCAAACTCTTTTATGCAAAACTAAGAGACCCGAGAGTTAAACCTAAATCCAAAATGCATGGATGAAAATGGCAATGTTTTTCTTAACTTTTGCGTTCAAAGGGGCCTAAAGGAATTAGGTGCTGACGCTGGGAGGGTTTGGGTACCTACACAGCTTCCAGATCCTTTGCAAATCCCAGCATTGATACTTAATAACAACAAATTTGGTTTCTTAAAAGCCTTCATATATATAGTTTTTTCCCTAAAAGAACCTGTAAACACCATTTAAGAAAATACAAATATGGAAAAAACGAGGTCGATGTACGTGGCAGAGTACAAACAGAAGAGAAAGCAGAAGATGCAGCCAAGTGCCAGGGCATTACAGGGGCGGTAACGCCGAGTTCGTTGCGGGCAGAAAAGCTCTCTGTGCTAAGAGACAGGCCGAGTCCTCGCGACCCTCCAGCTCAGTTTAAGTGGGAATCTAACGGTGCCGGTTTATTCTCCATGTCCTGAAAATAATAAGCCTCCAATACCAGGGCTAAAAGACCCTCAATCCCAGAAGACAGTTAAATGCCCAGATCCCGCCGCCAGCCGCACAACCTGGGGCTCCTCAATTCATTCCAACTCGTGGCCTCTGGTTTCTCAAATGTGAGGCAGCAGGCGGCTGAGGAAGGGTGGGGAACCACCGGGCTTTCTCATGAGTATTTGCACAAAGGCAGATTCCTGAAGGAACGAGTGACTGTGAAATTCGCACCCTCTGTGAGAGATTCTCAGCTGCTGTTGACCCATCGAGCTGCTCTGGGGCTCCCAGTTACAACAGCTGGGCATCTGGACTCGAACTGGAATTGCCACAGATGCTCAGGCACGCACTCAACTGGCCGGCCCTTCCAGGAGAGCTAAAGATAAGCTCTCGTAAAGTTTTAAATAACCCCTCATCGATGCCCAGGAAGGGGGACCGTGGCTGCTACAGAAATCTTTCAAGCAACGTGCTGCTCTTTGCCCATGGCTTATCCATTCCCACCTCCAGGAGGAGAAGACAAACTAACTGCTAACAGCTTCTCAGGAGACTCCGTCGGAGCTTCTCAGCCCCTTTCTTTGCACCAGCTCAAGACCGAGTACACTGAAGTGAAGATCATAGCTTATGAACCTGCTCTGCGACCTCCTATTGCGGCTAAGTGGCAAGCGTTGGCTGGAATGATGCAACCTAGGAACACCTGAGGTACCAGGGTGGCGGTGGCAGTGGCAGTGACACTGGCGGGAGTCTGTAACTCGGATGAGGTTCAGGAAGGACCGGGAAGAACAGGGAGAACCCCAGTTCTCAGATAAGGCTTCGTAAACACAATGATACAAACATATTAAAAACACACACACATAAACATCGAAAGAAAAAAAAAAAAACCCAAACCAAAAAGTTTCCTCAAGGACCTAATTTGCAGCAAAATCCAGAAGGAAAAAAAAAAAATTATGAAAAAACAAACTGACAGAACCAAAGTCCCCAACGATTCTAGCTCACCCGATGGCTGGGTGCGATGCGCTTTGTCAATTCCTAGTGCTGGGTCCTGTTTCTCTCCCTCGGCAGCAGACAGCTATTCAGCGACCTCAAAGGCGGTGGTGGGGAATGGTTACAGGCAGGGATCCGTGTCCCTCCGTGCTTGCCTAGCTATGCTGCTGGAACACAGAACCCTACAGAATATCCAGTTTAAAACCCTTGAACTACTCTTCTGCTTGACATTAAAAAAANGAAGTGAGAGGGGTTGGTGAAGATGAGGAGGGAATCTGAGGGGACTGAAAGAGGCGCCTTACTTCAGCCCCCCCCTCACTGGTTGCCCGCAGTAACTGTCACAGGCTCTAAAAGAATCGAAAAGGGTCTCCAGGTGCCCCCGTCCCCCGGTCCGCTAGGCGGGCACAGAAGGGGTCGGTCCTTAGCCCAAGCTGGTGATGTTGGCACGTCCGCCGGGCGGTGCCACGATGCGCTGAGTCGTGCGGCGCGGGATGTTGTCGTCGATCTGTGCCCCTGCGGGAGAGAGACGAAACGTCAGGTCTCCCCCCACCCCAGGGCCAGCGGGACAGGAGGGACACGGGAGCGGGGAGAGCGCAGCCGCACCGAACCCATCGAGCCCTCTTAGGCCAGGCTCCAAAATCCTCGGAGGAAAATCCCTTACTGCCCTCCACTGCCTTAATTCTGCCGAAACCCGTTCTGCATCAGTATCTCCGCACCCAACACCTGAGCCACCCAGCCCTGCACACACAAGAGTCGGGTAAATGGTTTTCCCTTAGGGAGCCTTTTTATAGCTTTCCCTCGCCGCACTGAAACGGCACGCCGAGAAATGGAGTCTGCCGCACGCCAGACCCACAGCGGGTCGCAGCTGGCAAAGCTCCGCTGAAGTCGGTGCCATCTGCCCCCTTCAGACACCCGCTGAGGACCGAGCCCAGAGCGCAACGGGGCACTCGGCATTCACGCCACGGCGTGAATAATAATAATATTCAGGATTTTGTAATGGCTCCCGCTTATAATAATACACAGGACTTTATGATAGCTCCTATACTGCTCTTCTTCCTTCCTAAAGGAGGCATAACCTCCTCCTTTAGCTTGGAGGCATAACCTCCAAGCTAAAAACACATCACAGCCTCTCTCATCGCCTTCCAATTTCAGCAGAATTAATGCAGAGTACGGGAGTATAAACAAGCCGTGATTTCAAAGCAGTTTAGCCCCGTGGAAGTACGTACCAGACAAGCTGAATCCAGACTGGTGCAGGTTCCTCACGGGTGGGGCCTGCTGTTTGGCAGGAGATGTCTTGGCTGAAGACGCTGGTGTGACGGTCTTCGGCGTCACCGAGACTTCGCAGACGGGTCCGTCGTAGAGGCCTCGCGGCACACCCCGCAGCTCGGCCAGCTGCAAGACACAGAGGCAGGCAGCCTTCAGGGTCAAAACAGCCTTCAAACCGGCGCTGAACAGCTGGCCAGATGTGGCTAAGCCAAAGACACACTTTTCAAGATTTGCCTCTAGTAAGAGGAACGGCAATCGCACGAAATCTCCTCCGCGCTGACCCTCGGAAGCAGCACGGGTAAAACGCAGCGTGCCGTGGACCGCCGGCGTGTGCAGCCTCCAGCAGCCTCTCCCCCGCACCCCAAGTTCTGCCCTTGAACGATCTCGACCCACCCGCTGTTGTGTTAAAGGCTCCTGACTCCCAAATGAAACCTATTCCTCATCCCCAAAACGCAAACCAGTGCCGAGACAGAGGCAGCTCTGCCCAGCGAGGAGCCAGGCCAGCTTCACACCCCCAGCTCGGCAGCTTTAGATTGGGTTAAATGCAATTATTCCAGTTGAGATGCTGCCCAATTGGATTTATAGGTCAGACACGTATTTCTGTGGGAGACCAGAACACACCAGAAACCACCGATCTGTTCTCCGCGGTGCTAAATTATTTGAGGTTGTAATTTCGATAACTTGCAATTTCTTCAGAAGAACAATTAAGGAAAGATCATTTGCAAGGAATGTGAAGATTACCTAAGGTCGGCGGGACTAACACAGCTCTAGTTTTGTCCAGGAGAGGGCAACACTTCAACTGTCAAAACGCTTTCCTCCTCAGAAATCTGATTTCATCTAGAAATAAACTCCTTAAACTCCCAGCGGCTAAGTTGCAGCTGAGTGCAGTGTCATCTTCTCTGTCAGCTTTCACTAACTAAAGGCATATCAAAAGGCAGTTTCTGTTCTGAATGGGTGTATTTTACAACAAAAACACTTTTCCAACAATTTTAGCCTCTTAAAAATAGAATAATCTCACTTTTAAACAGTCAGTAGGCTGTGCCTGTGACTCACCAGTCACCAGACAAGAGCATCTGATCATCTCTGACAGAAGGGAAAGCAGCATAATGTATGCATAAAAATAAATTAGAATTCTAAATTGTCGTATTAGAATTAGAATTCTAAATTGTGTTTGATATATAAATACAATCAATCACTTCTCTTGGTACTTCTGAGACGGGAGAAGCCGGATGGGTTATTTGCAGATTGACTCATGTCCAAACGGGACAGTTCCTGGGCACACGTCTAGGTGTCCCAAGACAGAGGGGAATTAAAGAGCAGAAAAACAAAATTTGCAGAAAATCCAAGCTCAAGCGAAAGCATATTCCTGTAATGACTCGAGTGAATAGCAAAAATGAGAGAGGGATGAGATAAATGTGGCTCCCGTCCAGGGAACGTCTTCTGTTGCAGAAGCGTGTGTCTGCGAGCCGGGGGACAGCATCTGTTTTCCACCCACTTGAACTCAGGAGTTTCGGTGAGAGAACAACTGTGCATCCAACCCTTCACGCTCACCCTGCTCCTTGCTTTGATGCGCTTGTAAACGAAGTCAGGGAACGGTTTCCTGGGGATATACCGGCCAGATCCCTCGGTGACGTGGAGATTCCCATCCTCCAGCACGATCTTCCCCTGGCTGATAACCACCAGGGGAGACCCACGGCACTCCATGCCTTCAAAGATATTGTACTCCAGAGACTAGAACAAACAAAAAGACAGCGTGAGGCAAACGTATTCACGCCAGCAAAGCCTGCTGTGCTTTAATTAGACATCACCAGTCATGCTAATTGCCAAAATTCTAAGGACAGATGGAAGAAAACAGCATTTACCTAAGCGTGGTTTAATAGAAAGGCTGGTCTTTATTATCAGTCTAAATTTATTAAGGATTTACTCGTGCAAAATTTCAACTGAAACAGGACTCAAAGAGGAAATACAGTTTCAAATGAGGCTATCTCACAGCCTACCTGTCTAAATGCATTTAGGCGCCTATTTCTTCTTCTGAACTGCGGCGGATTTAGGAGCCAAATCAAGTTTTACCTGAGTTTCATACTAAAAATAACGACAATTTTGAAAAGCTGTATTTCAAACCAGTGTTTTGGTTGATGGGTCAGGGACCAGGACAATCTTGTTTTACTCTAATGGGATTCCTCATCCTCGATTAACAGGATTGGAAACATCACACCACGGAAAAAAGACAAGTTTTGAAGGAATCACTGGTAAATGTCCCACCCATGAAGTACCCTGGAACGAGAGGCACCACAATTGGGGACCGTTACTGTAGTGACCATCTCTGAGACAAATCCAGGTCTTTTTTACCGAGTTAATAATGGAGTTTGCTCTCAAAGTGTGTTATAAGTACGGGTAGGCTCGACTGCAGATTTACAATTAGTTAGAATGGCGGTTAAACCGACACTGAACCGGGTCCAGGCTGAAAAAAAGCTGTGGTGGCAAAGGAGGAGGCTTGGTTAAAAGCTTATGCATGAGGCTGGTTCCAAGAACAACACTATCTCCTCTCTCTAGCTCCTAATGTTTCCTTGCCAGACAGTGGCAAGAGCAGTGTGAATGCTTGGAAAATATCCGTATGTTGCTCTAGCATTTAAAAAAGCAACAATCATCTGATGCCACATAATCACTACGTCTCCTTGCGCTGCTGCCTGACTTTCAAAGGGGCTTTTGTTTTATACTTGACCAAACCAGGACGCCTTGCCTCTAAAGGCATCGCTCCTATCGATTTCTCCTCTAACACAAGGCACACATGCAGCGTGAGACACAAAAAACCCCAAGAGGTGTAATGCCAGATATAGCAGGGGATGTAACAAGAGAAGGGAAGAGCTTGGAGCGGGACTTGTAAGAAAAAAAAGCTATTTCTTAGACAGCCCCTCAAGCTCTAAACAGAGCACTTGAAAAGGAGAGCCCTTCATCCTCCATAGTCCTGGTGCCCCATTTGAACGTGGAGCCACAGCCTTTAGCACCAGCTGGTCACTGAGTGCCGCGGCTCTGACACGGTGCAGGAGTTTCAGGGGGATCGGCACTCCTCATCCGACAAAGCTTTTCCTAACCGTCACCCCGCGGCGGCTCTGGGTCTCCTTCAGCCCAGCCCAGATCTATGGCAAAATCATGGAGTCAATCCTGACTGTACTGGACCAGACCCACAAAAGATAAAAGTCTCTGAGTTTTGCGTTAGGAAATTGAAAGAGTCCAGTTCATTTCCTAAAGAGCACAGCCATTAAACGGCAATGACTTTCAATACGCTCTCCAGCAAGCTGCTTCCAGCTCTCCGAGCCATTCCTAAGCACAAATCCAGCTTCAGACCACTAAATTGGGCACCTAATAGCAGTACGTCCCTGGGCTCCCTCCTCTAAGTCATTCCTCTCCAGACTGGAGGAGTGATGAGTCTGGAAGCACCTCTAAGGCGACTGAAGTGACCAGACTTTGAGTCTGGACGCCTCTGTTAGAAGCCTAAGCAGAGGCAGGATGAATCCAGGCCATCTGCGACCAATTCTGACACAGAGTTAAGTCACAGGGAAGCGAACCAAACCTTTAAAAAAAAAAGTTTCTTTGTGAATATGCCCAGGGATCCAAGTGTGGAAGAAAATTTTGCTCCTTCAGCTCCAGAGTGAATGAAAGCATTCACGGAAAAAAGAACAAGGAGGTTTTTTTTTTTCCAGGGAAACATTCCATAGGTTCATCGCCAGCAGTGAAACAAGTCGTCAACAAACGCAAACAGTGGTTGCTTTCTCTGAGACAGCGCTCGAATGTCACAGGGAGACTCCAACCAGCCCTCTGCACTGGGACCACTCTGCAGTTTCCCACAGGGTGGGAGAGCCTTTTCACTGCAGGAAGCAGGTATAAGATGTGGGCCGCAGCTGTGGGCCACAAGCAAACATTGCCTCTAACAGTGCCACCACAAAGCTGCAGAAGAAACAAGGGGGAGGTCTGGTCAGCCTGGGTGCTGCCTTCTGCCCCCCTGTGCCAACTAACACTGGGATGATCACCAGTAAAATCATGTCTAAGTATGACTCCACACAAACACATGTCAGATCCGTACATGGTGTGAATCCACTCAGACTCACTGATCTGGATCAGATCTCCAGCGAAGGTGTCCATGAGCTGACGAGCTTCACTGACCCCAACTAGAAAAGGGGCAGTTCACATTCCCACTGCTATTGAGTCAGGAGGTCATAAATGACACATTGTGATAAGAGGCCCTTTGATATTTCAGCAGATTTAAAGAGCTTTCTGTGTGCTCAGATCCAAGCACCCAACGCTCGGAAAGAGCAGACAATCTCTTTGCTCTGAGGGGAATCTCTGGGTATTCACGTGACTTCAGATTAGGACTCAATCATCTCCCCTTCTGCTCCCACAACTGAGCTGCACTGGGTGTAAGACCAGAGAGGGCTTGGGGCATCGAGAAAACAAAGCCCTGAGTTGTTTGGCAGCACAGTCTGGCACTGAAGGAAGAGAGGAGGAAACGAGCAGCAGAGCTCACATCGTAGAAAATATCCTTACTATGTTATGAGTCTTGGCGGAGATTGTCTTGACGCTGTCAGGATCCCAGATAACCAGGTCTGCATCCGAGCCCACTGCAATGCGGCCCTTCCGCGGGTACAGGTTGAAGATTTTAGCTGCATTTGTGCTGGTCACGGCAACAAACTGGTTCTCATCCATCTTGCCAGTCACCTAGAGAAAGACAAAAGGAGTCACTGCATTAGCCAGGTGGGGACCGCTCCGAAAAGCACAGCAGGTTCCCCACGATCTCTACAGGGGCAAAAACCTCAAGTGGAAGAACCGTAACGAGCGTCTGGGGGGGAGATAACAACGCACTGCCGCAGCTCTTTCCGCTCGGGATGTCTAGTTGTAGCCTAAGTCTACGACACACGTGACATACCACAGCCTTATCCCAGATGATGGACATCCTCTCTTCAGTCCCGTTGGTTCCTTCAGGGATCAGGGTAAAGTTGTCCTTCCCAACAGCCTTCTGAGCGGTGTTGAAGGTGCAGTGGGCACTGCCAGTAACTTGGAGGTCTCCACTGGAAAAGACAATGATAGGTATTTAAGATATTTTATTGTCACAAGATTACTCCTAAAGGTAGAACAGCCTTTTGCTCGCTGGCAACAGCAGCTCTGGTTTTTATCACCCACTTGTCCGTGATGGAGCACACGCTGTATGAACACAAAGAGCTCTACTCACCAGGACAGTAGCGAGTTGAGAAAATCCGGAGTGGTTGGGTCAGGACTCAGTGGTGGGGAAGTAACAAAAGCTGCCGCCTTAGCCCAGTTCTTGCTCCAATAATGAGATCCGTCGGTACCCAAGCTGGCTGTGATGGGCTCTCCATACACCACAGTGCCTACAGGACAGGAACACAGGCAAACCCACTGTAAGCACCAAGCAACGTCCATCTCCAGCCTGGCTTCCAGGCACAAAGCATCCCTCTGAAACGGGACAAGTTGGGTAAGTTCTGCCAGCATCGCACGCTGCAGAGCTTCTTGGTACTTCCTCTTCAGTATGGGATCACAGAGACACAACATTGCATTCAATTCACCGGCCCGAACAACCAAACGATCAGACATCATTAAACTCCTGCCCTGTTCAATGCTCCTCTGAAACTACACGCTGTTACTAAGGCCCTGTTTTCACGAGCAAGCTCTTAATTTTATATGCCTATCTCGAGATCTCTAAAGAAACACTGAGCATTCTCCAAAAACCAGTCCCTCAGAAGAAGTATCCAAACATCCAGATATCAGAGTTAATAATAAAGATACTGTTACTGATAGCAGCAAAGTGCGCACAATGCCCTTACACAATTGCTGATTAATTGTGCTTGAAAGGGTTACTGTAAAGATTCATGGTATTAGATCCTGGGCCAATACCCTTATGAAAAAGGCTGAGGGGAACTGTAAGAGCGTGAGGAGATCCAGTCTGATCCAGAAGGGATGTGAAGAAAAAGAATGAAAAAAATAGTGCCTGCAGTATTTTTACAAATGCGTAGGTATTAAAGACCTAACAAGGCTGGGTTTATTGCAGCAGGCTCTGTGCGTACATCAGGTAAGAGAAAACTCCTGTCAGGAAAGTTTCCTGCCTACTGAAAAAGCCCATCACATTGGGGTTTCTGGTTCACAAACGCAGCTCAGGGAAACCAAGGTTCCACAGTAAATCTGTGGCAGAGCTAGGAAATTAAGTCGGATCTTCTGACTCTCTGTCCAGTGCGCTAACCACCGTTGCATCCTTCCTCTTCATTAACATTTTTGGAACCACATGAAGGGACGGCGGATCCTTAAGGCCGCGATGCTTTGCAAGCTGGAATGCAGCAGTCACATCTGCAGGCCAAGCCGATGCAAGATGCTGCAACTTCAAAAGCGGTGCAGGCTGGTAACCCCACGGGTCTGCTCACCAAACGCAGCCCTCCCCAAACCTCTGTGAAGCGCCTATCCGTATCCATCTGGCTTCCGAGCACAGACGCTTCGTGCGTCCGCATCTGCCGGCACAAGACGTGGGTAGTTAAAATACTAACCCTAAATACTGCAGTGAGAAAAAGACTGGCAAAGGCAACCGCAGAAGTGGTCAGCAGGGTCTCACCACGCAGAGTGAAAATACAGGATCTTTCCTGCAGCGCATTGCCCGAGCGGCCGCGATGCGTCCAGGCTCTCAAGCCAGCTGGGAGAGAGCGCGTTAGAAGGATGCAGCGACGGGCTTCTCGCGGCTTGCAGGACCACACTGAGACAGGAGGCGCAGGAACAGCCGCTGTCAGAGGGGATCCACCAGCAGAGGAAGAGGCCGTCTGACATCACTTGCCACAAATAGGGCTACAAAATCAAAACAAGGCAAAGCACACGCTGGCTATTAATGGGAGGCCTGTTGTGGGCCAGTACATTGGGAGGATTGTTCTGCGGGGAGCGATGTTTTGAGCTCCCAGATCTGCCAATGACAAACTCCGCAGGGAATCTCCTCCATACAAATGCCACTGGGAACATCTGGCTTTAAATAACATTCGTTCTTTTCCATTTAGCAAATCAATTCTGTTTTGTTTTCGCCTTGGATTGTCTTCAGTTGTGTTTCCTGTTGCTTGGGAGGGCAAGGCTAGCGTGTGTGGCCCTCCCGGGTTACCCAGTTGGGTAACTGCACAGCATTTAAATTGAATTATTTAAATAAAGGAACAGAGAATGGCGTGCCATTTATACCCCAGATTCTCCTTATAAGGAGAAAACGCAATCTGAATGAAAACTGTATCCCAGTTCATTCAGGAGGCTCAGTAATGCGAGTTCCATGGACCATTCATCTGGGACAATCCCAGCACCTTCCACAGGCAGGGTAACATCCAGCCGAGCCAGGCTGTGTCTTACGGCTTCTGCAGTACAAGCGTATGGTCCCTCATCCCAGTGCCCCTCTCTACCTGCCAGCTAGTGGCCACTGGGGACAGCGAGCGTAGCAAGACGGTGCTTTTGTTGCTTCTCCACCGCTGTGATGTACACATCTCCAGTACTTTACCTAGAAAAAGGAAGGGATGCTTCCCCGGCTTACAGGACTGAGTTGCACGACGACATCAAGTTGTTTTCTGGGGTAACGCAACGTGCAGCCACTGCTGCATGTCAACGCACCTTCTCATGTCAGCATGATCCCCACTAACGGAGCTAGGACAGGATGGTTTATCCCAAACAGCTTGTGCTGCTTCCACGCCACGAACAGAAAGAGATGCCTCGGCAATCAGTCCTCCTCACCAACCCTGAACTCATTTCACAGGAATCATGGGACCAAAAGACTTCTGAGCCAATACACAAACACCAATCTGTTTGGTGCGGTAGGAAATTAGCTCTTCTCGCACCAAACACCCAGATGGAAAGTGATGTCATTTGTATATCCATTCAGGCTTATTTAGACTGCATAAAATTAAATCCAACCCTTCGGAGGAAAGAAGGGGGAAAATCATCCCTCGTGCTTACTCACCCACCCAGAGCCACTGTAAATAGACATGAAGGGTTTAGTCACAGAATAAAGCAGGGAGACAGGCACTCGCTGTGCTCTGTAACCCTTGCTCCTTGAGGGCAGGACAGCGGGGTCAGGACTCAGGAGAAGCTACGGCATCACTCAGAGCAGCTCAGCTCCCTCACAGACCTCGGTTAGAGAGAGGAGGCACCAGGCAGCAACATCCACGGCAGGTCTGAGCCTTGCTTCATGCAGCATCCTCAGGCAGAGTTATCAGAGGTGACTGCAGTTCCCAGCCTAACCCAGACCACTGATCCCAAATCCTGTTCGGATGCCAGGCTGTGAGTTACAGTCCATGAGGAGTATCAGTCCCACAAGCAAGGAGCAGAGTGGATAGCTGGAACTGGTGACTTCTTTGGCTATTCCAACTAAATCCAACAGGGCTCGTGAGTCAGAGACCTCCGTCAGCACTCCTGGAATCACTTCTGACCCCAGGAAGCGGCTCAGCAGAAAGCACCAAGGAAAGACCACGGCAGCTGGAAGGAGGACACAGCTTGCCATCTCCAGGGGGATTCATTAAATGGAGACAGCAGGAATTACTCTGCAATAACATAAAGGCACATGGCTCCATGTGGCAGGATGAGTGTGGAGAGAAAGGGGCTCTAGGCTGAACAGAAGAAACTGCTCCTGGCGCTGATACGACCGCTGAATACTTGTCTGTGGGAGATGAGACAGCAGCAGTTGCTTGGGACCTTTTAAAAAAGAGCCTGGACAATAACACTGGAAAAAGAAACCTCTCCTGTAGGGATGAAGCTTCTGTTGGCAAGGAGTTGAACTGCATGAGCTAACAGGGTGCCTCCATCCAAGGGAAATAACTTACCCTTTTTCCTGGCCTGAGCAATGACATCAGCTGCACTTTTGCTCATCACCTTGGTGATATAAAGGGGGCAGTTGGTTTGGTTGGCGATGGTTATTGCCCGGTTCACAGCCTCCGCCTCCACCTGAGAACCAAAGTCAGCAGCAGGTTAGCAGCATCCCCCCATGTCAGCATATCCCCTTCAACTTCAGCCAGCCACAGCCTCTGCCTTCACGGGAAAACTGGCTGTGGAGGGCCAAGATGACAGACTTTCCACCTCTCCGATTCTGAGCCAGAAAGAAGTGCAGTGTAACCACAATAATTAAAATAACATCAAGCTGTAGTCCCCTCTCATTACCACCTTTTCTCCCAGGCTGCTTCGAGGTTTCTCTGCAAGCAGACTCAGCCCTAAAATAACACTCCAGGTGCTCCAGGTCAGAATGATTAAGCCCCTTCTTTAACCCAGACAAAAATAAGCAACTAAGTGTTGACTCAACAAAACTATTCATGTTCCAGCCCACGCGGAAGAGAGATGCTGCAGCCACATACTCTGGTAAAGCCACGTTTGCAAACAAGTCTCTGAAATTGCACCCTCCACTACAATATCTGGCTCGGGATCTGACAGAGTGTGAACCGCCCCATAAATCAACTACTTTTCCTTGCGTGTGCGGAGAGATAACCTCAGCAAGACTGAGGGTCACTCTGTAACTACAGCCTTAGAATGAACATAATCACTCTGCAGGCTTTTACAGATCACACATCCTAATCAAAGAGGTCCAGATGACAGATTTAACAACAGGGTAATGCTCATGCTGCCTACTACCACGGAGAACTGAGCCTGCAATACCACAGACATTTTCCAAGTGCATGAACAGAGGAAACTGAGACCCAGAGCAGTCAGCCACCTGATTCCCAAATGCAAGAGGCCACCAGCACCTCCCGTGGACTCCAGTGGGACTGGCACACAGAAGAGATTCATAGAATCATCTAGGTTAGAAGGGACCTTTAAGATCATCAAGTCCAACCATTACAGAATCCCAGAATCCCAGAGTGGTGGGGGTGGGAAGGGCCCTCTGGAGCTCCCCCAGTGCCACCCCCTGCCAGAGCAGGGGCACCTCCAGCAGTGGCACAGGACGGCGTCCAGGCGGGTTTGGAATGGCTCCAGAGGGGGAGACTCCCCCACCTCTCTGGGCAGCCTGTGCCAGTGCTCTGCCACCCTCAAAGTAAAGAAATCCCTCCTCGTGTTAAGATGGAACTTCATATTTTCAAGTTTGTGCCCGTTCCCTCTTGTCCTGTCACTGGGCACCACTGGAAAAAGACTGTTCTCATCTACCTGGCACCCTCCCTTAATTAGTCCAACCATGCTCAGCACTTCTAAAGATCTGCTCTACAGTGTAAACTGTCATCAGTCCCGGAATCAGAACGCACTGACTGCTGGCTCCTAGCACTGTGCTGCATCCACTGGAAGAAGCATCTGAAACTAAGGACCCGTCGGCTTAGGGAACGGTGTATTCACCACATGGATGTCCGAGTGCCCAGAGCAGCTCTGCTCACGCTGACAGAGCCACCACCCCTAACGCTGCTCTGCGTTGGACTGCTGGAACTGCTCAAGAAAAACCACACGACGACAGCCGGGAGTTTCTGAAAGAAAGCCATCGCCCCGGCGCCAGCAGCTTGGGCTCCGGTGCCAAAAGGGTTAAAGCCCTAACCTGTCACCGTGCCAGGGCTTGTCACCAACCCTCCCCAGGCAGCGTGGTGGACACAAGGGGGACATTTCCTGGCCCAGCTGCCCCACGCAAATGGAAAAAGCTGCGAGGAAGGGTGTTTATTCCAGGACGTCTGACCGGAGCACGCCACAGCTTAGCAGCACTCGCAGGGAAGAGGGAGGCTGAAGGGAAGAGCCAAGAAAAGCATACTTGTCCCTCCTGAGAGACAAGGAGAGAACTCGGATGGGCCAATGCTTCCAGGCAAGGGCATCAGCTTGCAAACTGCCTGCGCGCAGCTCTGTCCCTGCGGCACTGGATGCCCCGTTTCCACACTGTGCCTTAGTTTCCCCACTCGCAAAGCATTGATGAAACAACACGCATCTCTGGACTTTTGACCGACTGCTAAACAGGAGGAGAATGTCTTCTGCACAGAAGAGAACAAGGCTGCTGAATTCATGCCTTGTGCCCAGATGCTATGGTGACAGGCACATAACAATAACCCAACGACTAGCCCAAAGGGGAATGTTTGCAATTACCAGTATGCATTAGAAGCCCTAGCACAGCAGTTCTCTTGGAAAAAAAAAGACAGACATTTCCTGGAGCGCTTGGACTGCTTGTGCTTTCAGCGTTTTTGTGGCTAAAATCAAAACAAAAAAATGATGGATCGCTCCGAAAAGTCATCACAGAGTGATCTGAGCTATGAGGGGGAGAGTTTTCCAGAAAGTGATGGGCGATGTTGACTTGGGATGGTGATGTCTTAATTAAGGCTCCCTTTGCCGACTGGAACAACATGCTGAATACCGTCACCTTGGCCCAACTCAGGTTACTGAGGTGAGCAAGCTAAACCCATGAGTCAGCAGCAAAACTTAAGCCTTAATTCATGCCTTCCACTCAGCTTAGGAACTCAGATGTGTACGCTCCAAGTAAGACACAAATGCACGTGGCCAGACCCTGAATGCTTCACTCTGACGTAAGTCTCACTCAACTGAGTGGGAGTTTCAATTTAATAAATATTTCAGACTTGTTCAACAACTCCTGCTAGTTTGCCGTAGACGGTGGTCTGAATTAAGCAGCTCTTCGGTAAGACGACAACCAACATGAAGTCCTTAGAATCACAGAACGGTTTAGGTTGGAAGGGACCTTGAAGATCATCAAGTTCCAACCCCCCTGCCTTAGGGCCGGCTCACTCCGTACGGGGCAGCGTGAAAAGCCAATTCTAGCGTTAACAGCAGCCCAGGACAGCAAGAAACATCCGCTCCTACTGAAGTCAACAGGAATTACGGATCTGCTGCCACCCTCGGAATCAGGCCTGTGTCATCAGCCAGCTTAAAGGGAGTTGTATGTTTTTAAAAACACGCAGTTACTCCCGCGTTGGAGAAAAGGAGGGGAGGGAACCAGATGACATCGTTTCCTGCTCCGTTTCCTATGACTTTCACGGAGGAGAATTTTGGCCCGAGTGTTTCCACTCTGAGCAGCCAGCACAGCTGATTCCAGCTGCACAGAGGCTGCCCGGTGACACTGGGAAGAGGCCTTACTGACCCTCATCTGAGGCAGCCACGTGTCCTCAGGCAGCCCTCCTTGCTATCCTGAGAAAGAACACATTTCTGCAAAGTGCAGGAGACAGATGGAACAACCCGACCAAGCCAGGGAGCCACACAGTTCACACTTTAAAGCTCCTGCTGCTCCCGCTCCACTAAGGATGAGCTTTGAAGCAGCCAGACAAAACTTGGCTAGTTTGACAGCCAGATCCTTCAAGGTAAGGAGAAGCCGTCCTTTGAAGTCAACAGAAGTTATGGGATGCTCCACCGATGAGCTCCAAGTGTCACGTCAGCATCTGTTCCTGCTCTCCTGATTCAAGCCAAAAAATATGTAAAAATGTAAAGAAAATGCAGGGGTGGGTGCTTGGGAGGCTCAGTGCAAGTGTTTGCTCACAACTTCCAGGAAGCAAAAAGTCTCCCGGAGCCAAACACAAACTCTGCGAGCGTTCACATACTGCCCAAGTCAAGCAATTTTCTTCCCCTTCTGCATGAAGCAACTGAATGATTTATATTCTTACTGAAATGTCTCTGGATGCTGCTTGTCTGAACCGAGGGGAGGAAACAGAGAGGGAGCATGAGGGGCACGTGTGGATGATCTCACACACCCAGCGTCCAGCTGCCACATCTGGCAGTCAGCAAAGCCCCAAAATCTTGGAGGAACAAAAAGAAGTGCTTGTACGTAACGGATGGACTTCACAAACCCAGAACGCCATGGTGAGATGTCTGAGATACTGAGATATCCTTAGAGATACTGAAAGACTGGAAATGAAGAATGCAACCTGAAAAGCAAAGTTTTAAGATTCTTTCTTACTCTTGAGATTTATTTAGAGGGAGTGAGAGGGACTGGGGTGCTTGACCCTAGAGAAATCAACGGGGAAGTATGAAGGTTAATGATATTAAAGCGCTGGGCCAGGATCTAAGAATTAGCTCCTCTCTCTGGTACATACCTCCTGTGCCTTCAGCAAACCACTTCGTCCCTTGGGGTAAAAAATCCACCACCGGTAAAACATTCATCAAATATTTTGGTAATGCTATGCAAGTGCCTAAGACAGAATGTCAGGATTTGGGTATACATTAAAAATTTCTGCTCATTCAGAGGAAGTCTTGATAAATCAAGGACTGAGAGAGAAGCATAAGAAATAGGATCTAGAAAAGTCAGCGGCAGAATCCTGCCTACATAAACCCAAACTCTGAACTCTTTACTCAAGCAAAACTTGCCTGGGAAACTACAAGAACCCCAGGGTCTAGCTCCGCAAAGACCAACACCGTCAGAAAATGCAGTTCTTCAGGGACTCCATCGTAAAGCGTTCCTGTGCAGCAGCTGAATCCAGGACTTGGTGATTCAAGTAGACTGTGCACCACCTGTGCTTCAGGTTCAATATTTTCTACATCTCCTAACGCAAGATTCCAGTTTGGGCTATCAAAGGGCTGAAGTGGAGGTGTGCCAAGTACCAACAGCTCCCTGTGTCTTCAATGCTCATCATGGGCTCTGTGGTTCAAACAGATCTCACCTCACTTTGGACAGTTCATGAGTGAGCAGAGCCTTTACAGATCATCTCCAATAATCAACAGAAAGAGATGAGCTTTTCCTGAGGGTGAATCAAATCTTAGGCTGGATGAATTACTCCCTGGAGATGTCCCCTTCTCCAGTACAGGAGAAGGCTCCTCAATTCCTCATAAGTATCCACAGCAGTTAGTCTCTAGAAGGGACTAGTTACTAGTTAGTCCCTAGAAGTGTCTTAGCCTCTTCCCTTACCCCATGCACCAATAACTTTTACAGCCAGCATGAAACTGTGCTTCCAGACACATCGATCCCAATATGAAGTACTCCATAGCAATGCAGAAAAGTTATAAGCTTGGGAGTACACGCAAAGGTGGTGAAATCCTCACCTCTTCAGGTCTGCTCAACACATGTCCTTCAGGGCCTGTGATCCCCAGTTCCAGGATCCTTTGCTGCTCCTAAAGCAGAGAGAAAAAAGAGCAGGAAAAAGAGTTAAAGCCCCACATATTTTTTCCTTGCAGCAAACACAGCTGTTCGAAAGAGGTACAAGTGAGATCCCAGGCATCTGTGCTAACTAATAATCACATGGGGCTTTACATAAGGGCCTTACAACCAGAGTCCTGTCCAACTTCCCTTGCTGAGAATAACCAGAGCTCACAAAACCCTTGCTGATTTGTTCACAGGAGGTCAGGGAAACCTTTTATTTTTTATTTGCTTCACACTGGGTTCATTGCCCCTCAACTTTCACTACTCATTTGCGTCTATAAAATAATCTCCAAGATGTGGCAAAACAGTATCTCATGAAAAAATCATCCCGCAACTGCAGCTGGCTGGGCTCAGAGACTCAGGTGGGCTCTTCCCCGCTCAGACAATGCAGAAACCCTCCGCAACACCAAGGTCTGCATGCTTCAGACATAATGCATAAAATGAGCTGGAGACCGGATTAAATCCAAATACATTATTAACATTTCTGCTTTGCTGCTGTTTCAAGGATGAACAGATTCCAAACATCAGCATCCCAGGTACTGTCCAGAGCTATCTCCCTTCCCACTCCCCTGGTCTGAGTTACCGCAGAACATCTTATTGTACACAGCGACAGTCACCCCCAGACACAGTCTTTCACTTATGGGGAGAAAGGCAGAGATGGCCAATATCCCCCACAAACTGAAAGCTGCCATGAAAACCTGCTTTATCAGTGACAACGAAGGGGATGAGATTTGACACACAGCTCTGCTGGCATCCTTGACGCTGCTATGCCATGCTTTGGAAAGTCTCGGTGATTTTCTGTTTGCAAAGAAGGATTCAGAATTTAAATCCCTCCCAGCGTTTTGAAGTTAACAATCCACAGAATAAACACAACATACCTCAGCAATGATGTCACCATTCTCAGCATGCACTTGAGCTGTCGCACCGATATCCCGGATTACACTCAGGACCTCATATATCTGGAAGACAGAAAACATACAGTACAATATACCCCAAATGTACAGTCAGGTACACATCTATTATATAGTATATGCTCCAGACTCGCTCAGTATACCGAATTTTGCAGAATGAAAAGGAGGAAGAGAAGCATTAAGAAATATAAGATGTGGTTTGCTGAACAGATATGATCCATTTTCCTGCCTACAAGTAAATTTCCCAATTTGTATGGTCAGATGCTACTGATGTGGCAAAGAAGCACTATTCAAAAGCCAGGTTTGGGTGTATTTACCACGCTGGAGAAAGAAACAGCAACTGCACAGCCCTACATCTGGAGTGATTTTAAGAAGCTCACAGTGCCTGTTTCATGCCTTCATTTACTGGTGCCTGGCATGAAAAAAAAACCCTTACATTTGACTTTCACAGAGAGCCTGCACCCAGCCCTCTCACTGCCTGGGACAGGAACAGTGTGATTTCCCACTCCAGCAACCAGTCTGAGAGGGCTCAGGTTGAGTAACCCACAACTGACGCCGGCTCCGTCACTGGTCACTCATTAAAACGCTTACCAGAGTCATTAGAGATAACCGTCATACACCACTGCCTCCCACACCGTTCCAGATGAGTCCCAGGCATTCCTCTCTTCCCACCACATTTAGAAATACAAACTGCCCATCTCAACAATTAAACGTACCCAAACGTACCCACTGGAATAGCAAACAGGAGGGCAATTCCCTTTTATCTCCCAGCGATTCTAAAGCGAAAGCCAGAAACCCACTTCTGGACCAGGATCAGTTTCGGCTTCTGAAGGGACGGAACAGTTACGCCGAAGCTCCCACTGCCCTGCCCTGCGCCCAGGCACAAAGCAGCAATTTATAAAGCTGCCACTGCTTCCACACCAAAGCAGCTGCCACAGAACCTTGGATCTCTCGAAATGAGGGTTTTGCCACTGCTTTCCCCAGCCAAGCCTTTCAGGGTTTGTTGTTGGTTGTGGGGTTTTTATTATTAAAAAAAAAAAATATCTTCAAACCAGAGCTCTGGGTAGTGTCGCAAATCTTGGGGACTGTTACTCATACGAAGACAGTAACCAAAAGCCAATGTCAGATCCAACTGTATTGAAATTAAACCTTTATAAGAGACTAATGCGTAACTTGCAGTGACAGAAGCAGGTGAACATTACACCTTCAAGGACAGGGAACTGCTGGAGAGAGTCCAGCAAAGGGCTACGGAGATGATGAGGGGACTGGAGCATCTCTCTGACGAGGAAAGGTTGAGGGACTTGGGGCTTTTCAGTCTGGAGAAGAGAAGACTGAGGAGGATCTTATCAATGCTGATAAATCCTTCAAGGGAGGGTGCCAGAGGGATGGGAACAGTCCTTTTCCAGTGGTGCCCAGTGACAGGACAAGAGGGAACGGGCACACACCCGGGAGATCCATCTCCACCTGAGGAGGGCCTTCTCTCCTGTGCGGGTGGCAGAGCACTGGCACAGGCTGCCCAGAGAGGTGGGGGAGTCTCCCCCTCTGGAGCCATTCCAAACCCGCCTGGACGCCGTCCTGTGCCACTGCTGGAGGTGCCCCTGCTCTGGCAGGGGGTGGCACTGGGGGAGCTCCAGAGGGCCCTTCCAACCCTCACCAGTCTGGGATTCTGGGATTCTTACCTGAGAGTCAGTTAGCTGAAAGCGATCTTTGAAAGCCATGTAAACCAAGAAGGAGTTCACGCCTGGCAGAAAGAGAGCAAAGGAATTATCTCTGACACACAAATTGCAGACACAGACAAAACGAGGGAAAACACCGTGTTCCTCGTAGAGAGAGATGTCCCCCTCAATCCACCCCCCGCAAGCAGTAACAATAGGTAGACAAATAAATTACTGGAATCTGCTGTGAAATGTGTACAGACATGTGCGTGCACACAGGCACACGCGCTCTCGGGCAATCCCAGGGTCAAGGCAGCATCTCCGCAGCCATGTGGCATCTATTAACCCAACTGACGAGAACGGAGGAGCCCGCGCTCCAGCCGTGGGGACAGCTAAACCCTCAGGCTTCCACTTAACATGGAAATAGGAATAATTCTGTGGATTCAGCACTGTAGGAGGTTGAGTAAGAAAATAAGCAAAACGCATCGCGCACAAAAGCAGAGACCGGGCCCGGCTGCCCGATCCCGCGCTCCCTCCTGCGAGAGCCATGGGAAACCTGCGTCCCCAAGCGTGCCCTGCTCCACCACGCTCGTACTGACCGAGACACGGAACGCTCCTACGTCGGCTTTCCCTCTCCTGCCTTCCGAACCAGGAAAAGCTCTTACCCCCGGCACACGTGGGAAAGCACTCATTAGGATGTAAAAGGTTGGGTTTTTTAAATGACAAACAGGATGGAAAATTACTCTAGCCAAAGGATGAAACGTCACAGAAATTAAAGAGGGGAAAAACCTATGAGGTCATTTTATTCAGCTCTTCTCCACTTTTAGCAAGCAGTGCTGGATTGTTCCTTCTGGGCCTCATTCATCCCTTGTTTACAACAGTTTAATGGCCAAACCTATCAGCTACCCACACTAACGAAAATCAAAGGACCTCCACTGAGCAAAGGTGCTCCTCTGCATGGCAGCAGCAAGAGAGTCACCTCTTCAAACTCAATGCCCCTCTACAACAGTGACCATCCCAACCTTCAGAAGAAGCCAGAACGGACCAAGTTAACGTCAGGGCCCAGAACAGCTTCAGTGAGATGGAAGAGTATAATATTTCACAAGAGCCAGTCCTAAAAACCAAGGAAGCCAGTCCTAAAAAATAAAGAGGGGAAAGGCTTCTCTGAGCTTTCAGCACCTGAACTTACCGTGATCTTTAACCAGAGCTTCCATCTCCTCCTGGACACCTTTATGCCACTCGGTGATATCCACGTGCAGAGAGTAGTCGCAGCAGGATTTGCTGTCTGCCCATTCTCGCCACTGGTCGAAGGCCGTCAGCAAACTGGTCCCGGGCTCAGGAACCACGTGGTCGACTGGGAAAGACAACCAAAGCATGGGTAAACGGCTGGTGCAATAGCTCGCCTGGATGTCCAAGAGAGAAAGCATGCTTTGCAGAGCCTGCTGCAACAACAAGACGTCCCCTTCCCCTTAAAGTATTTGAAAGACCTGAAAGGTTTCTAAAGCATCTGAGAACGCAGCCAGGAAGCTGATTACGGAGCCAAAGCTGAAGGAAACAGCTCAATTACTACAGTCTGCTGTAGTAGGGGTTTTTTTTATTTGTAATTTTGAAATTCCTAGGGCAGCAAACACAAACCACTCCAGAGAGCTCTACAAACACCACTCCTGTTTGGGGACGAATAAACAATGACACAGGCAAGATCCCCTGTGAGCATCAGTCAGCAGCTTTCAGCACTTGGCACCTCATGTTCAGGCAGTGACTTTGTGCCTCTGGACATACCAGAAAGGGCACCCCAAAAGTGCAAAGACATACTACTGCTGGCACGCACGCAGTGACAACCAAGGACTCCACGCACAGATCAGCGTTGCTTTGTGTCGCACATCCCAAATCAGAGCACCTTCCAGAGACGGCGCACAAGTGAGGACTGGAAGAAGCAGGACCACCAGTCTGTCATGGCTGGAGAGACACCTCCTGACAGCGAGATGGTCCTGTTTGCCTCTAGCATCTGCTCAGCCAGATCCTCCTTCTGGCCCAACACATCAGGTCCAGCCGCAACTGGGTTCAGCGGCAGCTACAGGACACTCCACCCGCGCTACAGACGCAGAGCGGCCTCAAAGGGTAACAAAAGAGATTTGGATCTGAAGGTTTAGTGTTCCTCCCGGTGATGTGAATAGCATTCATGGGATGTCCAAGATCTTCACTGGACACAGTGAAATAGAAAAAGCAAGCCAGCATCTCAGAAACTGCACCGCTGCTGAGAGAGCAGGAAAAGCCAGCGGGACTTCAGGGGTCACAAACTGGGCAGGCACCGTTAGGGGGGAGGAGAGAGCCCTGGCTTGATTTTACAACAAATCACATACACAAAAAAAGAAAAAAATAAAAAAGTTGCTTCAATTATCAGCAGAGAACCTCAAGCAATTTATTTTTAACTTTACTGGTGAGTATCTGGGCTGCCATCAGCTCTGCAGTTAGCTCTAAATCACAACCGGGCTAAGAGACAAAGAGACAAAGTCCTCGGGCCCTACAAAGCTTTGCTTCGCCCCCACGCAGACGCGTCAGCCTCCATTTACTGTTTCTGCACTGCCTTAAGAACTGGATTTACACCAGGAGCTCTCGACGGGCTGAAAAAAGCAGCGCTGCCCTCCTGAATGACCCAGGAGCTTCAGCCACCCGAGTCGGTAACAGCATCTCTGGAAGGGGGTTGGACTAGATGATCTCCAGAGGTCCCTTCCAACCCTGACTATTCTGTGATTCTGTGATCTCCACTGTCCGAGATGTGCAAAGACCGTAGAAAGCCGAGAGAATTACCCAAAACCAAAACTCTGCCCACCCTCTTTCCCTTCTGCAAAGGCAGCTACGTGACAGATCGCAGAAGGGCAGGGAAAATGTTTGTGCTTTTCCAAAAGGTTGTGTTTGCCCCCGGAAGCACCGCGGTAGCCTGCACAGGGAAGGATGCGCCGCACGGTTCTTTGCTGGACCCATCGGCACTACGGCTGCGGCTTCGATCAGCGGTGGCTGGTGGCCATCGCCTGCGCGGATAGCAGCGTCCTGCCCATTAGAAAAATCTCTGCTATGAGTGAAAGCTCTGAGATTTGCCTGGTGGCTGGCATCAGATCAAGGATGTGCTTTTCACCACCCTGGGGAAACGCAACCCACATTTAACCAGCTGATAAAACTGTCCTGTTTTAAAGAAAAAAAAAAAAAAATCAAAAATAATCCAATTTCTGTTCCACGAGCTCCTCCTCCCCAGTGGTCAGAAACCTTCCACTAATTTCCAGACAGAATTGTTTCTTGGACAGTACGTACCCCTTGTCACTCTGCCAAAATTAATCTTTAGCTTAAGTAGTATGAACAACAAGGAGAAAAATAACATTCTCTCTGCGTTACCAATGGGATACGGAGCAAACCCAAGTTTTCACAAACCTTAACACGAGCCTTAACACGAGAGCTCTCTTCCTCAGCCCACTGACTAACTAAAAAGCCAAAAAAGCCTATTTAATCTCTAACACACCACAGTAATAAATCCATCTCTGCTTAGACAAGAGGTGCCCTAAGCGGTCCATCAATCCTGAGATGATACACGGCTTATGGGCATGAGGAAGTTCTGCCCGGAGGCACCAAGGGGTTAACACAGCGGAGTCTTCACAGCCCAGCACGGAGCCCCCAGGAATGACTCTGGTGTGTAGGATCAGAGCTTTATCACCACCTTATTTCATGCGCTGCCCAAGTATGACTAATGGGAGTGTGTGGAGGAGTGGGAGAGGGGGTAAAGGAGCTCTATCAGATCTTCGACAAAGTCAGACCACAGCTGGTTGCAATAAGGATAAGGGATGGAGGTGGTGGTGCATATGTGCATGAAAGCCGGCTCTGGGGATTAGGGATATCTCATATGGAAGCTGCGCTGCCGACACATCTCATAGCAGCTCCCTTGGGCTCACCGATAGCCAAATCACCCATCATCCCCACCACAACAGAACACGGTGTGTTTCCATAGCAGCTCTCTGCCAGGCAAACCTTACTGATCAACCACTTCGTTATAGTCACGTGGAAGAAGTCAGCAAGAAGACGGCCTGAATGTGCAAGGTAAGCCAATAACCTCCAAAAACCTGGGATTTAACTAGACCACAGTGACTTGGCGAATCACAGAATCCCAGACTGGTCAGGGGGGTCGGAAGGGCCCTCTGGAGCTCCCCCAGTGCCACCCCCTGCCAGAGCAGGGGCACCTCCAGCAGTGGCACAGGACGGCGTCCAGGCGGGTTTGGAATGGCTCCAGAGGGGGAGACTCCCCCACCTCTCTGGGCAGCCTGTGCCAGTGCTCTGCCACCCGCACAGGAGAGAAGGCCCTCCTCAGGTTCAGATGGGACTTCCGATGCTCAAGTGTGTGCCCGTTCCCTCTTGTCCTGTCACTGGGCACCACTGGAAAAGGACTGTTCCCATCCCCCTGGCACCCTCCCTTGAAGGATTTATCAGCATTGATAAGATCCTCCTCAGTCTTCTCTTCTCCAGACTGAAAAGCCCCAACTCCCTCAGCCTTTCGTCACAAGAAAGATGGTCCAGTCCCCTCATCATCTCTGTAGCCCTTTGCTGGACCCTCTCCAGCAGTTCCCTGTCCTTCTTGACCCGGGAAGCCCAGAACTGGACACAGCGTTCCAGATATGGCCTCCCCGGGGCAGAGCAGAGGGGGAGGATGACCTCCCTCCACCTGCTGGCCATGCTCTTCTTGATGCCCCCCAGGATGCCATTGGCCTTCTTGGCCACCAGGGCACATTGCTGGCTCATAGGCATCCTGTTGTCCCCCAGGACTCCCAGGTGAGGCAGCGGGAGCAGCCGAGGCTGCACGTCAGGACACGAGTGCTAGTCTCCAGGTAATTGAGACACAAATGCAACTGTCTCATCAATTTTACCATCCCTTGTTACAATGGAAGGGGCCAACCACATTGCACAATCATGGCCTACATCGCTACATGCTAGGGCTTATGAAAGGGTTGGGAGTTTTTGGAGGTTTTTGTTGTTATTGGGGTTTTTTTTAAGTAAAAACATAATAGCTAGAGGCCAAACATGTAAGAATGAGCCTAGATCCTTTAAATAAGAAGAGTCAAGATTGATTCTTTGCCTGCTGTTAAAAGAACTGAGTATTGCAGCTACTTTGCCTATCGGTACGGACAGGAATCGCCCACACACAGCTCAGAGGAAGTTCTCCTTCCAACCCTCAGGCAGAGCTCAAGAGCTCAGAGTAAAACAAAAAGCTTTTTCTTTAAGGTCTCTGTGCTTCCGAGCGGTACAAAGCAGCTGAGGAAAGCTCCATCCACCGCGTTCCCACAGCCCTGGGTTCCCCAAGATGACCCTTGGGTACGATCTGCCACAGGACCACGGACACAAGGTCTTCCGCCCCAGCCGTGGAGATTACCCTGGAGGCTTCCCATGCGAAAAGCAGTGTGCTGCCCTGACCTCACTGAACCGCTCCTCTCCAGGGAACCCGCCAGCTTACTGCCCCATCTTTCATTCCTTCATCTCGGAAACCAGGAATGTTCAATTCCTGCAGCCGCTGGAGCAGCCTCACGTCTGCAGGACGCGCTCAAGCCGAGCTGTGGCAACACAGACTGTTGTCACCCCTTTATTCTCCAGACCACTACAGCCTTCATCTCTTGGTGCTTCCAAGCCCAGATGTTTTCTTCCTGTTGTTGATTATTGCTGTACAAATGATGTCAGCTGCTGAGGTCTGAAAAGGAAGTTGCCAGCTCAATTTAAGCTCAAAGCTTGCTCCAAAAACAGAAACAAAAGGAAGAAAAAAAAAAAGAGAAAAGGAAAAGATCATTTAAGTATCACTTCATCAGTACTGAAACCTTCAAAGGAGGAATTAAATAGCTTGCGGTTCTTCTAGTGGCTCCCTGAATCAGAGTGAATTTCAGACCTAATCCTAATATTTCTCTGTATTTAACATACACTCTCAGCAAGTTAAATGGCAAAGCCAAGGTTAGGATTACAGTGGTTTCTCAGCTATGAACAGAAAATGTTCTGTAGATTTATCTTTTAACCTTCTGAGATGCAGAATCCAAAACGCAACAGCCTGTGGCTTAGAAGCAAGCAAGCTGCTTTCCATCAGCAAAGTAACTGCTTTTCAAAAAAAACCCAAACCAACATTAAAAAAGGATTTTGTATTTTACAAACCACCTGATTTTTCCCTTGGTAAAATTCTGACGAGATTCCAAAATTACTGGATAGGCTGTTTATCTTTTTCCCAGACAAACCGAGTGTTCACCTCCCTTCGGAAGGCAGTGGGATTTGAGCACCTGCATACCCACATGCCACGATCGCTCCAGCCGCAATCACTGAGACTCTTAATTACCCCCCTGATGTGCCTGGTTTTGCTCTCCCGTCATTACATACGGTTTCACATTGCTTACGAGGTGCATCTGCTTTTACTTCCACCTATTTCAGCTCCCACCCACCCATCGTCCATGGCTGGTTTTCCCCCCTGTCTCGCTCGTGATCCTTCTTCGCTCCTCCTTGGACAGATTAATCGGCTCAAGATTAAAGGCAGACAATAAGCCGAAGTGAGACAACACCACTAACCACTGTTAGCTTATCTGTGTGGCTTTAATATACCCGAGCCGGCGTCCAGCCGCACTGAAATGTTACGCGCCCAACGAGCCAAAATGGTTGAATGCTGCGGAGGAGAGATAACCACCAGTGCATCAGGCGCTCGGCGTTAAGTGAAAGGGGAAGGCAAAAACTCAGAGGAATTGATTTAAAGGGAATTTTCCAAGTATGGGGGAAGATAAAGTAGTATCGTTTTAACATAAGTATGAAAAAAATCTAAGTAAGGGAGGAGAAGTGACGGCATCAGTTTATAAAGCACAAGCACTTACTAACCACGTCGCTGGTCAATACGTGTATTAAGTAAGGGCTGGTGTTGAGCACACCTTCGTTCTTCATTCAGCCGCCGCATCTTCTCGCTCACTTTAAAACCATACCGACCCACTAGAGCGCTCAGGACGCTTACAATGGTGCCGATCTCAGCTTTAAACAGTGGCTCTACAAAGGGCTGCATCACATCTTGGCATCCCCTCACCGGCGCGGATCGGCTGTGGCTTTCTGGTCCTTCCTGAGGCAGGGGGATCTCTGCAGCGCCCGCTCCGGCCCTGAACAAGTGCCCGCTTTGAGAAGGGATTTCTCACACCATTCCGCACGGGCGCGAGGGATCACACGCCGAAGACTGGGGAACATAACCAACAGCCTGCAGGATGCTTTGAGACTGAAGCCATAAAAAAATCCCATATAATCTCTCTCTGGCACTTTGGAGCTCTCTCTCTCAAAAAAAAAGGCAGTTTAAGAGCCATGCCTTTATATTTTTGACCCCTCGCTAAGCTCAAGAGAAATTACTGCTTCAGCGGGAGAGCTGAATTCAGCGATCAGCCTTGCCTTGAAAACAGAACTTCACTTTTTGGATGGATGTCCTCATGGGTGGGGATTAATGGGGTTTATAGCTTCCTGGTATTGTGGCATGTTCCATTTTTTTCTTTTTTGCATCCTGCCTCATTTGAGCAGGCCTTGGCTTGCTAAAAACCCCTTCCTGGAGTTTCTATTAATAGCCCCTGGCTCCAGCTTTCTCCTGTAAAGGTTTTTTTTCAGCTGGTTTAATTATGTGTTATCTAAAGCATGCATGAAATTTTTCTCGGTCTTCCGCTAATGAACACCACCACCAGGAAAAAGAAAAACTATCTGATACAGACAATATAAACGTGAATTAGGGTCAGATGTTACAAAAATTGTGTATGCAATAAAACCACGTATGCAGGGTTCCAGTTGCTATTATAAACTGCAGTTTTACACATTATTTCCTGGTCCTACGAGCATTAAATGTGCCTATTGTTTAAGAGGAGTTTATAAGGTGAAAATCCTTAACATTTAAGCCTAACTGTTAGCAGGCAGATTTCCCCAACCCAAAACTTTAAATAGCAGCTTGATCACCATAAACACATCTGCCTTTTTAATACTACTTAATCTTCAGAGCAACTGCATGTGATGAAATCTGGTGAATTTATTGAGTTGTACTTTCTGTCACAAGCCATTTTATTGAGAGGTTGTAATTAAATTCAGCCCTGGTAATTGCACACTTTCCTACTTAGCAGTCTGGAGTTGTTGCTGGTCTATGGCTGCAGTATTATTCTCCTGGCACTGGTGTGAACTGGGAGTAATGCTACGAAAGCGAGTGGAATAAAATCAATACATGTGAACCGAAAGTCAGGCCCTCGTCTGACCCAAGAAGCTTCCCAGAAGATTATCCCATAATCACAGACCTTATTTCATCCAGAGACTTCAAACTCTCAGCTGGTGAAATACCACAACCCCTTCTACTATTAGTTATGGATCATTACGACCCTTTTACGTGTCAAGAAACAGAGCTACCAAACGCTGCCTCGTCCAGTAACAAAGCTGTTCCCAAGTCAAACCCCCGGCAGCAAAGCTTCTGCTTGAAGTACAGAAACCACCGCCAGCTCACTGGCCCTGCATCGATTTAGCCTAGAAAGAGACCTCAGCATTTCTTCTGAGCTCAAAAATCCCAAATCAAGTAACCTAAAAGAGCCTCACATCTCCTCTGTTCTGATTGCATACCCAATTCTTCCTCTAAACCACACTCCGGGTCACATTTTTGATCTGGGACACGAAAGGAGAGCGACAAGACGGCTTTTAAGGTTAGCGTTTCATGCATCCTAAGCGGACACACTTGACCACCGAAAGGCAATGAGAACTCAAATGAAGAATCTTCTTAACGTCCTGGATCCAGCGATCAGACTTCAGCTTTGCATATTTGTGGGGTTTTATTCCCATATGATTTTATCCTTGGTTTTTTTTCCCCAAGAAAAGATACTGAAGTAAAGCGATTGTTCCGAAAAGCAGCAGCGCTCTGCACAGAAAAGCATTTACTGTGCTAATAGAGCTACAGCAGGACCGTTCGCTCGTGTGCGTCTGCCAAACTAACGGAAGAAAAGGCAGGCTGAGTGACACCGCGTGTTGTTTTCTGTCAGTTTAGATCCCGTTTCTTAGACTCCATGCAGAGAAATCAGAAGCTGGACCAGACTCAGAAGAATTAGACATATCTGTGCTACACTGATTACATTTTCAGACTGCAATGTTCTGTTATTCCCTCACTGATGTCATACAGATATTTCATTTGTCTTTTTAGCTGATTAGATCCAAAATATGATTAATAATTTGATGCCAGCTGGACACAAATGTAAAGAATAGGGGTCTGTGTGTCCAAACAATAATTAATAACCCTCTTCAACAGCTGGAATGACTACATATTTAGATCAGATCAAAAAATGCTCCATTTCTTTACAGTACAGGTTTATTGTACACCCAAGCTGTGCTCCTGTCTCAGGAGGTCACCACGACAGAGGAGGTGGGGAGCCAAGTTCAAAAGAGATATTTAAGTGATTCCAAGATTTATTCTTTCTTTTAGGCATACCCCACACTTGAAGCCCATGAAAAGAGCAACACAGGACTTCAAAAGACTTCCATATAAATTGGTCGGTAAACCTTGAGGGAGTGGGATGGAGAAAACCTCTGTTTGTAGCCATGGATTTCAAGTCAACACAACTGTAACACCACATCCAAGGGGGAAAAGTTTGATCAGAAAGAAGAGGACAAAAAAATCAAGTGTCGTCAGCCAGCCCTGTCCCTCTCAGGTCAGTGGAGATCTACCCTGCCCCTCAGGCTTTTTCCACTGGCTGGGAAGCCGGAACAATTCTGGATTTGCATCATTGTCGCCAAGACCAGATTTTGGCTTCTCAGCTTCGTTTCGTTGCCCATGGTTGTCTCAGGGGGGCGTTGGAGATGAAGAGGAACACAACTGCAGAATGGCAATTTCCACAATGGAAACTGGTGATGGTTCTGAGGGGGCTTTACATTTGAGTTCTGATTCTACCGATTCACTTTGTTGTTGTTTTAAACAGCTTGTGAGCAAAATGGACAAAAAAAGATCTGCTTGGTGAACCTGTCCTTTCCCTCTGTGTGTTTGCCATATTAACATCTCCCCTCTCTGGACAAGGAGCAGACACTTCCCATGGCTGCGATGAAGTGACATTGCACTTTGAGGAAGAGGTTTTCATCAGTCACCATCATACCAATTCCACTTCTGGTAAGACATTAAGAGCCCCCATTCCGTTCTCAGTTAAACCACTGACTTTGATGACCATCAAACTATAGACAAGGAAGCGAGGACTGATTCAGACCCAAATGTCCAGGCGTCCACAGAGAAAACTGTGGTGGGATCTGATGTGAGGTGAAGTGCAGCAGAACCTGTTTTCTAACAACCCTATTGTAGGACAGAGATCAAGCAGCACATCCACACTGCACACATCAATTTTCTGAACACATCTGGCCATCTGCTAGTTTTCTATCAACTTTGTAAGGCCAATATTGCCTGCAAAAATATCTATTGAGATTGCCGTAATAATAACCTGTAGGAGGCCCTAACTAGATCATCCTTAGTTTAAACAGGAATTCCGTGATATGGTCCCCAACTGCCGCACTTCCTTCCTCCGGGTCTGAAATAGCCCCGGACGGCCTCTGAAGCACGCTGGTATCTCCCCAGGTCCATGGAGACCACCCACCCAGGTTTAGGAGCACAAAACACCATGTCTGAGGTAGAAGAGGATGCGCTCCTGGGCATCACCTGATCCGGCCAACCCCAAGACAGACACGAACCCTGTGGCTCTTCCAACGCAGGACCCCGACAGCAAACGGGGCAGGAACACTCACACATACAAGATGCTGCCTTTTGGTTTTTTCCGTGCGCTAAGCTTGTACAGGCAACTCCCACGTTCCAAACCTCAGCTTCAGCTCCGGTCTCAAACACGGGAGCAGGACTGATCAATAGCCTAAATTCCGCTGGATCCGTGCTGGGGACAGCTCGGTGGGAGCCGCTTCTGCACAGTTGCCAGTTCCCCCTTTTATAGAGTGGTCGCACGGCAAAAGGACTGACGGCTTCACAAAGCAGCAGAAGCAAACACTGGTCTTGGTACCGTGGCCTAATTCTCCTTCACATAAGAACATCCTGCACATCTACATTTTCCTCCAGCTACCGTTGAGCTACAAAGACTTTACAAAACTTTTTCAATTCACAGTGGATAAAGAGTCTCCGCACATCGGTCTGAAAAGTACTTTGTGCCCCATCAGTAGCTGAACTCTCCTCTTTCGACGCTGATACAAATCCTGAGAATTCTGATCTGAAATAAAGAAAAGTCTGTCGGGAAGTATCAGTAACCGACACGCGTTTCGGGAATGAGATTTTTGAGGCAATATCAGGTTACGCTGTCTCTCGCTGTGCTGTGCTTTGGGAACTTTCCCCCTTCTTCTCCTTCGCACAAAAGCAGCGCTGTGTAATAATACGGGATCGTTCTCAAGGAACTCCTTTACCAGCTCACGTTGCCTGTAGGCTGTGCCAGGGAATTTCATTCATATGTAAAACACCACAGAGTCCCCCAGATTCCAAAAATATACACACTGCACATATGTAACTGCTTTCAGGAACAAAGCAATCTGGTGAAAATATGCCCGAGAAGCGGCCAGGAAGAGGAACTTCCAAAAGCACGGCCCTTTCTGATGGGCTTTGAGAATCCACCGAGAGATTTCCCAGTTAACATTTGCATGTTAAAGTCTAACGGTTCCTCCTGTTACTTAAAATAAGCTTTCAGGATCCAGGAAGCCAAAAGCACTTTACGCAGACGGGGCTCACCTCCTCTCTCCCTCTCCCGGGGTTTTTCCTTTGGTTGACATGCCGACAGTAACCAGAGCTGTGCATCACCAGCTGTGGGGACTGGGTCTCTGCCTCCGCACGGTCCCAGCTGGGAGGGACAGGGACCACCTCATTGCCAGGTGGCATCCAGTGTTTGACGTGCCAGGCTCTCAGGCAGCTCTACAGTAAAAATAATCACTTTGTTCTCATAATATGAGGGTCTAGGTGAACTTAATTAATTTGAATTAAAGCTTACAACTCCTCTACGACAAAGAAACCTCCCATTATGGACAGCTAACAACTAGCATGGAGAAATTACATTTTCTGGTGAGACCCCACCTGGAGTACTGCCTCCAGCTCTGCAGCCCTCAACATAGCAAAGACATGGGCCTGGTGGAGCGGGGCCAGAGGAGGCCCCAGAGATGCTGCGAGGGCTGGAGCCCCTCTGCTGGGAGGACAGGCTGGGAGAGTTGGGGGGGTTCAGCCTGGAGAAGAGAAGGCTCCGGAGAGACCTCAGAGCCCCTTCCAGTGCCTAAAGGGGCTCCAGGAGAGCTGGGGAGGGACCTTTTACAAGCAGTGATAGGATGAGTGGGAATGGGTTCGAACTGGAAGAGGGGAGATTGAGATGAGATCTGAGAAAGAAATTCTTTGCTGTGCGGGTGGTGAGCCCCTGGCGCAGGTTGCCCCGAGAAGCTGTGGCTGCCCCATCCCTGGAGGTGTTCAAGGCCAGGTTGGACGGGGCTTGGAGCAACCTGGGCTGGTGGGAGGTGTCCCTGCCCAGGGCAGGGGGTGGCACTGGGTGGTCTTCAAGGTCCTTTCCAACCCAAACCATTCTATGATTCTATGATTAAATGACATACCCATTGTCACAGAGGTAGTCCTAACGCCAACCATAGTGCATCAAGGGAAGAAGAGAGTCTTCCCAGAAACCATAACTCTTTAATGCCCATTGCTGCATTCTTTTTAAATGCACATGGCTTCCATGGGAGTTCGGGTTGTGCAAAGATGCAGGCACAGCACCAAGCTCGTAACAACTGGCAATTTATAAGCATGATGAAAGTATGCTAGACAGGAGGAGCTAATTTGTATTCCTTAAACATTTCTCCCTCTCGCCAGAAGGATTAAAAAAAAAATCCAGTTTCTAAGAAACAGATGGGATCTATGAACGGAAGGCATAGTGGCTGAAGGAAAGATGGAAAAAGACTCTGCTGACCCAAGATGTCAAACTCCACTCTACAGACAGCACTCGTCCGAATCCGGCACAAGCGAGAAATACTGCGTTCAGTTTTAGCCATCGCTTCTTTCAGGCATCACTTGCTTCCTTCCCCTGACACGCAAAGCCAATCACCAACGCGGAAAGTTAAAAAGTCCCTGTCTGACAAGGACGGTTTCTGCTGAGTAAAGCTCACGGGAAGGTAAAAGCAGCCAAGGGATTGAACACTGGTAGAGGGCAAAAATCTGTGCCCAGAAAAACACGCCAAGGAAAGTGCTGGAGGCGCCATTTCCTGCTGTTTCTTTCAAGACCTTGTCTCAACTTGAAGGTGATTAACACAGGTTATCTAGCAAGATTTAACACACATGCCTCGAAAACCTATCACAGACAGCTAATGATGTTACATTAACTGAGGTGGATAATTGTATATTATTTTTTTATGATTGCTTTTCCATCTACCGTGGGCAGGTTCTGGCTGGAGGACTCAACTTTGACACCTGCACCCTTCAAGGTCCCACATGCATTCTCCATCGATGTAAGGGGCTACGTGAGAGACAACACAGTGGTGACAGCCACCAGCTCTTAACTTCTCCTGCATGTCATCCATAAGGCACGGGACTTGGGGATGAGAGCACTGGACAGAGGAATGCAAGAAAAGCATTTAGAAGCAGCACTTCAGACCAAAGAACATGAACTCTCCTCCGTGCCGCGGGAAAGCAGCACTACTGATCCCAACCATTATATGGAATAAGAGGGATTAAGTGCTATTGCATAAACAGACAACGCTGGTTATTTCTCCTGAGCGAGCGCCAAATCCCTCCATTTGGATGCATGGAAAAATCTAGGTCAGTCACATCTGCAGGAAGACAGCCGCACCGACAGCACTGTTGCCATTTCGACATTCATTTGTCGGGAACTAAATCAAGAGTCTCCAGGTTCCAGCACGTGCGGGATGGCCTCCATCCGCTCCTTCCTCCGCAGGGACGGCGTGGAGCCGCTCCAAAGCAGAACGGGGCAAAACAGAAGCGGAGCGAGGGCCCCGCTCACCTGCTCTTTGAAATAAAAAACAAAAACAAAAAACCCAACAAAATCAGTGTTGCCAAAGAGGCAGAAGGGAGAGGAGCGAGGGCCAGGAACCAGAGCAGCTCTGCAGAAGGCAGATGATGGGAAAAATAGGGGAAAACCACTGATCCCACCTTTCAGCCCGGAGGAGCGCTGGCCCCGCTGGCAGGCAGCGTCCTCAGCCCGAAGAGCTGGCAGCCAGGGGTAAGGACACCCCCGCACCACGAGCCTCCTGCACAGCCTCAGGCAAAGCCGCGCGCAGCTCCTGAAGCCCTCATCTGCTCCTCACGGGAGCCCATTCTCTCAGCAGCGAAGGACAAACAATAGCTGCAGCCCAAAGGGGGGGGGAAAAAAATAAAATAATAAAACGTGCACAATAACACAACACATGCTGCGGACGGGACAGCTGTTTCCTTCTGTGCTAACTGGCAAGAGACATCAAGGGCTTGGCAGGTTCCCTTCCAGCGAGACCCCCCCTGGAAGCCCCACCAGGACCACAGAGGCAATGCCATCCAGCAGAAGTCAGCAAGCCCCGGCCACCACCGCAGGCAGAGACGCCTAATGGACTTAGAGGGGTTTAAAAGCTTGAGAAGAGTAGCTCACAACGGGGGAGTGCCCATCTCTCTGTACAGACCGACTTTCTCGTTAACGATTTTAAGCCCGCTCTGAATGAAAGCGACACACACAGAGCAGCAGGAAGCTGGGAGCCAGCGAAGCCAACAAGGTTCAGCGTGAACCGGTGCGGGGGCCGGAGAGTGTCGGGGTGTAAAAAGCACAGAGGGGAGCCGGGGTGAGGAGAGAAAGGGCTGGAGGGACTCTGCGCTCCTGCGGGGTACTCCCGTTATCTTAATAGCAGAGTTCAAGGAAGCTTCCACCCATATAAATTACCAATAATCTTTTATACAAGTGGACATATCATCGAGAATTAAACATTTCTCTGCTGCAGAAGAGCTGCCAGAAAGCAAAATGAGCCATACAGCCCAAGGCAGCCCGTCCAGCGCTGGTCCCCCGCCGCACAGTTCCTCTTTTATCTCTGCCACTGGGTGCAAAGAGAAACCAAATTCAGGCCGGTGCCTGCGGAACAATGCAGTGCTGTGCACACACAGCCACAGAGGCTTGGAGAGACACTGCAGCTCCGCGGTCACTGCCCTTGGACTCAAAACGCTTGGGTTTGTACTTCCAGCTTGGCCACGAGTCACCACACAACCGCTGCCATGCCATCTCCTTCTGCTTCTCCGTTTCCATCCTTCTCCTTTGCCCGCCATTTAGACTCTTGCTCTCTTCCAGGATAGGACTAACTCCAATGATATAAACCAGCAGCACACAGTAGGGTAGAATGTGATGTAGTCTTCACTGGTGGATCTATATCCCACCCTGTGCCAAGTTGCCCTTCCCTCAGAACACTAAACCATACTCTAAGCCACGCTGTTGGGGTTTAGACTCTAATCACCTTTGGGGCAGCTCCAGCCTCTCAAGTCATGCTCGGTTCAAAAACCAAGAGGCGAGGAGGTATGCTAAACTGGAAACATCTCCTTCTAGCAAGGTGGTGATCTTCAGGATGACCTAGGAGACCTGGTGTTGACCCACTACTAATTTGATTGTAGCTCAGCAGCCAACTCACTCCTGAAAACCTTTGCCCCCCTGCACACGAGGGCTCTCTTTAATAGCAGGGTAAAGCATTAGGAAGCAGACTGCAGCCCGTGTGAAGTTCCCCTTCATTTTCTGAACCTCCCAAGATACAAAGGCTCGTATCCCTAGCGAACGTTCTCCGTGTTATTAGGATAACTGCTAGTCAAGTTCAAAAGGCAGCTGGCTTCCAAGTCACCAAGGCAGAAAGAGCTATAATTTCTCTCACTGTAATTTCTCAGTGGTTGACTGAGTCAACACAGGCAATGTCAGCACACAATTTCACTCAAGGACAGCAGATACCCAGGAAGAAGCACAGTCTTCAGGAGTGGGGGGGGGACTGAAATGTGTGTGGGAGCTGCCCTGGATAGATGCAGTTCTCATTAGGACATAAAACAGGCTAGAGGATCAGAGAGCCAGTAAATACACGCAGCTTAGCCTCATCCTTCCTGAAGGGTTAGGCGCAGAGGAAGGCAGTCCTGCCTCTATTGAAATCGGGGGGGAGGAGGGGGGCGGGTAGTTACCATTGATTTTGATGGGGATTTCACCCATCACAGTTAATAAGCCACCAAACCATCACAAGACTTGGAGACGCCACCCTGTTCTTAGCAGCGATATCTTCCTTCCCTAATAGCTCCAGGGACTGTTTTGCATCCCGGGGCATCAGCCCATCTCACACTGGGGCAATAGTGGCTCAAAACCACCATCTTTAGCTCAACAAAACTGTGGCTCCTTTGGCTGCACAGACAAGAGTGAGCCTCTTGTAAAGAGCAACTTCAGGGCGAGTCCTTTCCCAAAACTCCAGAAGGACTCTTCTCTTTCCATGGAATACAGGGGATCTTAGGGAAGCTACCCTGAACGAGCCAGAGCCTGTCTAATGCTCCTCTCTCCGACCAAGTCTTCCACGCATCATCCTGGAATCCTCCCTTCAACTTAGTGCCCAAACACTGCATTCTGACATTTTAAAAGGGCGATAATCCAAGTTTTTTCCACAGTAATGTTATCCTCACACATGCGCAGCGCTGTTTGCCCTCGGCTGACGTACCCACACTAATACTGTTTTAAGGTAGGGACAGAGAAAGGATGGTGCAAATTGCCCTTTCAGAAAAACAATCCATCATATCACAACACGTCATTTCACCTCTCAGCGGCTCTGCACAGCAAAACCAACTCTGTTTTTTCGTACGTTAGCACAGTCAGCTGGAGCCTTGCCTTTGGCACGGGAGAGGGCAGAGACAGAAGGATCATAGCTGGAATTCCTGCTCAGATGGCCTCCGTGGAACGAGCGGCTAGAAAAAGAAATCAGCCCTAACTCTTGAGTGAAGCGATGTGGAGGAGGGCTGAGGAGGACCGGGCAGCCCTCAGGGAGCACAAGGTGACAGGGGCAGAAAAAGGCTCGTTCAGACCGTCGCCGCCAGCCACGCTCCCCATTCCAGGTGACCAGGGGATGAGCTGGGAAGCGCCAGGCTGGAGCCAGATCTGCTTCCCACCAGGATAAATCTCCGCTGGACCCACACAGAAAATGGGGCTGCTCCATTTGACACCAGTCGAGAGTGGGATTCTCCCATCTCCCACGCTGCGTGAGGGAATTTACTGAATTTACTTTAAAGGGGATGGGAAGTCAATGAGAACAGGGCTTGGAAACAATAGGTTGCATTCTTGAACTCCTGTGCGCTACCCTGGGATGCGTTTGCCAAGAGAATTAAAGGAACAACATTGAATTTGATCTGAGCTGGAAACGAAGTTCACTGAAACCAAACCAGGCATAGAGGGTGAATTCCTGGCACTGCTGAGGTCAAGGACAAAACTCTCCGTGCCCTCCCCGAAGCCAGGATTTCACCCACAGTTTGTGTAAAACCAACAATCAATAGAAACCTATCCAAGATTCTTGTTTTAATTTCACTGAAAAACATACATAAAACAAGTATTTCCCTCCAATGATTGTAAAGTAAACATCCTCACAGTGCCCTCCTGCATGAAAATGGGAAACAAATTGAAGCATGAAGCAGACTAACCTGTTTTCTTGCACAAAACGAGGGCTACATATAAAAGAGGAAAACAGATGGAGTAAAGGCATTTGTAAATAAATAATACAAAGTTTGCTTAAACCACAAATGAAGAAACATGGGTGTTTTTTGGGACAAAGCTCACATCCACGAGGCTAGCTTCTCCAAAAAAGCCCCAAGAACGGAGGCGCACAGCTAGACACATTCCCATGAGAGGAGCATATTCTCTTTTGAAAAGTCCCAGGCACGGTATTTAAAATATACAATGACATAAACATTAGCGTGTCATTTTCAGGCTGCAATTTGTTTGTGATATTATGAATCCAGTTCACTAAACGTTGTCCTATTTATCATAAAAGAAAAAAAAATGCTGCACTCAAACCACAACTCCCACCTGCTTTGGGAAAAACCAGAGGCCACCCACCAAGAGCACGTTCACGAGGGCCGTTCCGCATGTTTCCTTGTGGAAAAACATTTTTGCAAATGGTATAATTTTGCTGAGAAGGGAACAGCTGAGCTGACACAGAGCAGAGTCTCCAAAGCTTTGAAGCCTGGTTGGATTATTTATCCTGCTTTCACTCTTCAGCTGATACCTGCCCATCAGACACGTCTCCATCATCCTAAACAGTCCAATTACTGTCCTGGATGCTACGCTTTAGGAAGATGTTTTTTGTTCAGAGGTGATTGTTATATTTTGGTGTCCTAATCCGAGACACTCAGGAAGGCAGTAAGGTTAAGGTTGGCCACCAGCCGCCTCCTGGGCTTGCCCACAGTCATAATCTACATTGTGCTAATTTCTCCACAGCTGTAAAATGAGAAGTTATAAAATGGAGGACTCTCCTCCAAGTTCCCTAACTCAGAGATGTGTTACCAACACCATTAGTGAGATATTCAGATACTACATTCATAAAGGCAATATACATCTTTGCATATACCAACAGGTCCAAACATTCCTGAAGTTTGAAGCTTTGCATAGGTAAAATTGGGAAACCAAAGTAAAGGGCTACTTCAGAAAATCTCATTTAAGCAATTTCTGCTTAAAACGTCTTAAAAAGTGCCACTGGGGGAAATAGTGCTGGTAAAAGCTCAGATGCAGATGACAAAGAATGTTATTTTGATCTAATTCAACTCAACAAGGAAGAACAAAATGATTACTCAAGTGTGAACCAGGTGTACTAATAACAGGAGAACAACCAATGAAACAAAGTCAACGAACTGAAGCTGAAAAGAAAATATAATTTCAGTGTTATTAATTCAAATTGACAGCAAAGATTTGAAGAAAAACTGGATATTATTATGCACAATGAGACCATCCACAGCTGCACTCCCACTTTACGTTCTCTGCATGTGTGAGGTTATCTTCATACACAAACTTCATACTCCAAAGCGGAAACATTATGAAAAATAATTTCCCGGGTTATTTTAAGGTTACTGATTTGAAGCATCAGACCAAGTTCATAGGCCAGACACAGCCTCTTTGCAAGGTCCAGACCCAGAAAAAGATTTGTTTGTGAAACACAGACAGTCTAGATGTGCTTGGACCACTGGCTCCTACTCCCAACCTCCACGTCAATGAATCCGAGTCCGCCCACCCGGCCAGGGATCAAAGATCGCTCAGAACCATCCTCTAAGAGCTGAGGATGTTCTAGTCCATAAGGAGCTGGGTTTGAACTGAGGAGGGTTAGGCGGATTCCCGGCTGTGCCTAAGATCTCTTTATATCCGCGGATCGGACAATAGACACCAGTACCTGTTCCGAACCACAGTCTTTTACTTCTCTGTACCTTAACTCCCCTCCTGTGAAATGGCAGCACCTCACAGTACATGAAAGGCGGCAAGATGCTCAGATATTGTATCCCTTTACACCTTTATCCTACATGCGGCAACAGACTCCAGGGCGCCGTGTTACCGTTTACACGTGATCCGCTGCACTGCAACAGAGGTTTTTATTTTTTTCCTCTAGCTCAAACAAGGTTAACAACAATGACTCACTTATGGAGTTTTAAGGTCCCGGCTCTGGCAAGCCAAGCATCCATAGCCAACGCAAGCGGGGACAGATAGCCTGGAAGTCATTCATGAGGCATTTTAGAGCCCGAGGGGAACACCATGAGTGTCTAATCCTGGTGTCTGCACAGCAGTCAGTCTGTCTGTCCTTTTATTTTGAGATACTTTCATTTCCCGATTTCTCTCTTCCTCCAAAAGAGGATATGAGCAAAAAAAGGAACAACGCTAACAAAAATCCTGGTGCTAAAGCTGCGTACTTAAGTGGGCATGTGCAAATCCTTAAATAAGTGGCCCAATTTTCAAAGACACATAGTACGCTGGCAGCAGGCTTCTGGGTGTGAACCACATGACGGACATCGACCCATAGACATCACGGAGAAAGGAACCGAGGCACAGGAATATGGAGAATCTGCTACTCATACTGGAGCCAGAGGTCAAAGTGACTCTGGTTTCAGCAGGAGCAGACCCAAGGATCTGGCAAATTCACACGAGTAGCAAGGTAAAACCCTGCCCACAGAGAAGATGAGTGAAACCACCGCCAGCTGCAAGATGTGGAAAGCCCCGGGTCTTGGTTTTCCACCCCTTTTCCCAGCCCTAACACAGGCTTTCCTCAGCAACCTGGACAGACATCAGAAATCCCCCACTGCTGGTACGTACCTGGTCCAAAATATCCCATTATGTATACAGCCCACAGTTTCTGTATTTATCCCAGAAAGAGAAAAGTAAAGCCTTCTCGGAAGAGAAAAACCAGCCAGCTTACTGATCATGGTGGTGCCCCCAGCCAGCGCAGCCTTGGTCCCTTGGAAGAAGTCGTCAGCAGATGTCATCCCCTGTTCCGGCATCTGGAAGCGGGTGTGAACGTCAATCCCTCCCGGAATCACCATCCTGCCATGGGCTTCAATGGTTTTCACTCCCCCTGGCACAATCAGGTTCTCTCCTATTTGCCTGGGTAAAGAGGTTTCAAACAGCAAGTCAGGCACACACAAGGCAAACAGCCTGTAAACGTACACCCTTGTGCTACTTAACCTGGCTAGCGTTTTCTTTTTCCATATAAAGCAAGGTACAGGATCAGCATACATAGCTGATCATATTTTATTCTTCCCCTTGAAGCAGCTGCACAACCGAGAGCAAAGCGTGCAATTACTTCAGGACCTCGGGGCAATATCAGACTTAACAGGAAGGAAAAGAGGGAGCCACGCTCGCAGGCACCTGGAGGAGGGACGGTGCGGATAATCAGACGATCGCTGCACCAAACACAGCAAGAGCCTCCCCAGCAGCTTTACTGGGACCGGGCTGGGGCTGCCAAGCGGCAGTTCAGCTCTTGATTCTAGCTACCTAGCAGCAATTTGGATGTTAGTATTGTTTTGGGAGCACTGGAAGAATTTTTGCCTCTATATTGTCTATTTCTCTTTCATACATAAGTATTACGTAGTCCCTGCACAGATATAAACCCATGCAGATACCAGTTCCCAAATTCCAGATGAGACCCTCAAAGGTCTCTCCAGTCTAGCTCTTCACAGATGTATTTTTAAAAGCGCGACAGTGGCTGACACACTGCGATTCATTAGCTGTCTCTGGCTGGCTCCTTTAACTTTTAACCTTGATTAACAAAGCACATGTGCTGACCCTTTAGCCAGAACAGGAAAATTCCTTGTTTGTAACCTCTGGCTCGTCTGTTTTTTCCTAAGAGTAATTTTCCAAAGAAATCTGTAATATATTCAACGTGCCAGAAACGCATGTTTCAGGACTGAAAACATAGAAAGAGGTCTGAACCTCAATCCTTAAACTATGGGATCATTTTTAACTTTAAGGGGGTTTGGATTGATCCTTGCTTCAAAGAATCATAGAAGACAGCGCTGTGAGAGACCTCAAGAGGTCACCTAAGTCCAGCCTCCTCCCCTAAAACAGAATTAACTGTATTAGGCCGCTGAACTCTGGATTCAAACTATCTTAAGTCATAACTCAGTAAAATGTTACAACACGGATAACTTCAAACATATGTGTCATCTCAGCATGGGGCTATTCACATGGCTAAAATTAAGCCCGTGTAAGTACCTCCTTTGACCCACGCTTTAATAACAGCGGTGGTTTGGCCCATTTGTTTATTTAATTCAACACCTGGTTTTCAAAGTTCCTCCACGAAACACCAGGATACACGTGAAATATTCATTTTTCATCGCGATCTAATACAGCTCACTGAGACTAAGCTATTCCTCGCTAACCTGCAGTACATTTCTGCACATTTCCAATCATAACACGGTATCAGACTTCACTTACTTTATCAACCCATCTTCCATGTAAATGTCTGCATAGAAGGACTGGTCGTCATTAACTATTTTACCACCTTTGATCAAAAGACGATCGCTCTGCAACAAAGAAGCACACAACAGCACATAATTATTCTGTGAGAAAGCTGACAGTCCGCAGTGTCACTTCAGAGATAAAAGCGACGGAAACAACCTCTGCATAATTCAAAAGTGCATGTCAAAACACAAGTCAATCGCCGCACTTTCAACTGGAAAGATAAAATATTTTATTTCATCTGCGAGTCCTTTCATCACGCTAATGATCCCAAAAAAAAGCAGAGCGGAGAAGGAGGTGGGTTCCAGCGCAGTTGTCTACTTGGCAGCTTCACTCATCCCTGCAGCCTGCCACCATCACCTGCAGCAAAAGCATTAAATAGTACTCTGAAGGATGCAAAATAGCCACATCTCTCTCTTTTTTTTTTTTTGCCTTGGTCGCATGCAAAATTTCCTCTGTGCACCCACACGCTGGAGTCACCACTTGGCGAACTGTGAGTCAACTGCTGTCAGGGAAATGGACCAAAAGTCTGTTGCCAGTGGTTACACAACACAAACACACTCATTTTGTCCAACTTAGTGATGTTTCGACGCAGCGGATACTTTTACTGCCTTCCCAGAGCACTGCTGCATAATAAGATGGAAATAAGCACGTATTAGCAAATTAAGTTGAAGAGAAGGATTTAAAAAACAGTTATTAAAATTCCCTCCAATTAGAAGACAGTTTGGCAGGAACAGAAAGGTAATTATAAGAAGGCAGCGATCAGGCGATGTGCTGTTATCGCAGCCCGGGCTACCTCTCGCTTTTGCGAGATTGTAGGTCAACCCCAAATTTATCTTTTTTTGCAGTAGTCATAAACAAGAGCGAAACACAGCCTGCAGGGCTCCGAGTGCTGCTGTGTTCCTCTGGTTCCTTCATTCCCTGCATTACAGATGCAGGTACTTCCAGCAAAGCACACGCACGTTACGCAGCGTTCTGTCTGAACTACACCCTGGCCCTTCTATCTGCAGTCATACTAGCTCAGGTTCTCTTTTCTCCTCCCAAAAAGGTCTTTGTACGAGAACAAAGCTACACCAGCCCAGCCAGGCTGGTGAGGCCAAATGCTGAATTCAAGAAGGAGTAGAAAGCAGAACTTCAACTTGGTGGTGCCTTGACCTTATAGCAAATAAATATAGGACAGTGACAGCGTTGCTCAGGGCCCTTATTTTGAGCTGGGACTCCGCTGGTCCACCAGAAGAATCAGATATTTTCCCCAAAGACCTTATAATAACACTGAAGGGTTGGAGCATGCGATTCTCAGCTGACACAAGTTGACACGGCTCTTCTAACGCCAGAAGGGCTACATGAATTCCATCAGCTACTGCTTTATACCATTATATCCATCTTTTGTATAACTGCTAAAACATCTATGAGCTCTTAAGTGCCTCTCCTTCCCCCTCCCTTTTTTCCTTCGCCTTCCTCCTACTGCTGCAATGGAGAGTTTCCCTGAATAACGCCACCAATTTAAAAAACAAAGAAAGAAAACCCCAAGATTTAAATTTAGGATCTGCTGCGAATGCCAATAAGCCTGAATGAATTAACTTGGGGTGTGAAAAAACCCACTTGTCTTTCAATACCAGCCTCTACAGCAACTGTCCTACGTGTTTACCATTTCCAGAAACACTGCAGTATTTATGCCCACCTCTACTGCAGACGCCTTGTGCTATTAAAAAGGCCGGTTACCATCAAAATCGGTCAGTTTGGCCATCCATGTCACTGACAACCCAACTCCTATTGCACTGGGCAGCAATTAGGAAGGAAGGAAAATACATATATATATATAGTGACCAATAAAAATGCAGCCTGGACCATTTTAATGATGCTCTGAATGCTTCTGCGAATAAACAGGTCTCCTGCTGCGGCTGAACCGTAGGCTCCGAAATCAGTGCGAATCCTTCTGCTCATTTCAACCACCTTGGAGACAAAAGCGCACGCAATTTGCAGCCCCGTGAGGGCCCGCCACGAAATCTGTACGTATTTACCCCACTGATGCCACCAAAACAGGGCAGCTGGATATCGATTATCCTCCTAGTTCGAGCATAAGTCTCAGCAGATCAATTCTGGGTTTATACAATAGCAAATAAGCCCAGAATCTTGATTATTTTTTTTTTATCCCTTATCTTCACAAGAGAACGGCATCGGGTGCACGCAACACAAATCAGCGCATTCAGTCATAAGAAAAATGCGTCACGCTACTTTTGGCCCGTGACAGTGGTTCGGCAGTAACCTTCATCCTTATTTAAACGCAGGCATCTTCTTGAACTCTCTGCCAGTGGACCCGCGGAGGTAAACTATTCCCCCCCTCCTCTCCCCACCCCCCCCAAAAAAAAGAGGATGCTTCATTTATCACATACCAATT
>VUYV01000083.1:2841126-2853008 GCA_008711295.1 Anarhynchus alexandrinus | reverse complement strand
TCCTTTGCCCCCCCCCCCCTCCCCGGCCGGACGGGCGCAAAAGGGGGGGAAACGTTAGCAAAACGGGGGGGGAGAAAAAGGGGGAAAAAAAAAAAAAAAAAAGAAAAAAAAAAAAGGTTTGGAGCCAGTGGCAGCCCTTGGATTCTGCCACGCTTTCTAAATGCCTTCGCCCCCACCTCCTCGTCCAGAAAATACGCCCCCCTCCCCTCTCCTCCTGCGGTCACTGACCTGAAGCTTCAGTGCCCGGGGACAGTGCACGGGCTCGATGGTGTCCCCCCCCCCGGTTACCTCCGTCACCCATCAGGGCTCCTCTGCTGCAAAGCCCCTGCTCGGTTCAGCCACACTTGGACTCTTAAATTTCTCAGTCCCTGAACTCCATAAGCTGCGACTTCAAGGAAATAAATGCATTAAGTGGCATAAATACTCCCTCATTGCTTGCAGCGCACTTGCCCCAGTGCCATGAAGAGCCACAGGATTCGTGGCTGGAGTGTGGGAATACCATTCAAAACAACAGTTTACACCAGTTCCTCTTACATCAGTTGCTCTGGGGGAAGGTACAAGACACCTTTTGGAAAACTCATAAATAAGCACAAATCCACCTCTGCTTGAAGGTTATAACAGACAATTAATGACCGACAAAGCCTTACCTTCTTCCCTCAATCACGGGTGAATTCCACGTTGCACCAAGCAAACTGCAAGCTTCTCCTGTCACAAAATGCAGTCATCTTTACATACCCAAATAGTTCCATCAAACACACCGTGCACAGCCCTTAAGAAATTAAAACCTCCAGTATATTACCGCAGTAAATCATTATAAAGGCAACATCTGTTCAAACAGATGACTATCAGGACCTTTTATGTACATTAGTTCACAGGAGGCTATAAGGAAATGAGTAAAAAAGCTTTTCCTGGGCATAGGTAGGGCATCAGACAACATTTAAGTAGCTGATATGCCAATCAGTTAATATCCAATTAGTAGCAAATGAAAAAGTGGCTTATTATGACAGTAGCAAAACGATTAATTTGTTAGCCTGTAGGGTTTTATTTTGATTTAATGAGTAGAATAGACAATACTAAATGAGTTATCCTGCCCCTCTCTGATCTGCGCTGGAAGATGTTTTGAAACCTCAGCATATTTTTGCTCAGAACACGGAAGAAAGCGTCTACATCAGATTTCTAAATTTAGACAGCGCAACTGTTCCTTTTTCTCTTTAATGCTAGCCTTCCTCCCCAACTTTGTATCTGGGTGGTTTCTTGCCTTTGCTCGCCAGGTAAAAGAGTGTCTCCAGCTACCAGGGAGGAAGCAAAGGTTTGAAAGACGGCACCGAGGCCCTTTGGGCAGCTGCTCTGAGATGGGCCAAGTCCAGCCACCGCTTCAAGATCCCGCCCTGGCAGCAGCAACACCATTACGGAGGAACGACCACAAACAGGGGCGCGGGAAACCACCCGTCTCCAGCACCAACTCGCCCTCACCTCGGGCAGCCCATTTCTCCACCTTATGCTAAAAGCTGTGGAACAGCAGCGCTGGCAGAAGAATCGGAAGCACCTTTAAGGGGATGATGTCATCTGCCTGCTAATATTTCTAAAGCTGTTCCCATCTGCTCAAAGATAGCTATTCAAAATACTTATTTTTAAAAGGCAATCCTTACTGCACATGGGCCTAATTCAGAACAGCAGTTCTTGAACTCGGAATACATTCCATAACTTGGATCCGGTAGTGACTAGGTTCAGAAAGCAATAACGAATCTTCAGGTGACACTTAGCTTTGCCTTCCCATCACCATGTGGCAAGAACCTAAGTAGTACAGAATAAAATAAATGAAGAGATTAAAGGGCTGAAAAACATGGTTGTTCAATATTCAACGACAACTGAATATTCTACACAGCACCGAATTTTAAAACCTTCCCTATGATTTAGTGTGTACCCAAAGGACCAGAACTGAGCTCCCAGGCGTATCTTCCAGCTCCGTTATACCAACTGCCAGTATGGCCCAATTCTCTTTCCTTTTAGCAATGAGCTAAAAAGGTTGTCAAAATAAATAATTTGAAAATTATTAATGTAGTTGCAAAATGGCTTATTGCCTGCTCAACAAAGGCAAGGAATGGATATTATCTGTTGTATAAGCACACGTGAGGAGCGGTGATCAGGAGGAAGAAGAGCTACAGCTGAAGGACAACGTTGGGATGAGAACCAGTGGGGAACAGAGTCAGAACACACCGAGATGTACACCTGCGCTTTTTTTTTTTTTTTAAATAAAAGCTGTTTAATTCCCCTGGTAAAGCTATAGTTTATGTATAAATTCTCCCTGTAAGTTAAATGAAGAAAGATAACTACTTAGGAAATGTCAGGGCAGGAGTCATGTCCCAGGTTAAAAGAGGAAAGTCGAACCTGCTTCTTAAATCCTTGCAGGTTTGTATCCGGTCCAGCTGCCGCACAGCGGTGCCGTTGTGTATGTATGTGTGTGTGTGTGTGTATATATATATATATATATATGCTGAGGTATTGCGGGAAGTGGTGGGATTTCTGGATAATGTTGATGCGCTTTGCCTTCCGTAGAGTCTATTAATGCATACGGCAGGCTGGGCAGGCTAAAATTAGAAGGCGCTACAGAGAATGAGCACTGCCAAATCTTCCTTGCCAGACGCTAACGAAGGAAAGTGATGAAGGAATGGCTGGGCAGCCTTGCCCCGCTCCCCAACTGCAGCCACCACGACAGGACCAGCGAGGCTGCTGCAGCCAAGTCACATCAGCAGCAGAGGAACGGCAAGAACACATAAATATCTTCAGTTATGCCACCTCAGCACTTCTGAGGGACCTGACAACGTTCCCCAAATGGCAGAAGAGGGGAGGAAATGCCCAAAAGTGAGCATTATGCCCAGATTTGCACTGCCAGCCTCGACCCGGCCACCGGTGGAGCTGAGCTCTGCGCCGGCCAAGTGTCTCTGGCCCATCCTAAGTCGGGGGGTGTTTTGGCCAGTGGGTACACACGATTGCTGCCAGCCCTTTCTGCATGGGTATCAGCTGGTGTAGGACATCTTGTGCAGGCTCTTTGCAGTAGAAACACGTTTCGTGTTAAAGGAACCTCTACGTCTAAATTTGTCTTCTGGAAATGTCTAGAGGGAAAATGGCACAAGAATATGAGAATCTCTGAACAGCGATAATCTATGCCAAAATAAATCATCACAGGCACCAGTGGAAATCAATTTACATCAGCTCAGAATCTTAACTTTACAGATTCTGTGGATTACCATAATGCACTTAGCAAGGAATTTTATTTCCACTGTGGAGTTACTGGATGGTTGGGAAAACTATTAAGAGTCTCTTCCTCTGTGGAATTTTAGCGTAATTGCAGCAAACCCCACAGAATTTCTGCAACACCCAATTGCTTTTGCTCCTACTGAATTCTTAAAGGTTTATACACAAGGATATTTTGCTGTGAAATTATAAAACCTGCAAATGGAACTATACATTTTAAAATGTAATGAACCAAGGGATCAGAGATGGATTTAAAGCATTCCTGGAAGTATCTGAAATTCAAGCACGACAGCATCAACAAGCTCTAGGTTTCCCTTTCAGCTTGTTAGATGCTCATAATCCCCAGTCCCTATTGGGGAGTCACCCCCTGCCAAAGCCAGCGAGGCTCTCATTACTGCGATCGGAGGCCAAACTGGGCCAAAAGAGCTTTCACAAGTTCACCAATCAGGCCCTAATTTTCTGTCCTGATCGTGCCCACGCCAATTGCTGCACCAGCTCCAAGGCACAACGATTTGAAAGGAGTTTCCCATGGATCCAGCAGCCCCCTGCATCTCATGAGATGTTGGGAGGATTAAATACAGGCTGATACATGGTGGAAGGAGTACATCCGTCCTTCCCAAAAGGTGATGAAGGAACTGTCCACTATTAATCACTACAAGTTAAACTACAGGGGGGAATTGTACTTGCCTACGGGCATCTTTCATTTGTTTTATTGTCTTACAGGAGAAAATTAAAATTAAGTGGCGTTATATGGAAATGGCCATAGAGGTCAAACATGCTCCTATGAGGAGGTAAAAATCATACAACTTCTCAGAGAAACAGCCTAATCTCTTTTGAATACAGACTATCTTAGATTATGAGGGGGAGATTCACTTTCCAGCCGCACAAACAGGTCGATAAAAATGTACATTTGATCTGCAAATTAAAATTAACCTTCCAATTGATTTTCTTTCCTTTAAAATCCCAGGAAACCTTGCAAAGGTTCAGAAATAACCTTCTCAGACAACCGTTACTGTTACAGTGTGTTTCTTAGAGGAAATGTCCTGAGCATTTCAGGTGCACGACAATCTTAATTGTCCTTAAACAAGCCTGAGCCACTGCTCCACAGTTAATTTACTATCATGTCATGCAGTCGGGAAAGGGACAGCCCTCTTCAGGGTTCTAGACAGGGATCGCTCTGTCATGGCTCATACAATACATAGCAAAAATGTGCTCTCTAAACAGCTTACAGCCTACACTCATGCTGTGACCTTCACTATAGTTAAATACAGTATTTCTGGAACAAAGTCATGGGACATTTGGGCATGCTTGTCATTGCTCCTCCCTTTCATCCACTGGAGAGGGTTTAGCATCTCCAGGATCATGGGAACCATGGGTAGGGTCTACGAAATGGCTATTTTCACAGTGATTTGCACTGTTTCTTAACATTATAATCACTTCTTCTTCCCCAAAAACCTATAGGCAAAGCATCAGGCTCTCAGCAATTGCTGTCATTGCTTGTGTCAGCCAGCTTTGCTTACCTCTGACGTATGGGACAATCATTGCTCCAGACAATGAGAAAATTAAATCCTGACCTCTCTTCTCCCACCCTGAGATCCATCCCAGATCTCTGGGAGGTGACCGAAGAACAGCACATTGCGCTTCTGTGTGAATCTTACAGTAAAGAGGTTTGGTTTAGGTAGATTTCCTATAGCTCTGCTCCCTGATGCTGGCCCTTTTTAGGGCAAGGGAGTTCATCCAGAACACACACATCAACTTCACGTGAGCTTTGCTGCCTACATCATTTCCCAACTTTATACCACCACCACAGAAGACAGACTCAGACTTCATGTGCCACAAAACAGACAAGCGATATGGGGAGTCAGACATGGTCCTGCAGGTAAAAAATTTCAGGCAGACCTAAACGACTGCTGAGCACCTGCTAAAAACAGATGGCTCGTGTCAAATCATGACACTGGCATAAGGGTGGCATGCAAAGCTGCCAGTCTCCCCGTGCCAGGTGCCATATCTATCCCCCGAGATAAAGCCTACATTGCAAGATGCTGCTGAAAGACCAGACCTCTGAAATGGCTCAGTTCCAAACTGGGTGGGGAGATCTGGCCCCAGGTGTTTTAAGTTTTCCCTCCGGTCTTTAGCCCAAATAATAAGTTGGCCCTGTATCAAAGCCCCTTGCTCATTTCGGCATGAGAGAGTGCGGTATTGGTAAATTCCTGACATAACACTAACAGACCGCTCCGCAAGACACCCATTGCATGTGTGGCATGTTCCAGCTACGCAGATGGATGGCTTTGAGAGGGATCTAGGAAGTTAAGAGGAATTTGGCATTTGTGCTCATCACTGTTAGTTTCTCTATGGTTTTGGTTTGTTTTTTCCAGTAGCCAGACAAACTATTACGATCCATTGGAAGAACATGCAAGTCATCCTCCTGTATGATTATTTTGTAAGCAATGATTGTCGAAAAAAGGCTAGAAAAATTACAGGCATCATAACAAATTAAATTCAGAATGGAGTTTCCAGCTGTCTGGAACAGCTTCTTTGTTTTACACAACAGTTCCATTAATGTTCTAGAATCTATGATTATTTGAGCTCTCAATAATGTCCTGTTATTAATTATTTCTCTCCAGGAACGTACAACCATGATCCTGAGAGCTTTGAGATTTTAGCAGAAAAGTCCAGTCATGTCAAAAGCTTCATGAAACTGTGTTTTTGGAAGTGATTCCTCTCCTGTCAATTCTAAAATAAAAATATTTTCCTGGTCTCTGTTTATTCATTATTGTTCCTTATTTTATTACAATAGGACATAGCTTTGTTGTTTTAGACCAGTAGTTTACATCCAGTGCTCTGCACTTCCCAAATGTCCATGAACTGTTTCTAAGGGACGCAAAAAAGGTATCTAACAGTGACAGTTTGTTGCACAGGGGAACCACCTGAATCACTGGAGTAATGATAAGATGGCAACGGGAACTTTAGCTAGCGACTTCAGAAAAGATCTGGGATCCCCAGACTTGTACTTGTGTTGAAGTGTCTTAGCACCTACTCAGGCTCTCCATGCCAACGAGACTAAAGCAAGCCCCAGGCTCGCTGATCCCTCTTGCAAGCAAACCTTGCTTTTCTCTATAGATGTGGCCCAGCGAAGTGGTTGAGTTGCCACCCCTGGAGGTATTTAAACGACGTGTAGATGTAGTGCTGAGGGACATGGTTTAGTGGTAACTTGGCAGTGTTAGGTTAGTGGTTGGACTTGATGATTTGAAAGGTCTCTTCCAACCAAAACGATTCTTTGTGCCCTAAAATACCATGTCTGTTCTGAAGAATCTCAACAGATGAGCAAGACAGAAGGAATACCAATTATACACATGCGAAATCTGAGAAATACAGAGAAATGACCCAGGTCAAGCAAGCAATGACCAAGGTTTTTCAAAACCCAGATGAATGCATGTCTCTCAAGACTGTTCATCTAAGGAACAGAAGACTAATGCCCTGTGCAGCCATTTCATCAGTCCCCCTGCTCTGAGACAAGGCAGTTTGCAGCTTCTGCACTGACCGCTACAAAGCAGCGCTATGAGTAAGTTCCACAGGTCCCCGACCTGATGCCATCTGAACACCGAATCCCACTGTAGGAAATGGGCTTGCAGGCGCACAGCAATTCCTGAAAGCCAGGCCACGTGTTTAGTGTCTCATTCAAGAAATCCCAGGGTTGAACATGACATTCTTGTCAGACTGCAGCGATGGCCCAGCTGAGGTCGGGGCCTCAAAGCAGCAAGAAGTGCTCAGACGTTGAACAAGCAGCTGCAGGACCAGGCATTAACAGTCTAAACAGGGAAGATGACAAAGTTTAAGATGGGAAATAGAAGCACAGTTAATTCTGCACGGCCTGACAGCTGGGAAGCAGCAGAGCTTGCCTCAGATCTGCTGAGTTGCGGACCTGTTGAATAGGTCACAGTGCCTCCAGAGGCCTCACTGTACAGAGCTGCTTAAACTAAGACAGAGCGCCTTCCTGGTGCCTCTGGAGATGATCTTAACCCTGAATTATGAGGCAGCATGGCCCAGAGGCAATAAAGCGAGGCCATGATAGATGCCTATAGAATACCCTAGACAGGACAGACACAAAGAGATTTGATTACCCTTATCTCTGCCTCCAGAACAATATATTGCAATTTAATGTAGAATAATTACATTTCCATTTTTTATCCTCTGGGCGCTTAAGACCTCAGAAAAATAAAAAAATAGCTTGTACATCTTGCTTTGTTAATTATTTCAGTAGACACTAATACAAGATCTTTCTATACAGTGACAGAAAGGATGACTGTGTTTTAAACCCACTTTGGATCAGTCACTGGCTAAACACTTCCACCTATCTCCATTGCCTCCAGTTGATGGGCACCCATTGCCATCAGCTCACGATATGGTCCTTTGGTTGCTGAAACAGAGCATGGACTGTCCCCTATGTTGATTGTTACATGACTTGATAAAATTGCAACTATTGTCAGCCTTAAGCTAAAGAAAAAGAAGCAGCAAGATTTCTAGCCTATTATGAACTAATATATGCAAGTTATAAATTCAAGATCCTATAAATTAGCATATTTTTCCTTTCCACTATAATTTAAATTCCTATCACATGGAAACACTGTACAGTCTATCCAGGGAGAACCTACTTCAGATGTGTTATGAAGACAGAGGTTTGAAAATAATGGGCCAAATTCAGTTGCAAAACTTCAGAAGCCTTTTAACTCCTATCTCAAATTATTTCAACACACTCTTTCCTTTAATGCCACTTCCTGCAACATTATTTTTCTTCACCTTTTTTTAATACATTGAGCTTTGATTATCATCATAAACACATTTCTGTTAACTACACTGAAGTAAAGCCAGTTTTACCTGCTGAAGATCTAACCATTGTTTCAAGCTATAGATGCAGTCAGTTAGAAAACCAAAGCTAAAACACTCCTGCAATAAAATGCCAATCCGTAGCAAGACATCTCTAATAAAAGACTGCACTTACCCAAATGCTCACAACCCCTCACAACACAATCCATTGGCATCAGTGTTATGTAAAGCTAATGAGAAAGAACTCAAATGTTTCACACTATCCCATTATTTCATACCCTCAGTTAACACCAATATGACAATCTTTAAAAATAGAACCAAAAGACATACTTTTTTAAAAATGTGATTAATATTTTGTGTGGGCTTCTGATTTTTTACCATACTGTACTTAAAGTTTTTTATTATACCAATACCCTTCAATCACAAATTAATTAATCTTCAGAATTAATATATCACCTGTTTATACTTATGTCCTGCAGGATGACATCACATCAAATTGTCCGAAATTAGTTCTGAAAATGTCCCGAATTGCAAAACCTTTGACTCACAAAGCTGAAAAGGTATATAACCTTTACTCCTGAGATGCACTTTAGTTAGTCCAACAAGACTAATTAATCATGGAAACTTACTCAATTAGTAGGTACTTCAACATGGTCAAATCAAACCATAGGCTTTTGTAGTGGCAAACTTTTGTTTGGGTTTGGCAAATCAGGTTAGAAGCAGCATGGAGCACATCCCACTCCTAATTAAAGGTTGGTGCACAGCACTTGTGAAAAGCAGGGCCTGCTTTTGCAGTCTCACTGTAAACGGCAGTTGTTCACACAGGTAAATATGGCTGGATGGAGCCCTTAGGTTACTGTGGTAGGAAGAAGGAGATTAGGGTCTGATTTGGGGAGGATGAGCCCCCAATAACACTGAAAAGTTGGAGACAGTGGTGAACAAGCCCATATTACAAATTCCAGGCAGACTTCTGCCCTATATATGGACTCCATACCACTAGTAAAAAATCTAGAGGCACATCCTAGAAACTGCTCTGTAAACTCGCTGGAGGACTACTCACAGAAACTCTTTCCCAGTATGCTAGAAGTTTATCAGTGCTGGTTGGTGCTTCATTCACTTCTGCTCTTCCAGCCTATGCACAGGAGCCAGCATTGTCAGAGGAATGCACAGAGTATTTCATGTCTCAGATCTGAACAGAGTTTGCTTAAATCTATTTACGAAGGAAAGCAAACGCGCATGGTCAGCTAGACCTGTGGGTTGAATGGGTTTTGCCTGAGGAAGAGGATAGGCTGTATTACACCACGACACATACAGAGAGTGAGAAAATAGCTTCAGGAGTCTTAAAAGACTGGGAGGAGTTCAGTGGGTTTCAAAGAGAACGCCACATTCCTGTCAAAGTCCCAGATCTTCCTGAGGCAAAAAATTCCCACTGTAGCCAGAGGCCTTCATCAAAATTGGTATTGAAATACAGCTCCCAGGGGTCACTCCGGTCTGTCCTCCCCTGGGAGGAGGGAGTAGGAGTTTCCCCTGGAAGAAGCCTGCAGGGATTTGATCCCTGTAGGTGGAGGCTCATTGATGCTCTTTTGCTAACAATTGCATTTCTGCTCCCGTGAGCTGCATTCACTAGCTGGGTGGGGCATTTTGCTACCGTTGTGCTGGGGGGAATCGCCTAAGAAACCAAAATAGGACCAAATATCACCAAACAGGAAGGCAGGGTGGGGAAAGGCAGGGTGTTTGTGGGTGCAGGGGGCTCCTTTCTTCTTCCGCCCTCCTCCCCGTGCACATACACACACACCTGCAGAGAGCACACAGATAACATTAGAGGTCTGGCAAAAAGGGTCTAGTAGAGATGCTGCTTAGAGGAAGACATTGACTGCCACATACATGCAAGTGACATAAAAGCAAGGAACTGCAGGGTGGAAAGGATACATCCCTTCTGCAGCCTATCGCGTGTTCGAGTTGCGTCTCACACACACACACACATATATATGCACCCACCTTGTCATTCAGGTTCTGCAGCGCCTCCTTCCCAGTGGCACTCCTGATCTCCACCTTTCTCCCGAAATCAACAGATGGTTCCCCTCCCTTCCCGCTCTGCCTGGAATAGACGGACGGAGCATCCGGACCCAGGTGGGCAACATCCTTCTGCTTTGCCACGACTTTGTTAGATCCGCGGCCCACCGAGAGGGAGTCGAAGTCAATGGTCTTGTTCTCCAGGGAGCCTTCCACCGGGCAGAACATGCCACAGAATTTCTGCCGGGGCTTGGGACTGCCCGAGCCCAGGTTTTTGAAGAAGGCTGGCACTTCTTCTTCCTCGCCCTGCCGGCCAGACTGCTTCCTCTCAGCCATGGCTTGTGTGGTCTCCCTGCTAAGGGAAAATAGTAACAGCGGTAACCAGGAGGATCCTTCACACACTCACACACACGCACACACACGAAAAGAGGAGAGAAAAAAAAGAAGAGCGAGATCGCTCTGGGTCCTAGAGATACGGCAACATCAACTGCAAAGGGCTGTGCCTGGCAGATCCCCTGCCCCCATCGGTACAATATAGCCTGTGGCTCGTTCTGTTTTCTTTGATGCAGTGCAAAGTTGAAGGAAGGTTGGGGCAGATCCTGCTGCAATCAAGGGAGGAGGTTTCAAGTTCCCAGAATCCAGATGGGGAGGGAGGGAAAAGGAGAAAAAAAAAATAATTAAAAAAATCCTCACTCTGCAGCAGAAACTGAGGACCGATCCGGAAGTGATGCGACTGGTGAATTGGCAAATGGACTCGATCAGGTTGGAGTAACAGCCCCCCCACACACACCCTCTCCCCCCGCCCCTTCCCAGCTATAGTGCTGCTGCTGCTACATGGCACTGATGGGGACCGAGCATCCCCTTGCCCCCGGCTGCTCGGGAGGCGTGTTCCCACGGCAAGGGAGAAAGGATCCCTTCCCTCCTTCCTCCCACCACCCTCTCCCCTTCCTCCCCTGGCCCCGCAATGGTGGAGTCGGGGAGTGCTCCGGGAATCCTATTGTTCCTCACTTTTCTCAAAGCAGCGGAGCCGGAGGGCGGGGAGCAGATGAGATCGCGGGTGGGTTAGTGGGGGGCAACATGCTGACTCATCTTTCTGGGGTTTGGGGCATCGCTGGTGCCGTGACTCGGGTAGACCCTCTTCAGGGGGGGAAAAGGGTTGATTGATGGCACTGGAGAGAGAATGCGAGAGGGAGACAGATGGGAGAGGGGTGTGAGAACCGAGGGAGAGAGGAAAATGAGCCGTCAACCAGGACTTACCTCCAGGAGCCGAAATTAGTGACCTTGCTAGTCAATTAAGCCTCTGCAATGCCAGAAGCCCCCAGTCCCTCCCTGCGGGGGATCAGGGGAGGCAGCCAAAGGCGGCTCCGGCTGAATGCAGGTTTCTAGAGGAGGAGACAGAGCAGCAGCCCCTCGCCTCCCCGGTCTTGCCCATGCTGACAGCGTCCCTGCGCCGGGGGACAGCGGCAGAGAACGAGACAGCGAGGGGCCGGGGGGCGGGGCCGGGCGAGCCCCCCCCCGGGCCGGGCCGGGCCGCGGGCGCTGTCCCTTCAGCACCACCCGTCGCCCGCCCGGGCCCGGCGGCTGCCCCGGGAGGCTCAGGGCCAGTCCGGGGGGGTGCAGGGCCAGCCCCGACCCCGGGGGCCTCAGGGCCAGCTCCAGCCCCTGAAGGGGGAGGCTCAGAGCCACGTCCAGGCACTCGCACCCCACCCCTAGCCCCCCCTTTCCGCCTTGCTTAAGCTGCTGGGCTCTAACACACCCTCCTGCTCCTCGTGGCTGGTACAACTGGATGT
>VUYV01000083.1:2750903-2841120 GCA_008711295.1 Anarhynchus alexandrinus | reverse complement strand
TTTTTTTTTTTTTTTTTTAACTTATTCTCTCGGGTTTGTACCTAAATAAAAGGCTCTGGCAGCTGGCGATGCAGAGGGAGGGTTGCCTTAGTCATTCCCGAAGGGCTGGTTTCAGCAGAGTACAGGGAATGGCTCTGCAAGTCCGGCTGAGGCTGCGTACGTGGGAGGAGAGACATTTTTATCGGAAAGGTAAGTGGTGCAGCACACAATAGGTTTAGCTTGGCTGTCTCCACCTGATAACATATCATTAACACTGCTGATCTGGGTCCTTAAGGCTAATCCAGACGCAATATCGCTTTGAACCAAACCCAATCACCAAGCTGTTTATTACTATACATTATTCATCGATATGCATCTTTGCACATGCATACATTAAATGCTAATTTAGAGGCATCTGTGTCCAAATGGGTACCAAGCACCTTCATAAGATTCAGGCCAAAAAAACCCCACCAAAAGCAGAAATTAAATAAATAACGATAAAAATCTCAGAGCCCTCTCTGCCTGCAAACCACACCCAAATCAATGCATTTTTACTAAAAGGTGGAGAAAAACCAAACCCAAGGTCACAACCAAGTGAAGCCCTGTAATAAATGCACGGCACAGTGATAAAAGACTCCAGACTAAAAGGAAAGGAATAAGCCTGCAGCTTGGCCCTGAAGGACGAAGACGATGTGCTCTGGTAACTAATGAAGGAAGGAGAAATCCAAAGAGAGAGGCTCTCCAGAGGAAAAGCTCCACCTCCTTCCCCTTCTGGGACCGTAACAGTGGATCAGCCAGGGTTGTAGCCACACTGATCTCAGGTGCTTTGCTGGGGATTGGAGGCCAACATATGGTCTCTCAGGTACACTGAAGTCCTGTATTATTTAAGGTTTATAAATATTAATCGTCATAGCATTGCTGATCAGGCAGTCCACAGAAGCTGCGGAGAGTGCTGACAGAGGCTCCAGCAAGCTGAAAGCCTTGAAGCGATTGTGTTGACACGTTCTGCAGCTTGCTGAAACGTATGCAGTGGCTTTCAGGGATAGCCATAAATAAAGCTCATTCAGCACTTGGCACATCCTTGGAAGATGCTCAGATGGCCACAGACACAGGCCTCTGCGGAGGGATGGGAAGAGAAGGATCTGCCAGTAAGCTCGCCTAGCGGCTGTGAAGTGATTGAGATGAGAATGAAATCCTGCAGACAAGATTGCAACTTCTAAATGTTTCAGACCTGATAAAGGTCACTCCCAAAAAGATGAGGTTTCCTACCATACAGATCTGACTCTCTTTTCCAATAAAACCTCAAAACATAGACAATGATCGATCCCATATTGAACAGCCATCTCCAAGTATTTCCCCTTTCCACACACACCTGAGGACATGCTCAGCAGTGTCTTCAGTTATTTTGTGTTCATATTTCCAGCTGTGCTCACGGGAAGTCAATCAAAAACACCTTACCCCAGGCTGATCTGCTGAGTCTCTGCTTGGCCTCACAAAGATGATTTCCACCACTCATGTGGAAACTCAGGCACTCCAAAAGAATTACTGAACTCCTAAAAGGAACCCTCCTCCTTTGACTGTATTCTCCTTTTGGGATATTTTGCAGGGTGTCTGTATAGTACTCTCTATGTATTTATGGTCCTTTTATGGACACTGAAAAAAAATGGGTAATTTCAAAAGTTTTTATTCCCACCTGTGAGACTCAGGTATCAGTTCTTGAGAAATGCCCAGCTGTAGCAAATTCTACTCATTCTTTTTGTTATATGCGAACCAAAACATTTTGATACACAGCCGTGACTGCACAGCTCTATTCCCAGGTTATTCTTTGTCCTGCGGGATGAGTTCTATCATGAATAAAGCTCAACCAGCCAGTGCACTGGCAACTAAACCCCCCAAATCACTCTGACTTTGGGACCAGCCATAGAAACTTATTGTCTACATGAGTTCAGTTGAGCCTCTATAATGTCTGACACACAGGTCCTGTTGATCCCAGAATTCTCAGCCAGATATATGAGATTCCTTACCAACTTTGTTATCATAAAAAGAGTATAGGCTGATGCAACTAACATTTCAGTTTGAGTTTGTTTACAGCTAGTTAGCACAGCACACCTCCTGAGTGGTAATATATTAAACCAGCAACTGGATATGCTCATGCTCTAAGCATGGAAATAACCAAATTTTGCTGAAAAATCACCAGATGCTGATAATCCATGTGTGCTTAATAATCCCATTGGGTGTCCATTTTCACTCTGAACCACATAAATTACTTTGAAAATGACCCTGACCCTCATCTGAATTTCATAAATCCAGCATCAATAAGCAAGGTTCCTCAGACAACAGATCATACTTAGCCCTATTGACCACAAAGGTGGAGAAACACTGAATTACATAAACACGACCCGAGAAACGAATCAGGCCAGTTGGAGTCCCACTGGTAGCCCTCAGTCTCCATGCAGCAGATTTCATATTCCAATCCTGTAATGAGTACTAACTGGTCCTTGAAATACCACAGTGATACAGGTATGCAGAGCAGAATAACTAACTTGAACGCATTTGCAGATTAACTATTTAGCAACACATGAAAAATTAGTTCATTTTATCAGTTAATGTTATCCACACACCATATAATAAAAGGAATGAAAGAGGGAAACCGAGTGGAATCACAGTATTGGGTTTTCTTAACATCAAAACACTCCGGACGCTTCTGGGTAAGTGACTTCTAGTAGCATTATCTCAACACTGAAAATAGGGAAAGTGATGAATAGAGAGCTTGCACAGCCTGCCTGAAACTGCAGAGGAAAGTGGTGGCAGAACTGGCTTAATTTAAGATTCTTTTATGCTAGTGCACAAAAGTCCAAAGTGACATAAGTACTCCCTACCCTAAGCACTGCGGTACCACATGACAAAAGACAATCCCTGCCTGGGGATTTGCCCTGGCACAGACAAGAAAAAGGAGCGCATGAAGAGCACGAGGATTTCACAAGGAACCTTTGGCAAAAAAAGTATTACATTGATACAGAGGGGGAAATGTGAGCTCAAAGATACGAAGTAGGCAGGCTCCTCGTCAAACAAGTGGAAAATTAGGTCTCTCTACTTACATACTAATACTCCCTCCGTGCTACAGCGCTCTGGCACCTGTGGCCTGCCTAGAAAAACTGAGGACCATAAGACTCCTCCACTAACCTGCGTTGCATCAATGGCTCTAGTGGTTTCTGATCTCCTATTCCGTCTGGCCAAGACGTGCCAACTTACTTCTCATGCATAAAATGATGAATAATCATAGAATGGTTTAGGTTGGAAAGGACCTTGAAGATCATCGAGTTCCAACCCCCCTGCCATAGGCAGGGACATGATGCTTTATTACATTTCATTGCCATAGTTAGTTACACAAGCAGGGTAAGGCTGAACAATCAAACTCAATTTGAATTAGAAACAATGCACCATAAGCTCTACATTGCTTTACTTGCCTGACATCCTTAGATGAGGCAATTGCTGCAAATCCAGAGTTTTCTTCATTATTTAAAGATTAAGAACCCAGTGAGAAATTATAGCCGTATATTCTGCCATTAAATTACCATTATTAAAATAAATGACAGCAACTACTTCCAGATCTGGGGCTCTTCCTATTGCAAATAATTAATTATTAATACTTCCAGTGGGTGCAAAATTTATCATGCAAGACAGGATCCCATTGAAATTTGGACTTTTGCAAAAGCAGAACTTCACAAAACCTGCATTCTCCTGTGAAAATGAGCAAAGAGAGACACTGGTATGAGCCACCATGCCATCTTCAGGCATGGCTTAAAGAACTCTAGCCTGGACCCCCCTGGAGGACAGGGGGTCTTGCCAGGGCTGAGGTTTTCATGGCCACCGGATATTCGTACAGATTTCTGGCAGATAATCATGGACATAACAGGCCCCTTTGCACAGGGGAGATGTACCTGTCCCTGGCTGCAGAGGTACCGTGCTCAGTGCCTCCAACATCTGGACAGCAGCCTTAAGGAGTGCAGGTCAAAACCTTACCAGAGAAAGCTGCAGCTATCCATGCAAATGAACTAGGTGGGTGTGCCAAAACATGGGCTTACACTGACATTCACACTCAGGAGCAAATTCAAATGAAATATTAGACATTTCTAAGTCAAGGACAATCCTTCCATTAAGTTTCATTGGGTCACAATTTAAGAATACAGTTTTGTCCTCAATTAAATCAAATTGACACAGTGTTCTCAGCTGGGTCCACTGAGAGGAGACTCCATAGTGAAGTTAGCTAATTCCCTTTACTGAATGTAGAGGAAAAAGTTCATGATGCCTGGGAGCATGGGGCTAAGAGCAGAGATCCAGTGACCACTCTCATATACACTAGCAAGTGATTTTCAAAGAGAAGCTGAACAAAGCTTGAATGTAAATCCACAACCAAATTTCAAGGGCTTGGGGATAGCCTGTGCTGACCGCTGCAACCATCATTGCTTACAAAATTATGCAGCCCTTAAAAATACCAACTTGTTGCTTGTGCCACTGCAATAGCCTGTGAATTTCCGTGCCTGACCGCGAGCTGGAAAAGCCACTTTTCCTCTCTCTGGTTGCTGCCTTACCTACGGGTGAGCCCTGCATCTGACCCTGTAATTTTCATTTTCTAAGGTGCAGGCTCAGTATCAAGAGGTGGCAGTGAATAACTATATTTCCAGAATATTCCTCGAACATTAAGAATCAAACCAAATCCTAAAATGCTTCACTGGGTTGGAATTGTTCTGGCATAGCACAAAAACTGAAAGACCAAGTTGTCTACAGAGAAATCATTAACCAACTTCCCTTCGGGATATGATAATTGCTGGAGTGGTTGACAGCTTTTCTTGGCGTTGAGCACTCAAAGATGAGACACATTATTTCAGAAACATTAAAGACCAGAAGAAAGTCTTTTGATAAATGAGTAAAGTCCATTCAAATACTGAAACAAAGCTCATTTATTTCCATGGTCCTTTTTATTTCTGCTTATCCTATGCCTCTCTTTTCCTTTATGGTTTTGTCCTCAGCAACCTCAACTAATGTAAACCAGCCCTGGCGAATTTCTGCCAATCAAGGTTTGTTGCCAGTGGGTTTTAGTCCATGAAAACAGATGGTTTGAAAGCCACATTGTGCCCACAGCCAATAGTACAAATATTTAGTCAATTAGAAGGGGATTTTCCAAAGGCACAAATGGAAATTAGGCACACAACTCCCATTGACTTCCAGAGGGAGTGGAGAGCCTCACTGCCTTCAAAATGTCTCCTTACTAATTCAGCCTTTATAAAATAAATGCATGTGAAAGGTACCAGCTTGCTCTGAAATCAGACAATTTTCAGCTATTCCTAGGATGATAATCATGGATAGAAGCAATAGGAATCTCTCTGAAGTGTTCAGTATTTAAGACAAAAGTTCCAGCAAAACTGCTGATTTCATTAAGGTCCATAAATGTCCTGCGACATTTTGAAGCCTTGCAATAGGCTGTGTGGATTGATTATGGCTGAGGACTGAGGCATGCTTCTTCCAGACAGTGTCATTAAGAGAACTCACCCGTCTAACCACAAAAAGGCATCATTAAATATTAACATTTCCTCTGAACACCGCTCTATGAATATGATGGCTACTGGCTTACCACCATTAAAATCTGTATGGAACTGGGATTCAACAGGAAACAGCTATTGATTTGTGGACTGGAAATTATTAAAAACTTTGCCAACATTTACCCAAAAGGACCCAAAATGGACAATGACAATCTTTACTATTGCAAGATGGCTTAAAATAGATACCTTCCAAGCCAGGGAGCTCCCATCAAAAAATGAAGGAGAAGGATGGCTGAATATTACTGTTTATGTCCTGTCACTGGGATCTCTTGACTATTCTCTATCTTTCCAGATAAGATCTTTCCATTGCAAGCACGCCAGGGCTGTGATCCACATGGCTTCACACACCTTCTAAGCACTACGTTAATAAATAATGGTGACAAGAATAATAGTAAGGGTCATAAAGCATATCATACCCTATGAATGATTCACTCATTTGACTTTGAGTGTTACAGCTCTCTGGTTTCCTTCAAGACAGGACACAATAGCACTAATAATAAGAGTCAGCAGTAAACTCGACATGACAAGTATCTCATTCTCACGAGAAACAAATACTACTTGGCTTAACATATCGCTATCGTATCGAAGACACAGCCCAGCTTCACCTTCCCTGTCAACAGTTCTAGAATTGCTCTCTTCTGTCGCTGCTATTCCATGGCAATTCCTGCAGCACTTCCCACGAAGTGGAACTGCCTCCCCACTTATTGGAATGGAAATACTTAACTCTACAGAATATGCTGGGACACCATCTGCTATATTGCACTCATAATACAGGATGATGGACCATAACATAGGATGATGGTCTCACAGAAGACTTCCTTGGGCACTGAAACCAGTCTTCCGCACTCACAGGCAGCGATGTACTCATAACTTGGATCAGAACTGTGCTTAGAATATTCATCACTCATGCCTGCACACACGCACGTCCCACGAGCACAGAAATGTTTCTCCTATCCCTTATCAGAGGCTCAAGACTTTTCACTGCAGAGATCCGAGCTACACAAGTTAAAATGATGACAATGCCCAGGTGAGTTCAGAAGATGATGTTACTTATGCTGATGGTTCTATTTATCAACTTCACTGGAGGAAAGCTCTGCCGGCTCATAGCACAAAAGCATCTTACCCTTAAGCTGCATTAAGCAGCTTCACCTCATGGGCTGTGTTTGGTGGTGGCTTTAGAGCCTATTTTAAACGCACTGCACCAGTCTGCACAGGTATGCATTCAGAAAACAGCTCTGGATACACTGTTAATCACGTTTACACACATGCAACTACTTACTTGGTGAACCCAAGGAGAGAGAAAGGGAAAGTATCTTGAGTCCATTGATAATGATAAAGAGACTGTCATGCTTTATTCTGCAATAAAAATGCCAAGTAGAGACAATAATACAGACGAGAGAATCACTACACTGGAAAGCTAATGAACATTATGGCTAAGCTGGGCCCTCGTGCCAGGCTGATACCTTTTCCAACTGCAAAAACAGGGAATAACCCTACTAAAGCAAACAGATTTCTACTTTCAAGTGAAACAGATAGAACTAAAGCTTCCCAATATGCTCCATATTACTATTGCACCATGTCATGTACTATATAATATTATAAACATATACAAAAGAAGCAATCTTTTCCAAAGGTCTCAAGCAAAGACTTTCTTGATGACGAGTGTTTCAAGGGACACGCTGAACTGGGATTTGGTTCAATGGCACAAAGAAGAATGCGAAGCACAAAGACTTAAACAAAAATTTCATGCTGGAAATTTCAAAGCAAAAACAAAGTCAAGTCATCAAACCCCACAATTTGGAAAGCAAAAAGAAAAACTTTACTTTTCTTCCTTTTTTTTTTATAAAGGTTTCTCTTCGCTCCAAGCATGATGTCTGTGAGAACCCACGCTAAGATGCATTGGTGTTGCTGAATTTAAAAGTTAAGCTAAGAAGAAAAAGCTTCAAGCAGAAACCTGCACTGGGCTGTCTCTGTGCTGCTCAGTTTCTTCATTTTGCTGACACAGCTTGAAAACCTCACCAGGCCATACTGCCCAGCAGGAGAGAGTTCACTCACTTCTGAAGACGCCTTCAGCTAAGCACTCATATGAGGCACCGAAAATCATTTGTCATTTTTGAAAATCTCATCTCATTACATTTTAAATAGACAGGACAGACAAAGGCAGCATTATTAGCCTCACTGTACACATGGGAAATGAGGCATAGAAATTCAAATGACCCACCTAAAACCACAGAAGCAGTCTGTCAGATGGAGAAATAGTAAGACACTGGTCCAGGCTCTTGTTTGCCTGCAGTCAGCCCTGTCTGGGGATCCTCCTAGCCACCACCACTGCTCTGTTCACACTGCTTCCATAGTTTTCAGCCCTACTTTCTAGGCAGGGGCAGAAGCAGGCAAAAGCCAGGAATAACAGTAATAAGAAAGAGGACTAAAAACAGTAACAGCAATGCAAAAAACAGACCACTTTGTGCTGCTCTGTAGAACCCATTAAGTCTGGGGGCATTGCAGTTGCTGCTAACGTGAACCAACGTCCTCATGTTGCACTTATTAAATAAATCTAATCTTATTAAACTGCATTACAAGCTTTTATTTAATAAATTTGTGTGCCTCCCAGATCACCCAGAGAATTAACTCCTGAGTGGACTATGCCTTTCCTCCCCTTGGCTTGCAGAAGGCACTCCTGACAAAACCATCGCTCCTGCCGATTGCATGGCTCGCGAGGACCAGAGCAGGCTCAGCACGCCGTGTGTACATTACAGGCCAAAGCCCTCCATGCAGCTCGTTGCTTTGCAGCTGCGACTGTCAGGACGGGAAACCCCAGCAAGCAGCAATGGGTTCCCTTGAATTAGGGAGGGAGGTGACAGCACGGAGGGTGCTCCGGTGAGGGAGTGGGAGAGGCCCTTTGCATCTTGCTGCCATCTGTAGCATGCTAATCAGAGGGCTGCCAGCTGCTGCTTTTGAAAGGAACAGTAATGTGTCACAAGCACAAGGAGACCCCTCATCTTCCTCTGCCAGGGTGTCCCTGCACAGCCAGAGACATATGCCAGCGTCACACCCCACTTTCCCCAGGCAGGATAAGGAGTGACACACGGCGATTGTTTCCCCCACCAGTGAAATGCGTGCTCTCTTTTAAACAGTAAGGGACGATGGCAGCATCTAAGATGCTGCTTTAACATCCATATAAATTCGGTACTGGTGTTTCAGAAAGACTACAAGTTCCATACCCTCCAATATGGGCGGAAATATTTGTTTAAAATCACCCAAAGACCCTGTTGTAATTCACTGAAAATGCAGGTTATGACTAACTCTTCCAGAAAAGCAGTACCAAGAGGTCAGGCTCTGTGTTACATTCTGTGCAAAACAGCCTTTCCTCCCCCTTGTATGCTGGGATTTTGTTTTTATGATCTGAGGTCAACATGAAACAATTTGTTAAACAAACTTCAGTGAATCAAAATGTAAAATTTCAGACTGACCTGCCTTCCTTCTGATATGAAACATCTCATTTGGGGGCTAAACAGTGTTTGGGTTTTTTTTAAAGTTGAGTTGTACTTTTTGTAGGATCAAAGGAAATGTTTGCATAGAAAGACATCCTGACTTCAAAATGAAGAACTGCAGTTTTTCAAGAAGCAGCATGAGTATTTTAACCCTTTAAAGAGAGAAAAAAAAACCAGGAAAGACATTCTCTCAAACAATTTGATGAAGTGTTCAAATCCATTTTAAGCATGGCTCAATAGACAGATTTGATATTCACTTCATATATTTATCTAAAGAATATTGACAAAGGCCTCACACTGTAACGACTACAAATCTCTGGCAGGGACAATGCCCAAGCCCAAGCCAGTTTAGCTGAGCTGACATCCGGAAGACAGAGTCAGGGAATGCCCCAGGGATCTGAGCACTGCCAACACTGCCCCACTGCAAGTGTAAGAACATTTCCAAACAACGAGCATGGCTTCGATATCTAACTCTGACACCAGCGCTCTAAGAAGACACACATTCCTCTTCAGCAGCTTCAATACTGATGTCGATATGCAAAAGAAAATGTATCGCACCTACAGCTCCTGACTGATCAGTGCATCTCCTTGCAAACAGCCAGCCCAGATTCGAAAACATGCAATGGCCTCAGCAGTATTGGTAGAGCAATTCTTGCATTGAGATTTAAGCTACAATCCAGGTGTTTTGCACAATTCAGTGCTCCACGCTCTGAAGTCTGAGCCCCAGAATATGGAGTAATTCTCCCCAGGTCCAATAGTGCCCAATTAGTTTTCAATCTGGATCAGTTTTTCCAGTCTTACAGAGGAAAAACAAAGAAAGAATCTCCCTCAAATTACTCACCATTTTCTTTCCCAAACAGAAGCCAACATATCAATTGGCATTACAGTGGGAAATATGCACTGGCTGCTCTACAATTTCCCGTTTGCTTTGCTAATGTGTGCAAATGTAAGAGTTAGGCAGAGGACTCTAATCTGCAAAGCTTCTTTGGCTAGGTATGCAGTGAAATAAATACACATAGTTGAGTGAGTCTTTACAAGCAAAGCAACCTACTTTAACACGCTTACTTCTCTGTTCTACGCTGCATACCAAAACCTGTCAAGAGAAGCAGCGCTGTCAGCTGTCTGCTATACCGGAGGGGGAACGAAAGCCCAGGCTCCCTGCCTGGCTCTGCAACTGACTCACTTTGTGACCTCCGGCATGTCACTGCACCCACCTGTGCCTATTAAGTGGCAATAATACTAATTATCTGCAAAGATGATAAATTCCTGAATTCTTTACTGAGTAGGAAATTATTTCAGATGTGGGGAATAAAGAACAAAAAAACCACAGCAACAGAATGAAATTACTTAAGGGATCTACTGCATTATAGACTAATTAACAGCATCTCAAAAATCAAGTTTGAGAAATGTTAGTGTTAAGGTAAGCAGTTATTTTCTAATAAGAACGTGTGCAGGACTTAGCACAAACAGTGTACCCGTCATCTGAAAATCCATGAAAGTCCAGTCAGTTCAGAGGAGCGGGATTTTAAAGCACGTCATTTTTCAAAGGATCTCTCCCTTTCAATTCAGGGTAGCACAGATTCTGTGAGCCTAAAATACATTCACGCCCTAGAACTTCAACAAGCAGCAGCAAAATTCAAGTTAAGGCAATTCTTGAAAAATGTTTCAACAGCACCTTGGGCACCATGGGGGGGATAAAGTTTTTGGTCATGGAGAAAAGATGCTCTAACAGGATAAATTGCAGGGTGCTGGGAGGAAACGGTCACCACTATCTCCAAGAACAATATTTAAGTTGGAAAGCTGGGTTTGATTCCTGTATGAACAACTCCGTCTCTGGAAACTTGTCTCCTTATTGGAGGAGAATTGGCAATTCAGTCTCTCTCTCGCCTGAGACTGTCTCCTCCACCATCCTTTTTTTTGGTAGCTACCTATATATCTATAGCCCGCAGCACTAGGTTGTTCTCAAGGTCACGTCATTTCAGTATTCTTCTAAACAAAAATTGTTAATGTGCCAAATTCCTGTGCTCATTCCTCCGTTCTGATGTTCATTCTTTTGACTTGAGCAAGCCACTTCCCTTCTGTGGGATCCATCTACACATTTGTTACATGGCAGCGATAATATTGACCTGCTGCTCACAACTGGTTAAAGAACAGATTCACCCGTGCTTTATGCTGTTTTCCATGGTAGCAGCAAGTCCCAGAGGGAAAGCATGCTGGCAGGAGGAAAAGAGCTGCATTGTGTCTGGAGAGGGGATGCCTGGATTGTGATAAAGGAAGACAAAGTCAGCCTTCAGAGCCCAGGCACTGGTAGCTGCCGAACCCCACTGGCTCTCGTTCGTCTCACAAAAACACTGCTATGAACTGCCACCTCCCCAAAACACCCAGCACTCCCTCCTCCAAAGATCCAGACCTCTGTCTCTATAAAGCTGCCCACTCCAAATTTCTCCTCTTTGTGTACAACAGACATATGGCGTGTTATTGAACGCACAGAGACAAAAGGAAGAAAACACAGGCTCACAAAGGAACCCCCAGCTAAAAAGCACCATCCATTCATGGGTTAAAAATGAAAGCAAGCCTTGAGGATGTTTGAAACAGCAGGGTATCAGCTGGAGCCCGCATGGAGGCTTTTCCCATTGCCATTCATAACAAAATCAGGAGGCAGAAAGTTACTATAGCAATGGCAGCAGAATGCAGAATGGGTGCTCTTCAGAGGGCAGGAAGAGCTCTCAGAGAAAGGCAGGGGTCTGTTTCTCTTCATCCTTTGGGGCTGCCAAACACAGATCAGCTCCAGTTCGCCAAGACACCCCCCTCTCTATATAATACTTATTGTAGATCACTGAATTTTAGCTTCAACAGTTTAAACAACACTGAAATGAGGCCCAGCTGAAGACAAAAGACAACCATCCACCCACTTACTCTCCAGGTGCTGAAGCAGCCAAAAAGTAACCCATGGCTGCACAATAAAAAGGCAGGCTGACTTTATATGATGAAGAGCACTGGGCAGTAAAAATATCTGTGGCTACAGACCCCTCCACTAATGCCTTTGTTCAGACAGTTTATCGCACATTTAGCTTTGGAACAGACTTGTCCACTTCCAATACGTTAAAGTTTTGCTGGTGGATGGATGTGACCTCCTTGGCCAGCAGCATGACAGGTGCACTGCGAGGGATTCTGCAGCACAGATGCTCAGGGTCAGATTCACACCTTGCCATAAGATCACCTGCAGAGCTGGACTCAGCAACTGACTTAACCCCTACAAGGGGATCCGACACAACTAAGGCTTAAGCAGCACATGAGTCCTGGATCTGGCTCATCTGAAATGAATACAATATTGTTGGTTCAGCTCTAGGGATCAAAGTTTCCATATGTGCTGAGGCAAAACTAAGCTCATCTCTTAGCAGATCCAATTGTCCATTCACAAACACGGGAAAAGCCCTGGGGAACACCAGAGCAGAAGGACTGACCGGGACAGAGAGCAGCCCCCTGCAATCGCAAGCAACCCCAAAACAGAGGTCTGGTTCAGATGCACCCATACAACATCCTCTCCCTACACCACAGATCATTTTCTAAAAGACTAAAATCACAACTTAAATATTGACCAGGAGAGATACAGGGCACATTGGAGGATTACCAGGCGAAAAGAAAGAGACTGTAAGCCAAAGAACACTACATTACAAATGTAAATTAAAGCAGCCATACCACCTGTTAACCCCCCGGTCTTTTAACAGATGATGGGAGCACAAAAGTGGCTTAAAACAGTCACTTGTGTCTCCCTCCCATTTATCTCCATGTCAAATTGAGCAATTAAAATCAGACCTGTAGGAATTTTCCCATTCAGTGAAGGCTTTGGGCTACATTTGCACCCTCTATTACAACAGTCACGGCCTGAGTTCTGCCACAGATTTACAGTGTAATAAAAGAGCAGACTGCGGCCACTTTTACATAAAAACTTTTCCTTGCCACCTATATTTTCATTTCTTGATTAGCAGTAACAGCCTCTTTAACCATTCACAAGGCAACGATCAAACCGGCAGCGAACATTCGTCCCCACGTGGTGCCTGCTTTAATTTAGTCAGCGAGATGGCACGCACTTCTGATTGCCTGCCTGACGGCTTTGTTTGCCTAATAGATCTTACCTTGTCTTCTCTAATTTTTAATGCTGACCAGTTCTCTGCGCAAAATGGGGGTCTGCAGCAAGCACTTATTTCAAAAGAGGCCTCGTTGCCTTGGTTACCAATCACCAAGCCTAGGCCTTTGCAAGCTCTGTAGAGATCTACCTTCGCCTTGGGTTTGTCCTGTTTTTCATACTACGGAGAGATTTCTACTCTAAGACAGCACAGCAGAAAGATGGACTTAAATGAATAAACTAACTAAATAAAAAACCTGAGGGAAATGGCCTTGGATGTGCATCACTCATGAGGTCTTGTGTAAATCACAAGGTCAGTGAGAAACAACAGAAACAGCAGCAGAAGACACACTGCTGGATTAGTTTAGCCATAAAGACTATGCAAGTGGGTTTCACAGCGAAATACGCTCAGCCTACACCCCGAGGAGCTGTCACTCGCTCTGCTGCCAATTAACAGCAGCAGAGACAGAACTTAAACTGGGGCATCACTGGTGCCGCATGTGCCTCAAGTCCCCGGCAGTCCCTGCAGCACAAAGCCCAGACCTTCATAGCTCAACAAGGGCAAGGGAGGAAAAAAAATCCCGTTATACCCATTTTACAGAGGAAGGATGGAAGCTCAGAGGCAGGTTTTTCCAAAGAGCGCAGCAGATGGCTCTGCAAAGCAAAGGACCAAGGTGGGAAGCGAAAAGGCTACAGCCGCCACTTCGAGATTCTCAGTAAGGACACAGGCTCGGTCACTTCACACAGCCTGTACCCCGAGCCTGAGCCCGTCTGGAAACCACATCTGCCCAGTCCTCACCCAGCACCGGATCCACAAGATCAGCCTCCCCCGGGTGAGGAGCCTCCTCTTCCTCAACAGGGAACTGCTGAAATGTGATTTCTGTTCTGTCAAGAGGAGACGACTTTAGGCCTATGCGTTATTTCAACCTACTCAAAAAAACCACATAAATCAGATCGGAAGGCTACACACAGGTCACAGGCGAGGGGTGGGTGGGTGTATTTGGTAGATGTACTCAAACCAGCTTGGATTAAGAGTGCTGAACACCCATCAACCCATTTACACAGAGAGATTAATCAGTGGCTGCTTCTGATAAACAAATACATTGAGAAAAACTTTGATGTGTCAGTGGATAAATCTCAAGAAGAAAATGAAGCCAAATCCAATGAAAACAATGCTTACTGTTTCTGTTAACTATCCTCCTGTTCCTGGAAGCTAGCTATTTTCCATATCCACTATTACACAGTTAAAAATAACATCAGATTTTATTTTTTAGCACTGGCAGCGAGAATTGATTCAGAGCCCACTAAAATGTTAATACATACTGAGAAAGGTCTCTGCATTCTTCTGCAGAGAGAGCAAGTTAGATCCGGTTAATCCCATTTTTGGAAAGTACAGGCCACATTCTCAGCACTGTAAATCAATGTGGCTCCATTAAACAATTATCCCATCTACGTTTATGGTATTTCAAACTGCCACATCAAGTGCAAATTATATGAGAACATGAAATAAATAAGATATCATGCCACTCTCATGCCCCACCTATATTGAATCGAAAAGGCCACCTCTAACTCTTCACCGTCTCTTTCAGTGTTGCAAGCTTAATTAGATCTTCCAGACAGAAACAATCCACTCTACACACAGGAGTGCCAGAAAGGAGAAAGAAAAAGGACAAGGAATTTTAATTGCACCGTAATCCTTTCAGCTAGGTTTCTTGCAAACATTACATTTCAGGGACCTAACAGACTAGAACCAAAAGCAAAATTCATTATGAACCTTTAAAAAGAAAACACATTAAAATAAATGTGATCTGCAAGATCCATAGAATGTATTAATCTCCAGGCAGTTGGCCATGATGTAGTTTAATGTAAGGAAGCAATATAAATTAAACCATTTGTCACTCCCAACTGAACGGAAAAAAGGAAAGGGCCAATTTGTCAGCTGACTTTGCCTTCATCGTAATTGCTGTATCCATCTTTCCTGCTTCTCCGTGCCTCACCACCACAGGCCGTAGTCCAAGCTGTCAGCAGTTCTCACACAATTCTTCAGATTGTCGCTGAGAAAATGTTTCATTCTACAGTTCATATATCTTGATGAGAGGCCTATAAATAGACATTATTTTCTACCCTTGTTACTGTGCTGTATCCATCACCATAACAGCAAAATTACCTTTCAGCACTGCATTAAGTCAATGGTTCTTCGTCTACAAAGCACTAATGTCTATGAGGCCATGGTAAATGGTCCACTGAGCCATACCGCACACTAAAGCAAACTACATTTTCATTATGAGTTCCATTATGATAACAAAAGCGGTCCCAATCTCCACAAAATATTCAAGGTTGACAACAGACTGCCAACCCAACTACTGACAATACAGCCAAAGATTTGCCAGGAGGACTTAAGATCCAGCTCCCATTTTGGCTTGCGGGTGCATCAGGCAGTGCTCTGCTGTACGCTAAAATTGCTGGGAGGATATGTGTTGGGGTTGCTTTTTTAAGGAGTCATTTGACTCTGGTGTTACCCGTTACCCCGACCCTGTCAGAACCTCCAACCCTGATTCAGTCCAGCAGCACTATATCAAGCCGGGCAGGGAATATGGACTTGTGCCTGTTTGCGACATTCACCCCAACAACCAACCTGCTCCTCCACATGGAGGATGCAGGCTAAATTGCTCAGCTGCTGAGAGGCCTCTGAACTCTTCCCACAGCTCTCCTCATGTACAGAGACACCTTCCTTTCACTGTAGTTTTAAAGCAGTTTAAAAGAAGCTTTTAGTTTTGACCACAGAGATGTCAAAGCAAAAGTCCCACTAACTTCCAAAGACAGGGTCCTGACAGCAAAGGCCTTCTGCGAGAGAGACAGTACTAGGTGGAGCAGTTTAGCTGTGCTGCTCTTCCAGGGTGCAGGATATGATGACTTGGGACTTCAAAGGGGTTTGGTGCATACGTGAGGGTGTTTTGCAACCCTTGTGAAAATCAAATTGCATGTACTCGTTGTGCTTGTCCCCGATTGCCCTAGTTAATGAGTTTTTAGTGCACTGAACCCTACTTAATACATTGCTTAATAAAATGAGAGTAATTAATCAATTATCCTGAAGGGCCCAGCTTATGATCATTCTTACGCAGCTATCACACTAGCCAGAGTCCTTTCTCCCTCTCTCCTCAGCATCACAAATCACCCTTTTGATGAGTGGCCCCTAGACACAACGAGGGACCCCTCTTCCGCAGATAGTTGCAGGCCGGGTGGTAGAACATGGCTGCTGGCCACGCTTTGTTCCTGTTGTGTGGACAAACACTTGACCATGCTGCCAGTTGTCCCTTGCCACACTGCTCTCAAGCCACCACTGCTGCTCAGAAGTCCCAACCAGGACCTTGCCGGAGAAAGCAGTTATACATCCACACTCTGTGATCAAGGCTACATCTTCTTTACCAAAAAGGAACTCCGCTGAGCTGTCGATGCTACTACCAGTTTGGTATTAAGGTTTTCGTTGCAACTGTTTGTATTCCAGTGTGAAATGCAAACCTATTGCACTGAGTGCTAGACAGTCCCTAATGTAAGACCGAGCCTGCTCCAAACTCCTCATCACCTAAAATTATCATTTGCTTCAATACATAAAATTGTTGCTGCTGACAGAGCTCCAGATGGGTTTTGCTGTTTCTTCTTGGCTCTTTCTTCAGACTATCTCCTACTGCTGTGCTGACCTTGATGGATGCCAAGTCTCTCCTACTTTACCCCACTGAAGCTTCCAACCTTCTTGCACATTCCCTCTTTAACTGAAGTTGCCCCCACGGCATCACATCAGTAAAACACTTAGAAGTCATCCTGAAAGAGGAACTACCATAAATGGCCAGACTTTGCTATTTACTCCCCAGAACTGAGAAAAAGAAGTGTCTTCCTTTATCTTAGAACTAACAAAATGAACTAGTGCTCCTGCAGGAATCTTTGTGAGGGAAAACAGGATTTCTTCCACTGTAGTGACAAATGTTGTTTCACTTCGGGGGGGGGGAAGAAGAAGAAGAAATCCTAAGCAACCCTTTGAAACCACCTGAGGCCTTTACACTCCTCTCAATGTATTTCCAAAACACTCTGGGAGTTGCTCTCCTTTACTGAACTCCCCAGTGAAGAGCTCCAGGGTACGTCTGATTTGCCTGGCACCTTTCTGGATGTAAGCAGGAAGATGTAAAAAAGTGGTAAGACTTGCAAACATACAGGCTGCTTTTTTTTTTTTTTTGCAGGAGGACAAGACAGCACCTGCATGGCCATCTAACCTTAAAGCTCTGGCGGCGGGAGGGCAGTAGGCCTCGGATAAAGAAACAGAAGGGACTTAAATATCAGACTTCCACTGAAAAAAAAACACCCTAATTTCGGCAAAGATCATCACAGAACTTCAGACCATTACATTTCATTCAGCTATGCCTGGATACATCTGAATACACCAGGGTTAGGCCCTGCCAGAACAATTCATCCAGTCTGTGACTCATTCTGTAATGCCCTCCTTCCCTTTGCTCGCTCAGACACGGGCAAAGGAGAGGCTCTCAGCTGGACAAGTCCTTCTGTCAGCTCATCCCCATCATATGAGACGGGGAGGCACCGAAACCTGCAGTTCTTAATAATTCCACGGGGTTCTGTGTAGAGCTGAACAAAAAAAAAAATCCTTCACCCCTGAATTAACATGTAAGCACAAATAAATTCAACAAGAGCGCAGTACCAGACAGAGCACCAGACCCAAGTCTGATCAAGGAGTGCACAGCACAACGAGCAAGCTAGTGCAAACAGACCCACATACCAGAATGGGTGGATCTACTGTGACACTTTGGAAATATTGGCTCTGACAGCCAGGCTGCAGCGCTGGAGGGCAGCAACTTCCTCCCATGGTGTTTGTTTTTCTTATGATTTCTGAACCAGGAAAGTCAGGCAGCTGATCCTAGAAATAACAGCTGGGAGCAGCCCAACACTCAACACCACTGTCATGAACAGCTCTTCTGAGATCCTGATGTTAAAGGGAGGGTGCAGAACAGAAAACCACTGGCCAGACGCCCATCCTGACAGGAAAAACCCTAAAGTGTTTACAGCAAGGATTTCAAAAGTGCTTAGCAATTAAGATTCCCAACTTGAGACGTCTTAGAGAGGCCTAGACTATTAGTGTGCCTGCCTCCAGCAAACTGTGCATCCCATTTCCCGGCACACGGGAACAGAGCAATGTTCTCATGTCTCTGTTCCATGGCAAGGAAACAGAGATGAGAATCAGGGAAGGAAGAAGGTATTGCTTTTTCATTCTTATTTATTTATTTATTTCCCCACCCCCTACATTTGTCAGACAGAGACCCTGAAAAGAGGTAGGAGGAGGCCACTAAACAGAGGCCTCAGCTGCAGGGAGCTTTAAAGCCCTGGAGACAACCTTAAATGGTGGTGAGAGTCTGTATTGCCTTGCTATTACAGAAAGCAGAGAGGAGCATGTGTGGTAGCAACGCGCATGGCCTAGTTTTGCAACAGTCCTCTGAAAGAGTTTAGCTTCTTCAGTAATCCCAGCGTGTGCTAAAATTACTAGCTAGGGCATAACAGGTTCTAATCTATCGGAATCTATCCATGAATTTTTCCTATAAAGTTCTTGGAAAATTACCTTTCTGAATCAGAGATATTTTAGTCCACCAGAGAGTGAAAGAACAGCCTACAGCAAGATCAGGGCGTTCATTGACACAGAAGACTTATGAGATGCTTTCAGGCCGGAGATGTTTGCAAGCATCTGTAAAAGCACATAAACGAAAAGCTGCTTATGGCTGAAATCAAGGGAGCTCCATGTCCCTGGTGGAAGGGACAGAACAATGCAGGTGCTTGGAGTGACAGAGGTGGGCGGATAAATACAGCTGCAACTCAGAGAAGACAACAGTGATTTCTTTTGCAATACAAACACATTGCTTGATCGCTACCTGGCCAAGCAAAAATAAAGGGAGGGCAGTGGCAATGCATGTCACCGTATTTAAGTGGTTACCAAGAAACTGGCTGAAGGGAAGGAAACAAAGGCTGCTCAGTGGACTGACAAGCAGGATGGAAACTCAGCTGCATTTGTGCTGTGGTTTTACCAGCCATTGCCTGCACTGAGACACCAGCCGCTTCTTGCTGCCAGCTAGCCCTCCCTCTGCAGACTGCTTGGTGAACCTGCTTGGATCCCATTCATCTGACAATCTAGGCAACGTCTAAAGAAAGTCCACCTTCCCTTTTGCCTGCAATTAGGCCGGCCACTGCTTTCTCATCAGATTAATCCACAATTATGCATCTACCAGTACTTTGCCAGAGACTACAGCTCAGCAGACAGCTGTTAACAAGCTTTATACTCAACTTATGTATAAAGGGCCTTATAAAAATGTGTGTTACGCCACTGATATGTTTAGAGAGGATAAATATGCACAGATAGCAAAAAATACAACCTAACGAGTAAAGCATAAAGCTATCCGCGCTGCTGTGATTAAACACTTTACAGAAGCATCTTTAGGCTAAATCCTATTCATTCCTTATTTCCCTGGCTGATCCTAATACTGCAGATGTGTATCACACCACCTTCTTTGCTCATACAACCATTCAAATAGATATAGATTTTACTCATTTGATTCCCCTTCATCTTGGGCCAAATCTCCTTGTACTTATTCTCAAACTGAAACACAATGTTATCTATGCATTGAGTGAAACTTTTTCTTTTGTCTCAAAGAAGTATCCCCCCCACTCAAGAGGAAAAAAAGAAAAGACTGCAGACTTCCTTTTAAACATTCAAAATACCAACAGTAAAATATCTCTACAGTTGTGAGAAAATATGGTGTCAGTTTTAAAAACAGTTTAAAAAAAAAAAAAAAACAACGTCAAAATTATAATCTGCTCGAATCAAAAGCCCGATGTTGGGTTTCCATCATACTTTACACAGGACCAACACACACAAAAAGCACATGACAAAGTGTCAGCGTCCATTGATTTAATTTTTTTTTTTTGTTTTAAATCAAGCTGGGATGAGAGAAAAGTGTGGTTTTCTAGGGAAGTTGTTGCATTACCAGGAAGGGTAGGTTGCAGGAGTTCTTGGTTAATCTAGCTGCTGAAAGGTTAATTATCTCTCAGAATACACATGGGGTGGGGAAGAAATCATTGTGAGGCAGCGAGTTGCTAGGGATAGAGGTTTCGGGAACAAAAGGCAAACCGGTGCTCGGGGCAAGGAATCTCCATCCCCCTCTCTGCAAAGCACCATGTGCATCTGCAGCACGGTATTAGGGATGGCTAATAATAAACTGTAGTGCTGGGCACCTGCTAGACTAATTGCAGCACAGCGTGTTCGAGGTCTGCGCGGGGAGCATCTGGAGACAGAACTGAACTCAACGCAGCGTAAGAGCTCACGGGAAGAAGCGTATTAGCACGCTGGCTCCCAAGTGCCAGACCACTACTAAATCTCTGCTTCAGGCTGGGCAACACAGATCCCTAACAAGAGGACGGAAGGAATAGCTGTCCCTCACTCTGAAGCTGCTCTGTCCCTCACTCTGAAGCCTGCAGAGGCCAGTGGGAAGACTCACCCTGGCTTTGAATCAGGCTCTCTGCCACTAATATGCTGTGTGGCCGTGGCAACCCAGAATCGTTTGGGAGTTCACAACACTGGAGAAGAGCTTTGCATTTGCTTCACAAGAGGTCCGAGCGAGGTTCACTTCTGAGCAGAGATCTGGCATAAGGCCTAGGCAGCACTTACGTCCCACAAAAGAAGGCCTGTACATGGGGAACTTGACCCACATCTCTTATCAGTACAGTTGATTAATTAGAGCCGCTTGCATTTCATAGAGTCATTCTTTTGCTTGACCCTGCTGAAATCTACAACTCCCAGTGAAGGATGAGGCATAGCACAAACTTAGGTTACTGTAACTCTAATCCAGTGCCCAGCTTGACGAGAAGCTTCGGCATCTCCTCCTGATACTTCTGACCAGTCCTCTTTTGACACAGATGCGAGGGCACTGGATAGCATCTCCTCCAGGACCCTTGTGGGAACTTTCCCCGCCCTGACCCTCTCTGCCACTGCATTCCCCCAGCAGCTCTAGCACACTATCTGTCCTGCAGAGCCCTCTGACAGCACGACAATGTCTCAGACTCCAGAGAGAAGGTCTTACAGCCAACACAGTCCTGCATGGGACAGTTCATCCATCTGACAGCTGTTATTCCAGGTTGATAGCAAATTCAGGCAGAAATGATAAAATCAAATATATTTAGCCAGCTTTTAGAAGCTTGACCAAAAAGAGATAGAAACTTACTTCAGGAAAAGGAAAAAAACAGCTGATAGTTGAATATAATCACAGTTCTAGGGAAGAAACCAGTGGTGCCAGCATAGTACATTTGAACATTAATCAAGCCTCGTTTCTCTTAAAGTCAAAAGAAGGTATTTAGTGGTGCATTGGAAAAAAGCCTTCAGGAGGTTTAGATTATTCTGTCCAACCAATACTCTAATCACTCTGCCTAACCTCTAGAGATCATCATTAGGTTTCTGGCTCACTGCCCCACTGCATGTGATAAAAAGCATTTCAGGCTTACCAATGAGGTTTTCATCACTCTCCGTAGGAGGTCTGGGAAGGCCGCTGGATTCTGTCTCGAGAACAATGCAGATTTCCTTGCTGATAGAAACAGTAGGGAATAGATTATATAGCAGGCTCTGTGCATGTACTGAAAGAGAAAGGATCTTAACATGACAGCATCAGTCATCCCACTTCATATCATCTACATTCTTATGCACAAGTATGTCTACAGGCTTCAGCTGTGCCGCACGACAGAATCTGCCATAATCCCACAGTTTGGTTCACACAAATAAATTGATAACCGCCAACACCGAACACAGACCCACTGCTCTCCAGTGAGACTCCGTATGTATTAATTAATTGCAGAAACAAGGCAATAGATTTTCTGATCCTGACCCTCATGGTACAGTTCATACAGAAATCACATTGCCTGATCATGCTGAACAAATACAGTGTTGTACTGTACATGAAGGTGAAATATTCACATTACTCTTTATCTATCAAAAATAGAGATTAAAAATACTGTTACTGACTCAGCATGCTAACATGCGAGTCCAGTTCAGTAAAAGACCATCATCTCATTATTTGACTAAGATGTGGTGCACAAAAACAGTTCACCAAAAATCATCTAATTCCACACAAATTTGAGTCTCATAGGAATATTCTTCTATAGGAATATAAATTTAGTAATTGCTTCATGGGTCACCAAATCTGGCCTTATAAGCAAAGACAGACATACCATATAATCAACTTCAAAAACTAATCAAACCAGAACAGGTCAGAAGAGCACACATCAGCATACAATTTGCTGACACTAAAATTATCTACACTGGCTGAGAATCTGGAAAAAACATCATTGGTGTTTGAGATCGTTACACAGAAGGATTATAGAAATCCTTTGCTTTTAAATGACGTCATTAACACCTTTCTATGGTAGGTTAATCTTTCCATTTTACAGATGAGGACTGAGTCCCAGGGACTTTCCTAGAGCCAATATTAAGTCAGTGGCATAAAGAAGGCTGCTCCTTCAAGTACTCATCCTGGAAAACAAAACAATTCATATTTCTAGCCCCCAAAAGAAAAAAAAAGTCCCTAACTCTCGGAGAACAAATTCAATGTAAACCACGTATTAAAAAAAAGGGGTCAAATTCACCAGAAGGAGTAAATAATAGAATAAAATGGTAAGAAAAAGGTGTAAACAGTGAAGTTGTATAGCTTGTGGCGGTTTGGCTTTCAGTGGGTGTGGCAACTATGCATGCAAATTTGCCTGCTCAACAAGGTGTGTACATCAAGAGCAACATACAAGCGCTTTGGGGCAAAAAAGACATCTTCCCATGTTTGTAGAATTCAGTATCACAAAACCTGAGTCAGAGGGCTGAGAGAGACACAGGTGGGAAGAAAATCTCTTCTGTTGTGCCTTTTATCCTTCTTTTTTATTATACTCATCCAACTCCCTATTCATAAATGCTCACAACTAACATAATACTTTCAGTGCCACTGCATTTGTCTTCCTCATGCATTCATCAGCGTTAAGTATTTCCGGCTGCTCTTTGCCTACTCTTCAGAAACCCATAACTCTTGTGCAGAAGTACTGAAATCTAATCTCCCCCCCCCAACTAATTTTACATTAACGTTGCTCTGACTGCACTCCTAAGTGGAAGAGTAATGATTTAGAAGCGACTCTCACTTTTGCAGAAGGAAATGGAACACAGCACCTTCCAGCACCATTCTCTCTCTCTCTCTCTCATACACATTTCTGCTGNGAAGAGTAATGATTTAGAAGCGACTCTCACTTTTGCAGAAGGAAATGGAACACAGCACCTTCCAGCACCATTCTCTCTCTCTCTCATACACATTTCTGCTAAGAAATAAAAGCCCAAGCCTGAGAAGTGCCAGAACACAATCTTGTGAATAGGCCTGCCGGGGTGACATCACTTATCATACCACTGTGCTACCAGCCAATTGGGGAGGTTTCTCAGGCAGCCGTTATTTCTCACCTAGCAGGGAAGCCTATAGGAAAATGTTACAGCGCTGGGGAGGGACTCACTCTTTTACTGTTGATGCTTATCTTGCCACTCCTCCTCTCTTTCCCCTTTCCCACTCCAGCATGCATACGCACACACATGCACTTACACACACAGAGAACACAGCGGAGACAAAACCACCATGCACAGCAAAAATCCGTTTCTGAGTATTAGGCTTTGGCAGTGATCCACATAACAACTTCCTGCCGGGTCTGGAGATTCATATTTTTGTTCAGTAATTTCAGTGGGAGGAAGAAGCTTCCTCTGTCACTGATCATTTTCACTCATTGTTATGACACTGTGCATCTAACAGTCTCTGTATTTCTATCCCAAATATATTTAAAGGAATTCATCATCCAACCATGCCTGTAACCCTGTGAAAAGACAACAGAGAATTTAAAGCTAGGACTGTGTTCTGACTTTGCCCAGATATCTCTGTTAATTTAAACTAGGCAAGACCTAATTCCTAGCACACAGAAGCAAAGCCCAACATCAGATCAGGGTAAGCTGCGCTGCTGCAAACTGAGGCTTGCAAGCGCATGCCGCATTTACACCAGATACTTCAGCAACTGCTGTCTAGGAGGAGAAATAGAAATGGGCACATAATATCGTCACGAGATGAAGCAAGCTATTAAAATAATTGGTAGTAACCCCAAAGATCTCTTCTGTCTGTCAGACAGTGCTCAAAGAAGCATCTGTAATTGTCAATTGCTTCTCACTCTGAAATTAAGTGACAATTGGTACATCAAGCAAGCAAGTCTGTATAGTCTTCTGGTACTGGTACAGCCTACTGACGTGCGAGGAAAAAACCCAGGCCCTCTCTGAGAATTCAAAGGGAGACCATAGGTTGTACTCTAGACATGCAGCTTTAAACCCAACTGACTCAGCAGCACCTAAAAAGCCTGTGAATACAAATAGATCTTTATGTCACACTCATTGCAAAGTTATTTGAGCACCTGTCCAACTTCCACTAGCACAGTTCCACACACTACAATGCTTTACTCCCAGGTTTGCAAAGATCAGGCTGAAAAACCCAACTTCAGTATCCATCTTGCTCTTACTGGCTGTTATGAACCTTTGTTCCTACCTTATCAGTACTTACAAAAATATCTGTATTTTTAAAAAGCAGAATCCTGCAACTAGAGCTGACTAGATAACACCAGGAAAAGGAGCGCTCTGTTCTTTCCCGGGGCTGGGGCAGCACAGCCGCGCCAAACCTGCCCCGCTCTCCCAGGCCAGCTTCCCCCGCGCCTGCACACCTCGGCTGTGCCGCTATGCTGCTAGGTGTGGGTTGGCATTATTATGGACCTCTGCCCATCTGAGCCAGACTGCAGAGCACCGGGCAGACCACCAGGACTTTTGTCAGTGCCTGCCTGATTCACCACCCTCTCACCAGCACCTAACTAGTCTTTCTGAAACTCAAATATTGGCAGCTATAGCTTCTTCTTCATCTCATCTCCAACGACAAGCAAAACACTGGCAGAAATAGCGACTAATTTCTGCAAGCTCCCTTTTGTATGAAATTCAAAGCTGTAAGCAATTACGTTTTATCCAGCACCACTGGAAGTGAACACTGATCACAGAGCATCCTCCACGCTTTCAGGAAGACTTCTCAGACAGAAAAGTCCAGAAGATGATTCCAAGTTTCTAGCCAAATCCCAATTTAGCTTACTTATTAAACCTGCATCACCCTCTTACCCAGAAACATGACAGACTACTTTATAACCTACTTCCTTTGAGGTGGAAGCAAAACAGTGCCTCTTGAACACACACCCTCCTGGGCTTTACCAGCTCCAATTAGACAGACCAAGCCCAGACTAACGAGTGCGAGATCTGAAGCTGTGCAAGTGACCACACACCCACCTGAACAAAGTGCAGATCTCAGAACCAGGAAATACACACCAAAACGAGGCAATATTTTGTCTCAATAACAAACTCTTCATGAAACAGGTGGGTCCTCAGAGAGACTGCGCTCACTCATGTTATTTGAGCAGAAACAAGCAGCAGCATGAAAATACAAGCAAATGAAGGAACCAGAAGGCGCACTCAATGGAGAAGACTGGGCAGACCACAGGAAAGAGGAGTGCAATGAAGCAAGATGAGAACAGGCGCATCCAAGCAATGAACTTTACAACGCATAATGGAAAAGCAGAAGCAAGAAGTTTTCAATCCATAGGACGCTGCAGAGGAGGCACGTTGTTCCAGCTGCACATCCGTCAGAACGGTCCCACAGAAGTGCTCTACACTACCTGAAGGACAATCAAATTGCTTGCTCCTGGTCACAATCAATCTGGAAGAACCATGAGTGTAGCTTCCATTTGAAATGCCACACATGCACCTTCTATATTTTGTTTGGTCAAAAGCTCATGTAACATTTTTGAAATAAATGAGGAATATTATTATATTTTTTTTTAGAAAAGGGAGGGTAAGTATCTTTCACTGAAGATAATGCACACGTAATTTTTCTATTGATTACAGATAAACGACTCTCCCACCACATATTTAGATACATTACACATCAGTAGTAAAAGGTTGTGAAAATTCCCAGAGAAGATTTGTCTTAAAAATACAGAGATTTTCATTAAAACATTTATTTAGGAGACACAGTCTATAAGGAGTATGCACCTGAGAGTCAAAGGCTCCTTCATCTACCACAGAAAGGCGTTCCGGGATCCAGTGGCTGAAATTTTAACTTCGGTCCAAAGAAAGATGTACGTTAAAGGCCGTAACAGCTGAATCAAGCAGGAGGTCCAGCACAACTCCATACACCAAAGTCTTTGCAAGGAAATGTGTCCTTCTGTGACCTAAATTATATACCTTAACCGTAACAACTCATAAACAGTTGTAGGACTCACTACTCTTCCCTTTCATTATATACACCAGAATAAACACTTAAAATTCATTAATTTGTCTTTAAACAACAAGCTAAGTTAAACAAAATGTACCAATGGAGAAAAAAAAAAGTCTCTCTAAACAAACTCCACAATCTTATCAGAAAAGTGTTAGGAAACAGTTCAAAATAGAAAATGCTAGTTTCCATCCTCTCAATTTTCTGGCAGCAGCTCAAAAAGTTAAGTCATGTTTACTTTCCTTAATGGAAAACCACCACTCGCTCTCCCCCTAATGTCAAGACTAATCATGCTTTAAGTACTGCCTGCAAGCACAAGTTTGGCTGAGTCAGCTGCGCTTTGCCAAGCTGACAATACAGTGCAGGACCCAAAGACTGATTTAATGAAACAGAAATTAATTTAGCTTTTTCTTTTTCATGTGCATGCTGTATGCAGCACAAGAGTTTTTCAGAAGTATCTTAAGGTTTTAGTTTTGGTTTTAAAGTGACAATTGAACTATACAGCATAGTTCAAGAGTCCTAGCATTTTATTTGGTTTTCAAGACCCAAAACACAAAGGAGTCCTCATATATAGCTAATTAGCGGGCAAAGATCCTACAGACACTTGCACAGAATCAGGATTTCATTATTAGATAGAATTTTTACATGGATGCACACACACACAATGTATAAATAACATTTTGATATAGTTCTTCATAAAACAGAATTCAGAGTAAATTCTCATATTTTCATATGTATACAGTTAACTTTGAAAACAGAGTCTGAGTAGGACTTAACATCCCCTGTTGGTCTCACGTGACTAGCTAACCTCGCTAAATCTCTAGATGCATTGTAGTTAAGTAAAGGTAGAAGGTAACTTTCCCAGAACGTAATATGAAACACACTTTGTGCTGATTACAGAGGAAAGCAAGACACTACGCAGCTCATTTGTCCAGCTACATTGCATTTAGTTGAACAGGTAAGTAATGTCACTATGCTGCTCTAAATTAAGTATGCAAATAAATCCCTTCTCTTCAGTTTTTACTTTAACACTCCTGTATAAGAATTAAAAGACAGTCCTCAAACTCCATCAAAATTTGATTTATACCAGAATAATCTCAGTGCAAAGATACTGCTGCTTTTTGCAATATTATCTTGATTTTACTCCTTTGCAAAACATTGCATTACAACTAAAAAGGTTTTGAAGCACACAATGAAATTATTTTTCCTGCAACACCTACTAAATAAATGTGTTTATCTCAGTTGGCTGTAGAGAAACAATCTGCTCAAAACCCCCACAGCCGTGCTTTCCAAAGCGGTTTAAAGTAGTAGTAATGTAAAACTTCACACCCAAGCATCACTCTAAGTCCCAGACATCTAAACTTTCTGAAAGCAGGTTTTATAGTTTTATCTCTTATTCCTCAGACAAAAAAAAAAAAAAATCCCAAAGTTCTGATTTTTTACATTAAAAACATGTAAAAGAATCACTAGGTAACTAACATGGGCAGTAACAGTATCAGAACAATGACATTTCACATTTAGAATGAGTAACTCTTCACATGATACTAGAAACAAGCAGTGCTCTTGAACCAAGAATATGGAGGCAGATTAACAACTAGGGTTTATATCCCTTATTCTTTAATCTGCAAATTTAACAGAATTAGGAAACAGAAGAGAAATACAAGGAGTACAATAGAGTTGACCAATTATACAAAATCTCATCAATTCTACTTTACATTTCATATGCCACAATATTATTTTGCTTTAAAAGTTTTCCTTAACAAGGTGCTGGAGGACTTGGCGCAGGTATACATTGCTGGCAATGGAAGTGCTTCAGAAAAAGAAGTGGATGATCCCAAGTCACTTAAAAAAAAAAACCACACCCATGCAATCTTTCAAAAAATTATTTCAGTCTATAAACAGCAGCTTCAACGTTCATATAACCCAGAACACAATAGTTCCATAAAACATTATCCAAAACAGTCTTGTACAAATAAAGAAAATAAAAGAAAGAGAAGAAAGGCGCAGCATGAAGTAATTTCAGACAACCAGTTTTGTGAGAGCTTTAATGGCACAAAATGTTTATAAGCTACAACTTATACATGTACTGTAAACTGTATATAATGTTACAAAGTGCTAACTAATTTATGAAGAATGCATAATCACTTTGGCTCAGTTAACTCCAATATTTCAACAAATGTCAATTAAAAATTTGAATTTCTAACAATCTTCAGCTTTCACTTTTTAAAACAGTAAGTAAATATGCATTTGCTGCAGTTAAGTTAGCCTGCTGCATTTTTAATGTGCGAGTTTATGCATTTTTTTTTCTTGATCCTATTTACAAATATTCTAGGCCAGTTTTCACTGAATGTAAGAAAAAAGAAGCCTGCATTTTTTTTTCCAAAACTGTAAACAGGTATAAAGCTTTTTAAACAACATTTATCTTAACAAAACTTCAACTATCAATAGCTGAAACCCCTTTTCAAATTATACAACAATCTGTTTCTGTTCATTGTAAAACAAGAAGTTGTAGACTTTCATCCAAAGCTTATAGCAGGGTATCAATAAATACTGCATTGTATCATAGCAAGTGGTACAGTGATCACGTATCCATTCCTCATCTATAGTTTTCACAATTTTTACTTCACGGCTCCTTCAGATATTCTAAGCTGTGTTGATATTGCAAGCTTGTGGCTAGAGTATTATTTATCAGATATTCTGAAGAATAATTACCTTTTAATTTAGAAAGGGGTAATTTTTTTTTTTGAAAAAAAGTACTCCCTACTTAGTAAAAATCTATTTTTCCACTATTCCAATTTCCATACAAAACAAGGTGCTGTAATTAGAACTGAAAGTGTTTCAGCCTTTCCCCTGTCCCTTCAGTTTTTAGGACTGTAAAATGATGTACTTGATACTATCTAAAGCACCCTTCACCACTTCCCCCTTCCCTCCCCCATCTTTGGGTGAAACCCAATATCCACGCTCAAAACAAATACGCAGTTGTAGGCAACTCAAGTGCCACCAGTATTCACAACTAAAAGAAAATAAAGCAGACGTCTTCAACGGAATTTTTTGTTAGACTGCCCCTTCACCCTGAAAGCATTCTCTAACAGCATTCAGAAGTAGAGAATAAAAATAAATACAGTTTAGCAGTGGATTTACACTTAAGTTTTTTTACTTCCTGGGAGCTAAGTAAGTTCTTTTAGATCAAACTTCAATTGGGATTCAGCTTCTATGCATCAACTGTTTCAAGCGATCACTGCTATATCAAATAATCAACTTTATAAAGTCTGATGCAAGCAAACAATTATAGGTAGCTGTTCTCTCCAAACTGGCTGACTATATTTTCTTACCATTTTCTACAAGTCAGCCTACTAAAGTTTTTATTTAAATGAGATTTTTGCTAGTCTTAAAATTAGCATTGGTTCCCTAAATACTTAGTATTAAAGTCTATATCATATTTTTTATATATTCATATATATATATAAAAAAAGAGTATTCTATCCTTCAGAGTCATGCTACATGTTCTGAAATCCAATAAAATCTATTTAAGGACACGACTGTCCCAATGCTTTGTAACAATTTGGTACTAAAGCTTCACATTTTGAAAAGAAGTGTCACTGAAGGAGGACAAGGCTTAATGTTCCCTAAGATAAAAGTCCAACAACATTAGTGAGAAGTCTATCTAACATGAGACATCACGAGTGACTTTCAGATTCCATGTATCCCCAAAGGAGATTGTACAGTAAACAGTGAGATAGGAATATTGAAAACTCATTGCAGAAGACATTTCAGAGCTTTACAACTTCTGAATCTCTACGCACCTGCAAGATTGTCCCCTTTCAAGATACGTCAAACGCTTTACCTTCTGAAACTGCCATATCGTCATATTTGTAAATGGTTCCACAACAAACAGAATCATATTCTTTTATACAGAGTCTAACTACACCTACAGCTGTTGGGTTTTTCCTTAATTTAAAACTACTTTTAAAAGGAAAATTTCACATTTAAAATTTTCCCTTAAGAAAACAGGTAAGGAAAAGAAAAGCTTCTTCACATGCAAACAATGCAATTTTTCTAATATTTTCTAGGCATCAGACAGGTTTTCCTACAAGGAATAAGGAGCTGACTTCATAGAAAAGACAAGATTACAACAATTACCTAATATTAAAATATGCTGATGGTTTTAGTTATCCTACTTTAAAATTTATGCAGTCTTTGCCTCCTGCAAATCAAATGGTGTTAGCCAATACAAGGGGCCATGTAAATTCCCCCAAAAGCTGATTTAAACTGTTTTTTATTGCCAGTGATTTCTTAGTTTATTTAACAACCAGCTTGTTTTTAAGAAGAAAAATTCATTTTCACTCCAATCAGTAATTTTCTTCCAAAGAGACTGTTAATTTTATCACCGTAATAGAGTCAACATTTATACCATGCACAACTGCAATTTTAGTCAGGTTGCACTAAGGAGGCAACAGCATCACTGATAAAATTAAAACTTGCTGGTGGCATTTTGCATTGAGAGAAGCCCTTGCAACATATAGACAGTTGTAAACTCCGTTCAGCAACTCTGACGTGTCTTGCAGGCCAAGAGGCAGGGGAATGGGAGGAGAGAGGGAAAGAATGTGGATAGCGAAACACCTCAACAGAGTTCCAACACAATACTGAATTCCAGAGTTAGCAAAAACCTGGATATGTAAGGAAAGGGTGAAGTCAGGGTCATGCTTAAAATGGTCTCAAGTCAAATGTACTAAATGAGACAGTAACACCTTCACAGGTCACGTGGATTTCCAGGTTTTGCACTCCATCTTTCAATAAGTGCTGGCTGAAGGTGTGGTCAGTCGTTTTCCAATGTAGATGCTGAAATAAAAAGTATAAGGCATATCGTATTTCACAGAAATACTCCCTGTTTTCCAAACAGCCCTCATGCACTCAGCTATACTAATTTGTCTTTCAAATAAGCCTGATGAGATTCTTCCAAGGACTTCACTTCTCTTTTATAAAAATAAAGAGCGAGATTTTCAGATGAGCCTAGAAGGACCGATGCTACCAACGTTCAATAAAAGTCGGTTTCTTCCAGTGTCAAGCTCATTTGAAAACCCCAATCCAAAAGCTTTTGTGTTGTTTGTAGAGTACCTGACACACAGGGGCTCCTGAACAGCTGAGACACACTCCCAGATTATTATGGTAAAACAAATAAAGTACTGCCTATAAAGGGAGGGGGTGAGGTTTAAAACACTGAGCAGTGAGGATTTACGCAAACGCTGACCTCTAACAAATAAATCCAGGCAAGATTTAATTCATCGCAGAAATATACAATTTTTCTGTCATACAAATATCATACAATACATTCCCATATATTCTATCCTCCTAATTTATTTGGTAGTTTACAAGAATTTAAAGAAACACTTGAACTACACCCCCAGAAATAAATATGAAGCTAAATAAAAACATATTTTGAGTACATGTCTTTGCCCCCATCACAAAGAACATAAGATGGATAAACATAACGTAAGGACTTAAGGAAGCTCAGAGATTATGTTGGATTATGCAGGCAATGAAAGCATTGCTGAGCAGAGTCGCAGCTGATCTTGCAGGACACGTCCAGTATTTCACGTATCTTTAAGTATTCAAACCTCAACTTTCAGTAATATCACACAACTGCAGCATTAGACATTGAAAATTACAGAGTATGTGCCATACACAGAACTTCAGCATCATAACTTGTACACTGCGGTCTTGTAATGGTTAGTGAAAGTTACAGCAGTTTTCCACCTATTCTATTCTTACGTTGTAACTTGAATCATTTAAGTAGAAGGAGCGGATAATCAAATGGCACATGTTATAATTGCAAAGGTTAGTTGCAAAATTCATGATAATCCATGCATTTTCAATATAAGAAACTTGATCTATTCTAGAAATGAAACACATTAATGGCTGCAAAGTTTTAACTGCAGCAAAGTTTTCCCACATTTCAAAAAAATGCACCAAATCTATCTTGAGCAAGGTGCAACAATACTCTAGTTATTCTAGATAAAGCCCTTTTCAGCAGGCACCTGACATACAAGTAAAGTGGAAAAGCAAAGCCAGATGCAAAAGTTGAAGTGAGAATTAGGTTAATACTTACCCTAGTCCCAAAGCCAAAACATGAGATATGAACAGAGATGGAATGAAAACCTTAAGAAATTCTGCAGAGAAAATGCCACCTTTTTTCATTGCTCCACTTTTTCTCATACTTAAAGACACTGAACGTTTAGGATGTCTGAAATGAAATTCCCTGAAAGAAGAGGGGGAGGGAGGAAAAATTCAACAAGATTTTTTTGTTTCTTTCCTTTTTTTTTTTTTGCACACAAACACACAGATCTCTGTAGGAACATTTTTTTAAAAAGTACAAAGAGCTAGAGATCAAAGCAAGAGATCCCTTACAGAGAGTAAGGAATCAAAGAGAATAATAGGAGGTATTGTGGAGAGACCACTTACACAGACAGTATAGAGACAAAGGGAGCAGTAGCTGAAGAGAGAGGTAGGTCCGAGAGAGGGAATTTCAGGATGTGATTTGTTAGCAAGAGCCTCATTTTTTGTTCCAATCAGAGATACAGAAGTCTGCCAGATTTAGACAGCATCCTCTATTTTAATAGAAATGCTTTGCATTCAAGGATCTCAACGTTTCCCCTTCCGTGGATGAACATTACATATTTTACATAGAAAGAAAAAAAGGTACAGAGAATTTAGGAGACTTGCTCAACACTATTCCATTCAATAAGCCAAAACTAAATCCCATGAATCCCAGCTCCAAGTACCCAGCTCTCCCAATAATTTTAATTTTGTCAAGAAACTTTGTAATCAGCTTGCTGTGATCTACATTACTTTCAGTAAAAATATAATTCTGTTGCTATTAAGATTTTCGTACTTCATTGTTTTGAATTTGTAGCCTCCCCAAAGAGAAATCTATCTTTTTCTAAGATGATTTTATTTGGAGAGCCAGAGTAATTCCATGCAATTGTGATCTGTGATTCTTTTCTCCTTCATATAAAAGAATAGTCATTAAAAAAAAGAGTTTAACTCACTTGGGAGGAATGTTTTCAGGCCTACTTGACCAGTCTGACACCCAGTCAGCACTTTTCTTCAAAACTTCCAACTCCTTCTCTCCTTCTACTGCTTCTTCTTCAGACTGAAAATAGACAGGGGACAAGCCTTGTAACACTCAATTAGCTCCTCCTTATGGTGTTAAATTGAAAGCAGCAACAACAGTGGTAAAATGATAAGCACCAAATGGTGGCACCTGATAAATGAGGAAGTGCTCTTGGACTACTGATTATTTAGAAGAGATTTTATTATGCTAACAGGAGGATCTGCACAAGTCAGTACGGCACAAATTTTATTACTATATCCAGGACTTCACCATCATTGCAAGTTGTTTGTTTGGATTTTTTTTAAACTAAATAAAAAGGATTATTTTAATCCTAAGTATAGTAAACCAGCATTATGCAAAAAATATTAAACAAAAAATGGCAAAAACTTTAAGTTGATGGCATTTGATTTAAAGTGTACAGAACATGGATAAAGCACAGAAAGACTGCCAAAAAAAACATTTCAAAAACAGTATTGTGACTTTTTTAAAGATGCTATTAGTCATTTAAAAATTATATTACTTGAAACTAGCAGCTTCTACTGGGTGTGGCCCAGATGCAGCAAGGAAAGGCAAGCACTCAATACAACTGACTTGATCCAAACACTTAACATTGCATCATTAGATGCAAATGTTACCATATAGGAAAAAAATAGATTCGAAAGACTAGAGAACACCACTGACTTTGGTACAAACTCCTCCTTAGTATTAAAACCATTTCCTGAGCGACACTTAGTAAAATAAGATAAAGCACTTACAACATTGAAGTGGGAACCATACCAAAAGCAGAAGTAACCAAACATGACAGTCACAGAAGTGAGATGGCAGCCCTAACCAACAACTTCATTTAGATCATTCGAGCTCTATAGGGCAGAAGTGCAAGTCCTACTGTTCCGCCAGGTCTTTGACAAAATTAAATGCAAGGTTTCACTCTTCCAGGAATGCTTTTTATTTATACTGCTGAAGACAGCAAATTCTATTAAATGATCAAACTAAGAGTTCAGCATTAGTCTCGTCTCAGTTTGCATTATGGAGATTACTCACTATCATGTGAGCTGACTATCTGTAGAGCAATAAACTGAACACCCTGAAATCTTGTGCAGAAATATAAACATTTCAAAAACAAAACAGGTTTGACGCACACAGTTTAAGCAGAGTGTTAAACAATAATATGACCACTACTAAACAGGGCACTTCTCAGCTTTAGAGATGGAGCCTCATTCTTCCCCTCAATCCAAAGCTATTAATCTCTACAAATCAAATTTCAATTAATACAGAATGTAAGCCTAAACAAACTTTACTAACCCTGCCTCATTGTTAAAATAATGTTCTGGAATGTGTTTTAACTTGATAAAACTTTATTCTGAAAACGACCTCTTAAAAGAAAAGATAATTTAGTTAAACTGACATAAACTTGAGTGCACAAAAAGTATTTACTATACCCTATTTAAAAAAAGGTACTATATGAAGTTCAAGTTCTGAAAAAAAAAAAAAAAAAGAAGAGTAAAAACCTGCAAGAACAAAGTACAAGACAAGAAAACAGCCTTACCCAAATGACACACCTCAAAATTTTTAATAAATAAGGTTTCTATAATTCATTTGCTTGCCCTGCAGGTAACAGCCAAGTTTAGGGTCCCAGAATGAAGGAAAAAAATGCTGGGAAGCAGTAGTTTAATGTGCTTTTTTATTGACACATAAAATACATAACATTTTAGACCTTTTGACATGACACAGAGCTTGCTCTACCCCTCAAGTACTTCCAATACCGATCTATAAAAATATGATCTATCCACAACTTCAAAATCTTTTTAAAAGGTAATGCATTTTAAAAGTTAATGAAGGAAATACCTGAGAACTACTGTCTTTACTTGTGTGCATTTCCACATCAAAAGTTATCTGTCCATCTTCTTGAGGTGAAGGGCTAAAGAGAAATTGATTTCATTATGTCATTTTGTCATACTACATTTTGTCACCTAAAGAATCATTAATGTAAATAGCATCTCAATTGAATCATTTCCACATGCACTTCTGCACATATTTAGATGAGTTACAGACTACATTAACCTTCAGATCACATACATCAGTATTAGAAAGTCTTCCAAAACCACTCTTCTTTTCTTTCTTTTTTTCCCCATTTATAAACCTACCTTTCACAACAGGGTTGACTGTCCCTCCACTGAAGCAAAGAAAGCATTGCCCAAAACTTCAACTGCTGCACAAAAGATGTTGATCCCTTCCTTCTTTTAGATAACATTGCCAGTATTGTGAATTATACCTCTTTTTGTACCATTACATGCAGAAACATCACACGTCAAAACATTTTTTAATGCTTGGCAAGAATACGTATTCCCCTTGTTAGCCTCACTTTGAATATTAATAATTTGGTAATCTACTTGAGCAATTAATCTCACCTATCACACCTCAACTGAGAAAACGCTAGAGAATTTAAGTCAGGAACAATAAAAAATACTGTTTGATGCACCAATGCAGGTCTCTCATTAAAACACTAAGGGCATCTTTTTAACCTGACTTAAGCTTTCATGAAAAAGGTATATTTGGAAATATCCAAAAAGAATCCAAAAGACCACACTTAAAGAGCAACTTACTGTTTAGAACTTTTAGAAAAGAATGCTAAATGTCAAAGTACCCCCCCTTTCTTGTATGTTACTTCAACTGTCAAAAGGGGAAAAGAATTACCAAAAAGTTAACAAGTGGAAAATTAAGTTTGAGGAAAAGAAGGAATCTTTCTTCATTCACTTAAAACACAGGTAATGACTGAAAAAAATCCTATGCTAGTAAAAGAAGCTATACAACCATCACCTAGCAAACATTCCTGGTTGGACTGGGAAGTACTAAACTACTTACAGCTAGTTTCTTCGGAACACAGATACACCAAACTTTATTTTCCATAAATGTTACAATTCTACTTTAAATAGTCATATGGATTATTTTCAAAACAGTCTACTACATTCAGTAATTAAATCAGACCTAACTAACTTTAAATAGCTTTTATATCTGATCACCCACTTCATATAAACTACACAGTAGACAGAGTTAGACAGCATTCATCCAGCAAAACCAAAGGAGGCAGGAGCAGAAAGACAGCTAAAATTATATAAAGAGACTGCTCAAGGAATTCCAAAACTGCCCCAAAACTTTCTAGAAAAAAGGTGTAATGAACACGTAAGAATATCATAATGCTCACATGTGCCCTGAAGGATTATACTGTTAGGTAAGAAATATTTTGACTTCACAAGGGTAAAGTAGAATATTGAAAGCAAGGAGTACAAATTCTGAGAAACTTTTTTTCTGTTAAGTCCAGCGATACCTTTTATTATGCTTTATTAAATATAAAGCACAGGTACATAACATTATTAGTAATAAGCCAATAAAATGAGATATTCTTTAGACCATACACGATTTATAACAACGTGAAATATAACTGTGGTGTTGATGTGATTTCCCACTCCTGGATTCCTTAGCTTTCTGTAACAACAATGTGTTTTTCACATCAGATATCTTATTTGATAGCCTGTTATCATAAGCCAGTAAGTACTCCAAATGCTGGCGCATGACAAACTTAAGCCTGAGAAAAAGCTTTATCCCTCCATTAACATCTACAGGACAAAAACTGCAATAAACTACATGCAGCACATCAAACATTTCTTTACCTGTCACAGTGGGAACTACCTCTTGAACTGCTCTGTCCTGATTCATGCTGGGCATCCAGGAGAATTTTTTCCATGTCTCCGTTGTGGATGGAGGATGATGAAGGGACATGTTCCAGACCTCCGTTTTTCCCATTGCCATTATCGTTGCTATTGCCATTGCCGTTCATCTGTAACTCCACCCAGGAACCTGTTGGGCAAGCCAGACGTCATTTCATTAAAAGCAGTGGAACTAAAACCCATCTTAAGTTTATCAATTACACACAGAAAAAAACATGAATATGGTGAATTCAGATAACATACACTGCTACTGGGAGAAAACTCATAAACATGTACGTGAGACAGGAGTGACTTGTTTCTTCCTCTTTCACCAACAAAAACACCCCTAAAAAGTTATGTTCTGTTGCTACCTAGCTCTGGAGCAAGTCAAATAAAATGTCCCCTCTCTCCTCAACTATTAATACTTTAACAGGTCACGTTTCTCTCTGCAGTTTGAAGCTTCAATTATCTATGTATCACTCAATTACACTAACCACCCCGCTTCCCTGTTCTACTTCTACATTCCATTTTGAAACCAAATTTTCATCCCCTTGTCCCCTTCTCTATATCATTCCCCCATCTGCTATTTTATATCTTCCTTCTTCCCTCTACTTCCAAAGGCCCTGAATCACACCCCGATTTTTACAAACATCAGACAGACTGCCGTTCTCAGCCCTCATTCGGCTTTCTTTGCCCTGGCCCTCTAACAAACACCGCCCATTCAATGCCATCTGCCACCTCTCCTATCCTACCATAACCTTAATAAATGGGTCACACCACAATTCAAACCATAAGAAGCTTGAGATAGGCATTACAGAGCTGAAGTACCATGCTAACATACATGTAATTACAGTTAGATTAAAAGATTTCACTGTTAACAAGCCAAAATAAAGAACTGAGTAGCATGAGAAATCCAGAATTCTTACATGTAATAACAGTTAATAATTTCAATGCCATCACTTCAGGCTTTTTTTTTTNTGGGTTTTCCCCCTTTTTTTTTTTTGTAGTTATAATTACGGGATATCCATGGGTGCACTGAGATTTGACAGAAGAGCAAGAGTGTATCATGAACGGTAAAAGCATCTGCTAAAAAGTTCATACGTAGTTAGGTTGAGGATTTTTGGTTTTGTTTTTAAATGTCTTCACATGTATTTAATGTGCAGATTAACTAAATGCAAAACAATAGTTACCAGTATGTTCGTTAGTGACATGTTTCAATTCAAAGGTTTTGGGGAAATATTTTTAATTCATAAACATACCATTTAATGTCCTGAGGGGTAAAGATAGAACAGACTTCTACTATTCCATCTGTTCCAAATATTTAAATACATTCCCTATCCAATTGCAATTCCAACCTTCTCGTTAAGATATATGACAAGAATCATTTGGCCATACAGCCGCTTTATTAGCGATGATTATGGAGGGAAAGATATCCAATTTCTCAAAAGCATACTGTTTTCTATGTAACATTATTTCCCATTATCAGTCAGACAATGATTTCTCACACATATACTATGCCATCACAACTCCTGTATAATTTAATTTATGCCACCTGAAGGTGAGCGCTTTCAGATTTTTTGTGTTTGGTTCATATTTTTTTTTAAAGTTTTGACATCTTCACCACTGAGGTAAAAATAGTTAAGAAAATAAAAAAGAAAGCCTAAAGATACACATACAACAGCTGAAACTACTTTTTAAACATTATTGGTACAGGTTCTGAATTTTAACACTGATTTCTTGACTTCTGAAATGCACCTTAGTGTGCCTGCACTTATTTCTGCAGCAAAGTTTTGGTTCTGGGAACTGTATCAGCGACACAGGATGGGAAGTATGTCGTAGTGAGTTCACCTATTTTCAACTTGATTTTGTGAAGCTGAAACAGAGTTTATCCTCTGTACCAATTATTAACTACGCCATTACACTGATGAACATGGAAGCATCATACTCGTTAAGAGTCCTGATGGTTTGCAGTCTGGTTTCCCCAAGCTGCATTCACAAACAAGGAATTTAGGGTGTACACAGAGCTCTGTGCACAATCACACAACGTACATCAAATACACCAACTCTGTACTACAAACTGGGATTTTCAGATAATGAAGAGTTAACTGGGAAAAGGCAGCCTTTGCTCAGTTGGCATGAGACACAGAGACCATATTATTTCAGATTTATGATGATGACTGGTGTCTAAATTTCAAAATAAAAAGGCCACATTGTAAGAACTACTTCAGGAAGGCAGATTTGCCTTGTAGCAACACCTTTACAGCAAGGGGCCACACCTGCAGAAAAGACGTGGCAACTGAAGTTAGAAGACAGTTAGGCCAGAAAGCCATACATTCCCCAATAACCAGTTTGGAGTAGAGAACACCTATTGGGAGAATTCTAATGGTCAGGGTCTGCAAAGACGTCTATTATTAAAAAATCATCAGGGAGTGACAAACAACGTGAAAAGAACAGAGGGCAAACGTGCAAGGAGGGGTTTTCCCTTGATACCACGCATGGGCAGAGAAAAGCCCAGCGGATGATGATCAAAACTGGTTGCTCTGGTATGCAGCTACTAAACACACCTCCACAGCACTTACGATTATGCACAAAGTCTTCATTAACATTTATCCCGGACTGACAAAACTTGCCGTTTATCTAAAACGCATTGTGGGCATATTAGGAAGAACACTCAAATTAAACCGTGAGTAAAGAGTCCCAACAAGTCGAGCAGTAGTTTACATGACAAGCAGCACGTTCTCCATCTGACCTCACTTTTAATGAGTCAAAATACATTCAAGGAAGCGTAATCTGACATCAAGCTAAAACATGCTACATACTCCCACTGGCAGTCACAACCGGTTTGGGAGAGGGAGCCAGAGAGCCCCAGTAGTTTCGAAGACTGATTAAAGGGACCTAAATATCTGCTTCTTTAAAAGGATGCATAGGAATATCTTTGAGAATAAACTGCCCAAGTAATAGAGAGTGCATTTTGCCTCAAGCTTTCTTCAAAACTAAGGAAGTTACATTAATCACCCACAAGAGAACTCTTAATTTTACCATATTTCTACTTCCCATTTTACTGTCAAGTAGAAATATGGTAAAATTAAGGGCGGTAGAATTAAGAAAAGCCATAGAACTGTCCTCCCTTCACAAATCACATAACACACACTTTGGGGGAAAAAAGACCCCCAACAACTGTTTATATGAATGGTATTTTTCTCCAAAATTGTTTTAATTTTGGCCATCCTGGAAGGCTAATTATTTCACTATGAATTGATATAGTTTAATTACATGTTTTTCCATAACTGCTGGACTAAACAACTGCAGCTAAACATGTTGGGGAAAAGGGGTCCCATTTTGTTTATTTACTCTGATTTCACTTGGGTAGGTGGGGTGGAAATACCAAGGACAATATCTAAGTTATGTACATATATACATTTTTTATATATAAACATACTCCAAACTAGTAGCTCCCAAGAAGCCTGAGGTATGGTCTACTTGAATAAACTATCACTTTTACAATGGAGTACGCCATTAACCAAAAAAAAAAAAAAAAAAGAGAGAGAGAGAAGAAAAGAAAGCTGTGCATATTCCCATAATGGTAATTATTAAGCAGATTTTCCTTGACAGAGCTAGATGGGTTCCTGCCTAAGGTGGGATTTCAATATGTATGTCAATATGTAACAGAGCGTTATAATACTTAAAATATATGAAGCATCTAGAACTCCTAGAGCAAGCAAGCCTTTTTTTTTTTTTTTTAAATGTACGTGAACCCAACAAAGCATAGGTTCAGTTACCAGTTTTACTCCCAGGTCTTCTGACCTTCGATTCAAGTGCTAAGAGATCTCTGAATGAAAGGCCCTAAACACGCACAAATGACATACAGAACAAAATGAATAAGTGTCTAAGCTCATTAGTCTGAAAAGGTTCACTGAAAAGCTTATATAATGGCAGAAAATGTACCTATAACACCAAAGCATTGTGGAGCGGCTGAACATCTGAAAGCAGCACTAAGCCTACATGGAGCTGATTGGTTGCATTTGTTTTGTTCACGGAGCACAGACTATCAAACATTTCCTCTCATACCTTGTGCTCACCACCTTCAGTAATCACATTGATTTTGCTAAGCCTTTACGTGCTGATCCAGCAATAAGATCTACGTGGGCAGATCCAGCACAGGCTTACAGCACGCTCAACTCTTGTTGCTCCTATCTTACAGCAGATTAACGTGTCCCACAGAATAAGTTAACATACTAACAGAAAACAAAAGAGAAGTATTAAAATATAGAAGCATCAAAGATTGCAATTTCTAAAGCAAGCATCGAGTTCGGCAGTAGGCATGTTGCAACTTTAAGACAGCGTAATTGTTACTAAGGTACACCAACAGCCCTGAATAATTTGCTAAAACACCTATTTGTCTCAGGCAAACATTGTTGTAAACTGCCATCGTTATCACAAGATGTAGCGTTACCATAACACAATAGCAGCGTTATGAAATGGGCATAGCTTATTCTTCTTTAATACAATTCCCATTGAGTTACAGCAGATCAACCAACCAATATATTTCGTGGTCAGTTCAACTTCATTGTAAACCACGAAGGTAACAGTTAATCATTAATGCAATTTATTCACCTCTTCAACTGCAGTATCCTTCATAATTACAAACAAACGAAAGGACACGTTGAAGTAGCCGTTTAAAACGGGGGAAAAGGATCTGCCAAGTACGAGAGCCTACATAAAACCCACCGATGTGCCTTACTGGTGTTATCCTAGGAACAAAAGGATGCAGCAGAGCAGCTGACAGAGATGCCGGATATAGAGGAAAATAGCTCACGTCAGTGGTATTGACTCAGCCACTGAATAAACTCATTCCCACAGTCACGCTCCTCCCCCTACCCTGCTGTATCCCCATCTTAGCTGGTAATACCAGCCACCGAATAAACTCGCTGTAACCACGAAACAAATCTGCTCCTGCTCTCCTCGCCTCGCACCCAGCCACGGCGCTACCTCGTTCCTCCGGCCACGCTCGCCGAGGCCCACCCGCCGAGGCCCTCCTGTGAGGAGGGGCCCGGCCCCGAAACGCACCGGCCCTCCCCACAGCCCCTCATCTCGTTTTCGGCGGGCAGCTCCCCCCTCCCCTCCGCCCCCTCGGCTTTCCCAGCCCCGCACCCAGCGGCTCCCACTGCCCCGGGCTCTGCGGACCCGCCGCCATCCCCGCTGCCCCTCAGGCAACCCCCGCCGAAGCGCTGCCCCCCCTCAGGCCCCACCACCCACCTCTTCCTCACAAACACCCCCCACACACACACACACTTCCCGCCCCGGCGGACGTCGCCGATTGGCCCCCGGCGGCTCGCGCGGCCCCGTCGTCCGCCAATGGCGGCCCAGAGAGAGGGGGAAGGGGGTCGCGGCCCTCACAGCCCCCCCTCCGCTCCCCCCCGCCCCATTCGCGCTCCTCTCCACAGGCCAACGGCGGCTGCACTCACTGTTGAGGCCCGGCTCGGTGTGCGTCCCCTCAGCCGGCGGGTTGTTGTTGTTGTTGTGCTGCGGCGGCTCCTGAGGGCTGGACATGGCGGCGCAGGAGCGGCGACTGAGGAGCCGCTGGGGTTGGGACAACAACAACAAACCTGGACTCCGCTCCGGGCCCGGCCACCCCGCCTCTCCGCCCACCGCGCAGGCGCGGGACGCGCCGCTCCCGCCCTCAGGCGGCTGCGCATGCGCCGTCCGCCCCGCCGCGCGTGCCGCGCACCATGGGGCTCACCGTGCTTGCGCACGTCCCGCCGCCTCCGCCGCGCGTGCGCCGGGCTGTGAGGTGAGAGGGGCGGGAGCAGCCTCGGGAAGCGCGGGAGACGCTGGGAGGGATCGTGGAATGGTCAGAATTGGGAGGGACCTTTAAGATCATCCAGTTCCAACCCCGCTGCCCTGGGCTGGGGCACCTTCCACCAGCCCAGGTTGCTCCAAGCCCCGTCCAACCTGGCCTTGAACACCTCCAGGGATAGGGCAGCCACAGCTTCTCGGGGCAACCTGCGCCAGGGGCTCACCGCCCTCACAGGGAAACATTTCGTCCTCATACCTCATCTAAATCTCCCCTCTTCCAGTGTCAAACCGTTCCCCCTTGTCCCATCGCTCCCCTCCCTGATCCAGAGTCCTTGGAAGGGGCTCTAAGGTCTCCCCGGAGCCTTCTCTTCTCCAGGCTGAGCCCCCCCAACTCTCCCAGCCTGTCCTCCCAGCAGAGGGGCTCCAGCCCTTGCAGGATCTCCAGGGCCTCCTCTGGTCCCACTCCAACAGCTCCATGTCCTGCTGTTGGGACCCCCCGAGCTGGAGGCAGCACTGCAGGGGGGTCTCCCCAGAGGGGCAGAATCCCCTCCCTCGCCCTGCTGGCCACGCTGCAGCCCAGGATGCCAGTGGCTTTCTGGGCTGTGATCGCACATTGCTGGCTCATATTGAGCTTCTCATCAACCAACACCCCCAAGTCCTTCTTCTCAGGGCTGCTCTCCATCTATCTTCCGCCCAGCCAGGATTTGTGCTTGAGATTGCCCCTGATGCACGTGCCAGACCATGCATTTGGCCCACCTCCAGCCTGTCCAGGTCCCTCTGGACGGCATCTGGGGGGAGCCCAGCCCTCCCCGCACAGCTCTTTGTGTCTCATCAGACATCACTGGTTCTGTTCTGCTTCCAGAGACGACGGTATCAGCCTTCACCGCTCTGTGCTGTCAGCCCGTATGGTGGTACCCATCAGGCCTCCAGCTCAGAGGTGTTTCCACATGAGGGACTGCAGCAAATCCTCCTCCCTGGACGCAACAGCTGTGAGGTAACCTGCCAGACCTGCACGGCGCAATGGTACGAGGCTCCCAACACTTCTTTCCCCTCTCATTAGTCTTTGGCCTTAGGTAATTTTAAGCCAAGTGGTAGGTCCATGAAATATAGTTAAGACACCGTGAAAGAACTAATGTTTTTTAAGATTAAAAGTAATACCCATCTGAAATTATAGCGTTTAGCAGACAAACCAGCCTCATGCATGGTGTTTTTTTTAATTCTTGGCAGACAATTCAGAGAAGATGGCATTTGTGTAACAAAATTGGACTTGTTCTTAACTGGGACGCAAAAGTATAGCTATAAAAAGTGAAATTATTAGTGTGCGCCACAGTTTCCTTTCAGTATGAAAATGAAGATGCAACCTCAGGCTATTTATGCACACATTGCTGTGCTGAGAATGGGAGTAACACTGAATTTCCATGGAGGAGACTTTCAAATGCAGTGAGATACAGATGCAAACATTGACCTTACGCCACTGAGGTTTCTTCAGTCGGTAACATGAGTAAGTTTCTGTACCAATTATCTATTCTAAGTCGCTTTCATGAAATGATCATATATAGAAAAAAGTATTCTTCTAAATTACTAATTTCAAGATAAGAATACATTTTATCTTGAAAATCAAGCGAGTCAATTCCTCAAGGCAGAACAGCTTTTCCTAGATACTTGGTATGGTGGTTAGCAGAGCCTTACTAGGATTCTTCTGTTTCTAATCTCATTTTTCACTCTCATTCTCTAACAAAAAAGAACAGCAAGACTAACTTCCTCACAACTAATTATTTAATTCGCCTTCACAGATTGAGAAATCATCTTTACCAATTTCATTCCATTTGACAACACTTAAACTTTAAGGTTTATTTTGAGGCCTAGAGTCTTTTTGGTGGAACTTTGTAACTAAAGTCCCATCACACACACACACACGTGGTATAACTATATATATAAGCATTTTGCTTCCCAGCAGCACTAAAGGAGCCTTTTATATAATAAACCCCTCCCATCAGCAGCCACAAGAGTATAAATTGTGGGGTTTTATATTACCATACCTGCAGTAGGAGTTCAGCAACAGTAACACCATCAGAGGCTGAAGTCACGTTTCCATTAGTGTTTTCTTTTGTTATTTCCCCATTACACATGCAAAGAAGTCACTTTTTTTTCCTGTTTGTGTCAGAACTATTTCAAGCTAGAGAAAAAGCCTGTATGTCACAATAGTCCCACACTAGAATACCGGTTGCAAACGTTTTCCATCCTTGGTTCATCTATGCTATGTTGACAAGCGTCCAAATACTGAAGTGTGGACATTTGAAATCCGCCTTTCGTAATGCTGACCTTTCTTACCAAACCGACTACATACCCTGCGTGACTATCGAATCTCTAATCTTGTGGAAAATCTGGATGTCTCTGGGATATCACTGGAATAGAATTAGCTACATGTAGTAAAAAGAAAGCAGTAATTTAAATAATTTAATAAAACAGCTGTTTACTGGTAGTAGAGCTGCAGATACATTCTAGACTGGAATCAGAACATAGAACAATGGGCTGCGTAAGATTTTGAACAGAAAACCTGCCTAGGTAGCCCTATCCTCCTTTGCAACCCTAACAATGACAGGCAAGCATCATGAGTATTTGTCATCTCCATCATTCAGGAAGCATTTGCCATAATACTTGTGGCATGAATATTTATCAGTAAAGTGGGACTATTAAAATCTCTGAGTCAGAAATAAATTGATCAAGATCATAGAGTGAGTCAATGCAGAGCTAGAAATAGCATTCACAAGTCCTGACGTTCAGCCCTGTGCTGTAACCACTACACAGGTTCCTCAGGGCAGTTGAATGATGTAATTAATGTTTGTAAAGTAATTTGAATCCTTGGATGGAAAATGCTATGACAATAGCAAGGTTGGAGGGACAGAAAACCACACGTTAATAGAAGAGAAACAATAGCCATAAGCTCCTGGGAAAGGCCTTTTGTACTGAAGTGCAATAAAAAAGGTTTTTCTTCTAGAAAGTTATAGAAAGCCTTTAAGATGTTTGAAGTCAAACAAGTAACAAGCCACCTGATTGATCTTAAAAAGCTGAGCCAACCTAATCCCACTGTTTAATTCTCATGGTTCCAGGGTGTTCTCAAAGCTTGAAGCAGTTTAAGTAAAGCATGATCTAAAACCTTAAATGTGCTGTGCTTACTTTTATTTTCTTCATTTAGTACTTCTGTGCCCCAAACCTGAAAAAAAAAGCTAACTTGTTGCTAAGATGGATGCCACCCCAGCATCCAGCAAACACAAAGGCAGTCTTTTCCCAACACACCTCAGTTGATTTCTTTATGCTGGAGGTAGTGACCATGGGTGCTGGAAACGCTGTTCTTGTATCTTATATATAGCAGCAACTGATCAAACATACAGTCCTCGTAGATGACTGGCGATCCCAAAGATGAGTTTGAGGGTCAGTCGCAACATCTAACCTTGATCCCGTCCATTTTTGAAGCACCCACCTCTCGTTGGTGACATTTTGCCTCCTAGTGGCGAGCACAGACATAGTAAAACCCGCATCAGGAAAAACTGAGCCCTGTTTTCTTGTAAAAGAGAAACAAACAATATATGAGTTGTTTGGATAAGGTAGAGATTATTAAAATTCAAGGGTGAACTGTGTAGAGAAATGGAATTCACACTGTGTCTTAGTCTGTCAGCTGTATCACAGTAGGAAGAAAAGCTTAGTTTTTATTCCAGCCACTGCTATCACTTTCTTCCATTGCTCATTTTTACAAGCCCAAACCTTTCTATACTGGGTTAAGAGCAAACATAGACAAATCACTCAAGACACCGACAGCCATTACACAGCAACCTCACTTCCAGCACCCCTCTCCCCACCCTGACTCAATACACCAATCCTTCGATTTACAACAGCCAATTACATGGGAAAGGGCAAAAGGAATTATCTTTGTTCGATTACAAGCAGAAGCGTACGCTGTGAATGGGGAGGCTATACACCCTCTCTAGAGCCCAAGATGAAGAGCTGAAGACGAGTGCACAGGAAATTAATTCCTAGCTGTGTCATGCCCAAGAACAACCAATTCCAAAGCTGCCAGTAAAAAAAGGTAAAAAATATTAGTATTCCATCATCCGGCAGCCCCTTTCCAAGGGTGGGGGGGGAAAAGTACAGCTTTCTGCTTATCAGCACTAACCGAGCTTTTTCAAATTAGGCTGAAAATAAAAGAATACATATTTAAATAATAAGTGCTGAAGTAGAAGTTACAGCCCTGCCTCGACAGAATAGTAAGGGCAAGCAGGGTGTTGCTGCATATTCAACGTGTTCTCAAGGCAGCAGACACTTCTCAGCAGGAAAATGGTGAAGGGACTTCAGGCACAGAACTTGCCGACACCTCAGCATTGTACCAGTCAGACAGCCAACTTACACTGAACGTTGTCAGCAATAGTGTCGCTGTGGTTCAGAGTACGGTTGTAGTTTTGCAAATACTAGCTGCTTAAGTGGTAGTTGTTGGCATTTAGGCAGCATCACTGGCTTCGAGACAAGACACTAGGGAACAGAACTCCTTTTCTGTATTTAGTCTGGCATTCAAGGACTGAGAATTGAGAATTTGCCTTGGTTTCACTGGGCACTGGAAGAGACCTCTAGAATGGAGCGGCTGCTTTTCAGTAACTGTGTGCTGCTGGAGAGCAGAATTACCCCAACACCCCCCAGCCTGCCAGGCTGTCCAGGGCAAGGCCCAGAAATCGCAACACAAACTAGCAGAATGGGGTACCGTTCAACAAGCAGTAGGGAAGAGATCAGTAATTGCAAAAATACCTGTAGATAAGAGAAAAGGAGAGGGACAGGAAAGAGGATAAAAAGCAACCTGACAAAGTGTATTCTATGCATACTTTTATTAATAAAATATAAGATTTACAGCATATGTCAATGGACAGTGTGCTTAGAGAATTATCTAGTTGGATAGTACGACACCAAAGTCAGTAGCTGGTTTGGTGAGGATAAATTAAACCTCAGATGCCATGCTGGGGATCACTGCTACTGACAAAACCAAAAATCTTTCCCAAAACTAGCTTAAAAACCCCCGATTCCATCCCAACATGCACAGCTGAGGTCCGAGAGGCAGTTTCGCTTGAATGTAGTATTGCTAGAAGGCTGCACTTTGTTCTGTGTGAAATCTACCTGTCCAGTCCTGTGTCGCCGTCACATACTCACTTCCTTTTGTGTCTGCACTAAGCAACTTTTCAGGTATTCAGTGCATCATTCAGGATATACAGATACACACCAGAGCAGCAGTCTTGATACCACGACCCTCAATCTTCCCCCAACAGCAGTCATTAAACGCCATTCTTCGCAAAATGGAGATGAATTGTACCAGCTCTGATGCAAAAGCAGCGTCTAATTACCTCTTTGCCCTTGCGATAAGATAAAGAAAAAACCTTGGCCCTGATCCTGTAAACACCTATACACGATTAACGTTACTCAACAAGTTGTTTCCTTAATTATTAGCAAGTATAGTCATTTGAGTAAAATTAGTCACATGCTATGTGAGGAGGAGTAGGGCCGACTAGTTTATTCATCCATTGGAGAACAGTTGCTGTCCCTGGGGCAGTTAAATTTTTTACAAGGCTAACAGGTGAAAAAAAAAGTAAAATCCTTACAAAGGCTCATGGAAGGCATGCATGTTACAAGACAAATACTGTATTTAAGAGAACCAGATCTACTCATATTAGAATTTTTACATTTTCAAACCACTGCACAAGGACTTAAAAAAATTAAAGTATGATTGCAATAGTAGTCTTTTTAACAACCTCTAACCCAGCCATAATTTTACAGCAGAAACAGTATCTTAGTTGATCAAACAATAGAGGCATTATAATAACTACCTATAACTAAGCCACAGAAATAATTTAAATATAGGTAACTGAAAAGTGAATATTCTCCCAGTCAAGGTAAGTTCACTACGACTTTAAACTTCATTCTGAACATTTCCATGAAGGAAGAGTAAACCTAAAAGCACAATTAGCAAAAATATCTGGAGGTAAAAACTCATGAGCCTTATAAAGCATCAATATCTAGTTCATCTTTGGATAAGCCTTATTTGCTGAAGAGTTTAAATCTCGCAAATAGCTATGAACACTTATTTCATGCAGCTTCTGTACTCCACGTATTTTCTGATCGTTGCACCATTTAACATTTCTGTAAGTGCAATAACTTTGCAAAGCCAAAAGCCAGAAAAAACACTTGCATGGTAAAACTACATTTCCACTCAGTTACTGATAGCAATAAAATACAGAAAATAGAGCATCTCAGAATGCAGTGTAGTAATTATCTATGTAATCACTTGGTATTTTGTACTACATAACATCATACTGCCAGACAAGAATTCAGACAACTTTTTAAAAAGCCACAGGGGACTTCGTACTCTAAACAAGGCATTAAAGGTATTGTATCCTAAAACAAGGCATTAAAGAAACCAGGACGAAACTAAACATTAAGACGTCAGTCCCATAAAATGGATTTTAAAACCTGAAAATTCTATTCCTGTTCCAATTTAAGCAATAGTTTAAAAAAGAGCCTTCAAGGATACTGGAACAGTAACTGACCTGTTCAGATTACGGCAAAATCTGACAGCAGTTTATGGTTTTGAAAGTGGAAGTGGTCAATGCATACTACAGCTGGTATTCTTGTCATTCGTGAACGAATGCAGATACTTGTGAAATCCCTCCCTCTCTTCATTCCCATGAAAAATAATTAATACTGGTTAAAATCATTACAAAAAACATCATTTTATTTTCATGCATCTAAGGTAAAACACAGAGTATTTGTATAAAGAGGTAGATTAAAAAAAAAGAAAACAGATTCTCCATTCTTTGTCACTTTTATTCAGTAGTTTGTTTTGTTTTTTTTTTTTTCCTTATTTTCTCTTTTTTGGTGCCAGACATGGCAAGGAGTGATTACAGTCAACTGTTTATTAAAACATTTGTTGCAACACAGACCCCCTTTACCACTGACCCCAAACGGACCCATTTCATGTGCTTTATTTTGTTTCTTTTTTTTCTATACACCACCACCAAAGCTAGGTGGAGGGGGATGAAAGGGAAAGGGGGAGTCCAGGAGGCCAGGAGGAGGAGGAATGCTACAAGCCACAGCAAGAATGAGCTGTATTTAATAAAAAAAGGGGGCCACGAATGATACAGTAATGAGGTTACACAATTAAATTCCATAGCATGATTGAAGGCTTTCCCTGTGTTTGACGTCATCACAATGGAAGGCATAAAAAGTGGAGTAAACCGATGTTGATACAGTCCAATCTAGTCCATTAGGCAAGATGGTGCAAGTAGTCATTTAAATTAAAAAGTGCCCTATCCTCACCTAAATGGCTAGCAGACATGGAGAAGAACGCAGTGACGGATCAACAGAGCTTTCTCCATGTAGCTATAAAAGTGTGTTGTCATATGGCACATTTTTAAACACTGGAAAGGGGTGCCATAATGGACCTCTCATTCTCTTTCGTTTACAGGTACAAATGCTAGATTCAACTATTTCAACTATGCAGGAAGTGGACTCTTCAGGTAGGAATGCCAACCCTAATTCATTTTGTCTTGAAATATATACAAGTTGTTTGTAGTAGCTACAGCAATGATGTTTTCCTTGGGATGCCAGGCTGTGTGTAGAATCTTCTTGTTGAAGTCTAGGCTGTCAACACTGATTTCATCCTTCTTTCGCTTACCACTTGCGCATACTTTACGTGGCTTCAAAACGGTACGGGGTTTATTGTTTTCCCGGGATGCCTCTAAGGTGATGTCTCGCTTTGTGTTTCTGTCAAACATTCTGAAGAAGTTGTTGTAAGATCCCGTCATGACAATGCTGCAGAGAGGGGGAAGGAAGAAAGTAACAGTTCTGTGGAAAATAACCTCCCTTTTTATGAAACCTGAGGGTCCCAACTAAGATCATGCCTTATTATATAAGCAGAAAGCAGGTGTCCTTGCCCATACCTTCTCCAATCTAAACTAAGGCATTTGAATGTTTTATAGATTATTTTTTTAAAACAAAAAAGGTATCTTTTTCCTTAACTGGACCTTTTAAGGTACACACTTTGTTATCTAAGCAATTTAAGTGTCATCGTTCAAATCTGCTTCTCATCCTCACATGGGGAAGGGATCTAATGAAAGCCAAATACATCGGATTTTTACCCACGTAGTTTTAGTTACACACAAGTTGCATGAATTTGGGTACTAACATACCCAGTTTGTGATAATACCTAATAGGAGATCCTTATTTTATATCAGCTTTTCAGTAAGACAAATACACTTAGAAGTTTCCCCTGTCCTTCCTTTGCCTCGAAAAAAACATTTGAGCAGACCGATATTGAGTAAAAAAGAAAAAAAAAAAAAAGCACTGTCTGACAATACTGATAGGGATACACTGAGCTCATTTAGATCTAGCAAATAAGCAGTTAACGACGTGATTAACACAAAAGCAATAGGTGTCTTAGATGGTATTACTGGCTAGTCAACCATGCCCAAGCGAGGCAAACTTGACAACTCATTGTACAAAAGAAAATTCCTACAAGTTTTTTCCCCAAGTGTTCTACCTCTTGACAAGGCAGCTTAAACAGAACACACGGACACAGTTTCCCCAACAGCCCTGGTGCAGATTCTTACAGGTAGAGCGTACAATCAGACAACAGCTTTGAGTACATGGGCCTTATTCCCATACAAATCATTTCAAAGTCAGATCATAACAGATGACATGGGGGGGGACCCCAAAAAGATAAACACTAGGTATAATAAACCTAGTGGATTAGGGTATTGGTAGTATTTCACCAGTTAAAGTTTGCAGAAAACCACCTTTAATCTTACTTCTTCGCCCATCTTTCCCATTTAAGCAGCTGGAACATTTGATTAATATTTCATTCTGGCAAAGTGACAAAACTCAATTTCTAGTCAAACTCTAAAACTCTTTAGTACATAAGGCAATACTCTATAATCCTATGCTACAACTCCAAGGGTTAAGTACACATGTTAAAGTCTACTGAAGTACTAAAATATTATCCATGAATAAAACCAGACATATTTGAGGTCATGCTTCAAGTTGCCCATTTTAAGAGTAACTTGGAAAGGTCTTAAATGCATATAGAGAATAATTAAACTTGCCTGTCTGATCCATTCCAACAGCATTCAAATTTGTCAAAAATGCAATCATTCTCATACAGTGAACAAAGTTTACTTCTGAGGTATTCATGCACCTGAAAAAAAAATAGTGAGATAAACTGAATGAATACTGAACTTGCATACCTGTAAAATAACCTTCACAGATTCCGTTCCAAGAGTAATTAAGTATCTAACAGTGCTTACACCCTATCCCTAGGAGCACACACAGCTCCCTCCTCTGACTGTATGGATAAAGAGCAAAATGAATAGGTGCATGAATTAACATTTTCTGCTCGACAGAGATTTCAAATGAACACAAATAGCAGCAAGTCACTTGGGGTGGGAAAGAGACATCTCCCCAAACCTGGCAATTCTTCAGAACGCTTGCCCTCTCTGAGCAGTTATCACTTACTCACTACCCTTTTAGATATCTGAAAGGCTTTATCAGACCTTGCTTATTTTGAAAAATCATGCCTTGGTGACTGATCTTCCGCCGTATGATGAAGAGGATCCCTTCATAAGTTTTCTTACAAAGAAACCACCACAGCAATTTTCAGTGCCAGCTAAAAACATTTTCTGCAAAGGAAGTGTTTTACCTCCTATTTTCTCCAGGAAAGAACAGGAGAATGTAAAGTCAGCTGAAGACTCTAAGAGAGCTGTGCTATCTCAGGGCTGAAGATTACCTTTCCGCATTTCCATCATGTAAGACGGAGGCTTTTTCATATCCAAACATAGTTTTGGGATCTGTAGTCAGCCTACAAATAGCAAGATCCTTTAGCACTTGCATGGAACCCACAAATCTCATTGATACTTTGCTTTGGACATAGCGATCTATAGACAAAATCTTAACTGCCACATCAAGACTATTAGTAAGATGCAGTATCCTTCTAGGTTTTAATTTCTAGCCTACGTCATCTTCACTGAATACCTGGTATGTTTCCACAGGTCTATTTTCCATATTTAAATCCCAGATCTTCACTGACAGGTAATCTCTAGTCATCATATATCGACCGCTATGGCTAAATTTGACATCAGATATGGAAGAGATAATTTCAGAGAAAAATGATCTGTTGCTAGGATCTTCTGGTTCTTCAAACACTGTATAAAAAGAAGATAGGCATTTCAAGAGGTAAGTTTATGTCTCTTCCAATACAAGATACACCCAAATTAGGTTAGCATTTTCTCAATAAGCTTGCCACATTGGGCTACTTTGCCCACATTATATACAATAACTTTCAACAAGAAAGCCTTATAATGCAATTTCCACACTCTGAAATATTTTATTTTCGTAGCAAGTCAAGGTCAGCTTCTAAATACGTGAACTGCTCACTAGTATTCAGAGTCTTCATTCACACACGTAAGATATCAAGCAGCAATTACAGACCAACCTCAACTAGTACTTGACCTTCTGAAGTCTGCAGAAAGCCATTCCTACTCCCATCGTCTAGGCAGACTCCCCAGCTTAAGCTGCTAATAATTTTACTCACGACTTTTACTGTGGCTAAATATGAATCTAGTCTTAAGATTTATTTAGATTTTAGGTTTTAGATCTATTCAATATACTACAGAAATCCAATACAAATATATACACACATGCTTCAGTGTTTAATAGATTCTTATTGAGTGCTTAGTTTCATCGAACAGCAAGATATCATATTCCACAAAAAGACAATAAATAATGCAGGACAGAACTTACATTTTGAGTGTCTGTCACAGAGCGCTGATGCTCTCATATCACAGAGACGAATCGTTCCTTTACTGCTGCTGTATACAAATGTATTACAGCTGTTTGGGTGGAACTCTGCAGCTGTTATCACCTCTGTGAGCTCTTCCATGTTGGCAGGTTTAATATCTACAATATCTACAGCATTTTGTTAAGAAATTTTCTCCAGTTTTCATTATGTTTTTTTTCAGCTTAAAATATATTCAGCAATGCTTCTCCAGTTCACCAAAGTATATCTGAAATAGCCAAAAAGAATTAAAACAAGCCAATAAAAGCAAAATAAGGCTTGGAATTTGGAAGTGGGATAAGACTTCCATGACAAAGTCTGTGGGACCCAGTCAAAAACTGGATAAAAAGTCAAAATTAAGTTCCACAATTTGTCTAGAAAGCAAAACCGTAACGCTGCATTCTGTATCTGTTTGAAGTTAATTCTAATAACAGCTCAAGCCTGCTTAATTTTTTGCTCCACTTCAGCAGTAATTAATTCTATACTACATATGTCACCCAAGTTTTTTCACACAGAACTTTATCTTGCTTAAATTCTAGTTAGATTACTACATTACAAAGAAGGCATATGCAATTTCTGCTCAGGATCCTGCTGATTTGTCCACAAGCCTCTGCTCCCAGCAATGGGACTGAATACGTGTTTCTGTGATCCTGCTGCCTGCAACGTTTGTAGGTGCACATGCGAGAGGGGCAAACAGTTAGGTTAGAAGGCAGAAAAGAATACGCAGTGTTGGGATAAGGATGGTGCTTCTGACTTACTTCTTACTGCAAGTCAAGAAAATTTTCACAAGATAAGTTTACTCTAATGCTACCTTCCACGATTGCTCATGTCACTTGAAACCTTAAGCTTTTTTCTTTGTTTTTCACTATGCAAATGACTACTTCTCCTTATACTGCTCATGCTGAGCTACCTCTCCAGAAGTAAAAGCCCTTAAAACTACAAGGGAGAAACAACCAGGATATGGAGAAACATGCTACACAAAAAGCTCTTCATGAAAGGAAATAAAATCCAACAGTTTTCATAGAATCATAGAATTGTTATGGCTGGAAAAGACCTTTAAGATCATCAAGTCCAACCATGTGACCACTTATATTGAAATCAGTTGCGTTACTAATTAAAACATTCAGTACCTATGCATATACTGGTAATTCAGTCTTTAGATTTTCACTGAATTCACAGTATTACGTATACAAACTTGACAGACACTTGAATTATTGTCCTGGTTTCAGCTAAGATAGAGTTAATTTTCTCTCTAATGCTTGCTGTATTTTCAGATTTGGTATGAGAGGAATGTCAATAATGCATAGTTTTAGTTGTTGCTAAGTGATGTCAAGGACTTTTTTCAGCTTCCCGTAGAAGCCGAGAAGGAGCATAGACAGAACAGTGGAATGGCCAATGGAATATTCCATACCACAGACGTTTTGTTGCAACCGAACTGTTCCCACCATACAAAACACCACAAAAAAAGATACTAAAACTTCTGTCTGTAATTTCTAGGTGCCACAGGTTAATCCGCAAGTCATCTGCAGATAAGTACGTTTCATAATCACTATTAATGGAGATGGAATTGATGTGATACGTGTGAGCGTTGGCAAATATTCTTCGCGGACTAGCTTCAACCATGAGGTCCATGGGCCTGAATACTGGCACCTGCAAAATATAAAGCAATGGAAGTTTGAGACGCACACGTACTACAAACACATTGGCAGTCATAATCACAGCCCTTCAATACACCAAGCCAATTAAAATATCTCAAAATCACCTCAGAAGTAAATGTCTGCCAACTGGCATCACAGAAAATGTTAAGTTAATAATCTGGGCAGTTATTCACTGAGCCACAGGCTAATCTCTGTTCCAGGTAGGGAAGGAAGAGGAGAAATCACTTGAATGTGGCTAATTCACAAAGAACGAACTACTCACCCGTAGTGTTGTAACTGTAGTAGGATCCCTATACCGTCCATCTTCTTCTTTTAAATTATAACCCTCTGGTCTTTTGTCCCTTTCACTGATTTTCCATAACTTTATTGTTTTATCTGAAATAAAACAGCCATAATTTAAAATCAAAGCTCTAGCAAAGATACTAGTCTTCACAGTTGATGCACTTTTAACACAAAGCCTTCAAAGAAGACAAGACCACCTACATGTACCAAAAGAGACAAAAATACTGCTTGGAGAAAACAAGACAAGATAAAAAGCATTAAAAAACCTCCTCCACAGTTTGTTCTTTTTATAAAAGTTATAGCAAGTTTCAGTTAGAATCAGGATTGTTATGAATGACTAATATAAGCTCTCACACGTACAAAGGTACTGAATGACAGCTTAGCTAAGCCCCTTTGCTATAAAGCAACCATATCAGAAACGACTAATACATCACCCCACGTTGTGGGGCTTCTGTATCCAGGCAAGCCAGGACAGCAGCAGAGTTACACAGCATAACTCTTGTGTAGCCGCATCCCTAGATACTTGCATTTAAAACCAACTTGCTTCCAGCCTTTTGAAAGTGGAGAGGATTAGACAAAATCCTAATAGCAAACCTATATAACAATAGGTTACTGTGCAAAATTTACTATTAAGTCATAACTTACCATTTGTAGACAATAAAAACTGAGCAGCATTTTTCTGGGGTAACCACCTAATTTTGTTGATCTTCTCTTCAATTTCTAAACTTTTCAAGTAGTCAAACTCTGGTTCATGGCTTTGAAAGGTACTGTAAACATTGTATTCTCCCCTACTGTGAGACTGGGTTTTGTTCTAAAAAGAGAATTAAACGATCAAGATACGTATGCAATGTATAGAATGCTTTTCAAGGCTGCAGGCAGAAGCCAGAACTAGATATTTATGCAGCAAGATATATAGGCAGGCTGCTAATTAGCATAAGAATAGGTCAAGACCTCTACACTCTATTGTTGCCTATGCCAGATTTGCCACAAGTATCATTTGCTGTACAACTTGCCTTATTTTAACGAGCCTGTAGAAAAGACGAAATGAGGATCATCTCTTTTGCAAGAACTTGATTAGAGTTTCTACTATTTTGGCTAAGAAAGCATCAGAGAAAAGACAGTTATCACAGCAGCTTTTGATTCCTAAAGTTTCCAGAAATTCCCTCAGCCACATGAATAGTACCTACACCAAGTTCTCATGTTAATTCTGAACAGCTGAACTTAAAAACTAACATTTTGCCTAAACATTCTAGGCATGGTAAGTTTTGTTTGTTGGTTGTTTTTTTTTTTTAAAAAAAAAAAACACTCAAAAGGCTTCACCATTCTCTCATCTTTAATTTTTCTGTCTTTGTTTTTTTAAGGATAATATTCCCCAGGAGAAATACACAGCCACACATATAGCAAATCTACTCTGTGGGTACGTTCAGCTTGCTAGGCACACTATGGGAATCCCACGCGCCACCTCTAATTTACACAAACAGCTCCACAATTTTGGTTTATAATCTCCACATTCTCTGAGACCTTTTAAACTGCTTAAGAAGCTTTTTCTTCCTCATTCTGGAGGTGAGGCGAAAAAAGCTTAACACCTCTGCTGAATTCATCTTTGACATTAAAAGTCACACCTGCAGTTAGCCTGTTCAGGATGGAACTGTTTGGGAAACCGAAAAACCTCCAAACTTGCGTAATTCCTCTTTCAAAAAGCTATGTTTTAGGCAGTGGCTTCCTAACACTAATATTGCACTGCATGTGCTGAACCTCAAATTCCCTCCAACACGTAAGGTGACAGAAAACTGGAACCATTTCTGAAATAGTGCTCACTAGGTGTACTTGAAATTAATTCATGCTTAATTTTGTGATATATTCCTGTTCCACCCGTTTCAAGAGGTTGCACCATCAAATGCCTTTCCTGTGATACGTTCTTGACTAGGGACTTTGCTCCTTCCTTCTCTTGTGTGTTTCATGTCCATCCATTCATCTCATCCCTAATACCTCGCTAAAACATACTTCTTGATATGATCCTTGCTAGCCCACATTTGTCACATTCCTTGCATCATTTTCTCTTGCTTCATACCCTTACATTAATAGCTGGCAGGAATTCTTACATTTTACAATAAGCTGTGGGGGAGGGAAAAGTAGAAAAAATGCTTAGAAATAAAATTTGGCACTAGAATATTGTACCACACCTATCAATTATACTGGCTTTCCCACCCTAGAGAAAGGAAGGAACTTTGTTCTAAGTTTCAGTTAGGTCTAACAAGTTAAGCAGGGTCACTGCATAGAACAGGCGACTTCTAAAGTAAACCTATTGTGCTTTAGGAAATGCTGGTCATGATTCAGGGAACTTTCCTTCAATTCCATACTTACCATAATGATTGCGTCTTAAATATACTTCTTGTGTATTCTAGTAAAACTCTACAGGACTAGAATAATACATAAAATCCATCCTTCAGATAAAGGCAAGATTTAAACCATCAGACCGTTTCATGGCACTCCAAAAAAGGAAAAAAAAAACGTCCCAAACCCAAAACACAACAAGAAGAGGTGTTGGCTCAAATGCCTTACGTTAAATTCCGATTTAGGTAATTACAGGCTGCCTACGCAAATTCCTCCTTCAGTTTCAATTAGATACAGTATTCATTTCCTGCCTGATACTTATGCAATGTCGCTTACTTTGCGTTGCAGAAGGGCTGCCGCATTCCAAGCCAGAGGTGGCAGCGTTTTGGCAGTGGGTAAAGCTACACGAGCTTGTATAACTCTATACAGAGCACTTGTTTTAGTTTTTTTTCTTTCTGTATGTATGGTCTGTAAAGCACTGTGGAATGCAGTGGGATAGGAAGGTGGTACATAAATCCAACTAAAATACTTAATTGTCTTTTAGATACTTTTACATATAAAAGTTGCTCTAGACAGTAGCGCGTATGGGGTAACTAACCAGTAATGAATTAGGGATCCAAGTCCCTATTGTTCATTCCCTAAACACCGAGGAGCCAAATTATGGCAAAAACAATTCCGTGCAACTTAATCTGATAACCCAGGTGACTCTTACTATACCTGGACTCACAGATTGTAAGGATATGAGCCATGGGTCATGCATGAAAAACATAAATAGCCATTTAAAGACAACTCTCTTGAGAATAGGCAATTAGCTATTTAAGCTTTAAGCTACATTAAAGGATCCTTAAAGGATGCAAGCTAAAACTCAGACTTCAAAAAAAAAACCCAAAACCCACAAACAAAAAAAAAACAAACACCCACCCCCCCCCAAAAAAAAAAACAAAAACAAAACACCAAAACCACAAGAGTTAGTGCCCAAAACTGCAGGAAGATTGCAGTAAGGATACTCTACATACTATGTTCATCTCAGACTCCGGCCAAAGAAACAGGAAGAGGCTAGTCAGTCAGGAACGTCCCACTAGATGGCACCAACTGACCACAGTGAAGGCACTGCACTCAAATTGCCTGCGCACCAGCAGAAAGCAACTTGTTCTGGGGAACTGAGGAATTCTTAAGGTTTAGGATTTTTAGAATTGAAATTGAATGAAACACTAAGGAAAGAAGTAGCAGCATGAGTTTTCAAGGCAGCGAGATGACAGAAGTGCTTTTTTACCCTCTCTCTGAAATAAATTCTAACCAAGTCAACTTCTAACTATGGCCTCAGTTAAAAATCAAGCACTCCATCTCAGCTTTCCCAAGGAAAGGACAAGAAGCCCTTTCCTGGCATTAGAAGATTTGTTTGTAGGATTCTGAAAAGACCAAAACAACAAGTATAAAATGAAAAGATACCTTTGCTACTATGATTATCTGATTTTACCTGATTGATATCAGAATAGAAAAGGACATCTTAGGTCACAATTTCATACTCACTTAAGGGAAAATTTTTATTTCCCTAACTACAGTGAAATCTAAAATAATAATCACAGCCAAGCAGAGTCACTGTAAAACAAGTTTATCTTCCCCAAGGTCTTTTTGTGTCCTACCCCCCGTCTTTTTTCCACTTTAAACACTACTTAGAACACAGCTAAAGAGCATTTAAAGAGAAATTAATTTCAAACAGTGTCACAAAGTTCTCAATAATTTCTTCACTCTTAAATTTCATAATTTTAATAACTTATTACACAGGCATGCACTTTGTGTAAAGTTTTTTATGAAAGCATGCTCCTTTTCTTTAAAAAGAGAATCCACAGGAACAGAGGAGAACATGAAATATACTTGAAGTAGTTAGCACTTACCTCCTGCTCCTGTTGAAAGATGACAACTCTGCCTCCTTTGTCTCCTGTTGCTAACAACTCTCCAGAATGGTTAAATTCTACTGTAGAAATTATATCCGCTGCACAGGGACAAAAATAAAGCCCACAAATTAATAATTCTTTTGAATACTAAGTGGCCAAGAAAGCTACGATTATAAGTAAAAAAGAAAATGCATACTTCTATTCAGTTTAAGTATACTTATGTTATAAAATACATGTAGGGATTTCTTAAAAAAAATATAGAAGGGTGGTTTTTTTAAGCAAAACAATTGAAAACTAGTTACTAGTTCACCATGCCAGTTGCATGTTGTGTTGTGCACTAAATTGTTTTTAAAGGTTTTATATCATCGCTTCTTGAAACTGTTTTTCTGTTATGACTGCTACTCTAGTATAATAGAGAAATGGATTTTCAGTATGTACTCTAACAGCAGAGACTGTGTATATTCCTACCTTTACTTTCTCCATTCTTTCCGACAGAAGATTAGAAGATTTAGAGACAATCATTACCCATATGATCACAAGGCCTTTTTTTTTTTTTTTAAAGGACTCTGTACACATTTGACAATTTAAGGGCAAAACCTATTAGGGTGGAGATGTTCAGACATCAGTGTCTAAGGAATGCAAGGATGTGGAACAAAAACAGCTACAGAAAATTAGAAAATAAATTCAACAGACTGTCTCTAAAAAAACCCTCTCTCTTCTGAATGAGGAAGGTTTACATTACCACAAGTATTTTTTTATGGGGTGCTAACATTAAGTTGTGAATATACATTGACAAAAAACCAGTCATGCCTAGTATCAAATCGATCCGTCTATACAGCAAAAAGAAAAATGACAAATTACAGCTTAAGCTCAAGCACAGCAATTCACTTTTTCAAACACCCCCCCATACTTTCAAATATCAGAATCAAAAGCCAAACTTTTCTTTGAATGCCAACTTCAAACTGCAAATCTAATTTTCTTCAGAAGAAAGTACCTGAGATTTTCACCTATGCAAGTCTTAGGCTATTCACTTTCACATCAGTCTAATGTAGACAAACAATTATCCATGTTTTTTATTGGATGGTTTCTTCATTCTCTGAGAGTTTAAAAAAAAATCTGGTCCCAGCTCTACAGACTGAAAGCTACCACTAAACAAAAGCTACTCAGTCTGATTTTAAACAGACACTATTGTGCAGCCTATCACGGAAGCTATCTTATCATAGACAGCAAAAGGGTTATTTCATTTTGAAGAAGTGAAACACGCAGGATTTTCCTCTTATTCATTTTAATACCAAAATGAAACTTACATCATTCTCGGGTTGTCCCAAACACACGGGCGGTGGCCCCTGAGGACATTAGCAAGCTGTTCTTTAATAACTGCATTACACAGCAGCGACAAGCACACAGCGTATCTGTCTGAAAACTGCACAACGCAAAGACAGCCTAAACAAGCAGGCCAAACTCAGCTGCAAAATCCTCAAACAGAGGCAAAAGATGCGGAGTCAGATTCTTGGCACGAACAAGTATGTACAGCTCAGTTGTGTTTTCTAATATACAACACAAACTGCCATATGACAAAGGATAAACACAAGATTATCCTATCTCCATCGACCTCCCTTGCTGTGATTATCTGGCACTGCTGAAACACAAACAGGCTGAAATTTCTCAAGAACATTGTGTTAAGGACATAAATATGATGTAAGCTTGTATGTAGATAAACCAGGATCTGGGTCACACATAAGAAAACCTTTATTTCAGTTAATGGAAGGTAACGGTTACTTTAGCCATTCATTAATTTGTGAACAAATGAAGTGATTTATCTCACATCTGTAAGACTTAACACTGCATACCATTCACATGGAAATATAGCATTCAATATGTACCCTTCACAGGTGAACAGGGCATAAAGGTAACATACAATTAATCAAATACAGTATGCAGAAAGAGTGAAGGGCAAACCAAACCATCTAATTTTGACTATTCCAAACAATGCAAACCATGTTGTTGTAATCCTCTAAAAGGAGAGGAGATTAAGGAAGTTATCAATTAATTGACGAAAACCAAGGTAACTCACCTCTCAATAGTGAAAAGTATACAGAATTACTATTTTGAAAAACATTGAGATTGAACATGGCAAGCTAAGCCAGTCTTAGAGAAGACAATACAGCAGTTTATCAGCAGATCTGCATGTGTGCATGTATGTGGAAGGAGAACAGCAAAGAAAAATTTGCCTTAAAAATCTTATATACCCATCTAAGAAGAGATGGATAAATCCATCGTAGTACTTATTTAGTGAAAGTCACTTAAAAGTTTTACAAGGTCAAAAGCAGGTTCTATGATTAGAACAGGCAGCAACAACAGCCAGAAAAGCCATAAATTAAGGGATAAACTCCCCATTTTCTTAGATCTGCTGATGTAACATATATTGTATTTCATAATTATACAAGTCTCCTATATAGCAGAAAGCTAACCACTTCTCTGTAACAGTTCTAGACATCTCACTTTTTGCATTTATTTTAACTTGCAAGATCATCCAAGCTTGACATCAGTGATCTCTAAGTTGACACAAGTCCCGCTTTGTCTATAGGCTCAACTGCATGAACAAAACTTCCAGTACTAACACCCCCACACCTGCAAAAAGCCCTGCAGGCTCCGTCAGTGGTGACAAGGTACTTCAAACTCTCCAGTGCCTAGTTCACACTATGCAGAAGATCTTTTCAAGTACTTGGATCAGTTTTTTATTAGAAACAAACCACATTCCTTAGCAGCAATCACACAAGAAAATTATTAAGTTTTTAAACTCAAGAATCTAAAGAATCTGATGTGCCTTCTACACTGTAATCTTGGACTGTTCCCTTTCCAAGGACAAAACAAACATGCTAGAAAAGTAGGCAGAAAAATGGTTTCTGCTTAACTAGTCCCAAAACAGGGCTGAGATACATATTTTATACAAAAATCAGTACTGGAGACCAAAACAACCAATCACACATTTTAAATCCAATAACTCACCGTTAAGAATATTGTATTCCCATACCTTGGTCAAAGAAAGAGACAGACATCAAGGCACTGGTGTTGAACTGGGCGGATTTAATAGTGTTTGAGAATTGACAGGGGAAGCATTTCATCTTCCGCAGTGCACTGATTCGCTTGTGTATTTTCATCTGTATTAACACCCTCGGTGCCAAATAAAATCAGTGTTATCCTTTTCTTTTCAAATGGTAACTATAATTCCCGTGATAGTTACACATAGGGTTATTTTAGTCCTTCAGCACTGCAACGAGCAAAAGAGCATCTATAGAACGCGCTGCCTTCTCTCTGCCTCCTCCCTTTTGTGCATGCTATTTTTGCTACAGTCTCTAGGTGGGAGTCTCGCAAACACAGAGGGCTGCTCTCACTGCCCAGCAGCTTGTAAATGATCCTTTCTATACGCAAAGAGCACTAGGGAGGGAGACCCAAGGGAAAAGCAGATGTATAGGTGCTCTATTGTCACCAACACCAATGGCTTTTGGAAATATGTGTTCTATCGTTTACCATGGAACTCATTTCAATGCCCTCCTCTTCAAGCACCAGTACCAAGAGATAAATAACCACCAAAACCTTATCTGATAACCATATCCCCTCACAGGATACAGTTAGATAGCATTATCTGTTAATACACTTCCACAAAGTTACCCGTGCCTTGAGACACCAAATTCGTCTCTCTCTTCCCCCCAAGCATCTTGAGCCGTCTTTGACACCAAGATGAAGCGTGACATTTCAAGTGCTGAGATTTTAAAACACTACAGGGCAACAAACACACAAAATGAAGACTTCATTCTGAAAAAAAGCAAAAAAAACAGGACAGAAATGTGTATCCACATTCCTGTAGTGCACCTGCAATACTTGTACTAAGTTTCTCCCTCTTGCATAACTTGCGATAGACAGCTCCGGGGTTATCATAGCGTTTAAAAGTACTTCTTTGCACAGATGTATACAGTTGTCCTTTGGTTCCACTTAAATATCCCTTCATAGACGCTTACTGTTAACACTGTAGAAACAGTCCTGAGACTATTGAATACTTCCAAATAGTGGTTTTCACTGATCTGAAAGCAAAGAAGGGGGGACTACAACAACAACACACACCAAACCCAGAAAATCACTTCCACAACCTGAAGTCCATTTATGGCATTGTGCATGGACATCACCAAGGCAAAGTGTTTTGCAGCAGGTTGAGTGTAACGCTATGAATCAAACACAGAACTGCTGTATAATTGTATCTCTACCTCAAAGAAACAAAACACACTACAGTCAAACCAAGCCAGTGTTCTTAAAAATCCCACCGAATTGTCAAGAGAGGCTTCTGGCTACCAACACAGGCCAACAGGGCCAGAGTCTGCTGTCCCAGGAGCCCTCAAAACCTCCTGACAGTCCTCCCAGATACAGCAGCTATAGTCTAGTTTCTTGCAACTGCTGTCAAGGTTGCTTTTTCTTCTGCACATGATCTTTATTTTTCACAACCTGCTCTAAGCTTTTTATGTATTGCTTCAAGGATACATCTTCGCTTTAAGTGCTCCAATAGAAATCAAAACCACCGCAAGGTCTGGACACTTATCTTCACTCGATTCAAGTAAGACTAGCTTTTCCCATGGTACACATGGAGACAAGAACCTGAAGAACCAAAGGAATCAAAACAAGATGTCTAGCTTTGACAGAGAATGGGGATGGGGGGCAAGACATTTATCTCCAAGTTTTGATAACGCTTCAAGTAACGTGTTCGCAGTTCACCATGTGAATGGGAGACATACCAGAAGCTCCCAAGCAATTCTTAACCAGTGGCAGACACACACTGCTGCTGATTAATCAACTCACAAGATAACAGCCACTCAACGCAAACCTAACTCGTTTCCTTGCAGGCTTCTGAAGAGACCAACCACAATTTCAGAATTTTAAGTCGATATTTACTACACCAACTTTTGCTGTTTTGAGTAATTCACCTGTCATGTCAGGCAGGATTCAGGTGGTTTGAAAAACTGAGGCCCTGGGCCACTTCACTTAGGAAAGATGACTGATTCAAATAAAAATAGGCAGATTACACTGTTGAAAGACAGATGACCAAAAGAATCCGACACATCTCAAATGCCCTTTCCCCCGTTAAAAGAAAGCAATGTTTGAAAAAAGAAAACCTCAGTGACAGATATTAAAAAACATTTTCACACTTCGGGGGCCTTCCACACTTTTCAGTGAATGCTGAACAAGAACCACATATGCTTTATCACAAGCAAGTTTTCTGAAATACTGGAGAAAGGGTTGTGCTGAAGTTTTACCACTGTCGACAAGTCTACAAAATAAGGGAATAAAACAGATTTATCAATCCAAACAAGCAAAAAAAAATGCTGTAATCCGATGACTTAGTTCCAGAAGGCCCATTATGAACCTGAAAAGCAATTCTGTATTAAATTTGTTTCCGATAATAGAATAAAAGGTATTTTATTAGTACAGAAGAGGCTATCTATTTTAATGTACCATGAACTTTATATAAACTCTGCTTATAAAACATGCTTGGTAGGCAAAACATGTCACCTACTCTACAGCAGCAAGTCAATCATGGCAATGAACAAAGAGAGTCTTTATTTCACCAGACCTAAAAGGTTTCTGTGCGAGTTTTTAGAATCACGTTGATCTGCTGCCTAAGCAGAGAGCAAGTAAATCAGTATGTTTACACAAGTGGAGCAATCTCCTGATGTTTCCAAGGACTGAACAAAGAATTGTAGTATTTAAAAAGCATTTTGGTACTTCTTCATTGTTTATACACCTTCCCAGTGGCTCAAAATACCATTTCTGGAATTTTCCAAAGGAGCAATTCAAACAAGTCTCGTCCATAATGTAGAACAGATTACTTATTGGTTGGTAATTCTATCCTAAGGAGTAAAAAGACAATCCACTGACCAAATGTGGAGCCCACTTCCTCAGTTTGCCAGCCTTAAGTATATAAGAAGCTATTTTGATCAAACTAAACATCAATTGATCATTTCAGTGATACTTCAGAAACTGTCTGGAACAGGAAACATCAAGAAACGAACTTTTAGGATTATTACGAAAATCCAAGGAAGCTCAAAAAGCCTCAAATTGAGGAAGCAGCACAGGAATGGATAAACATAATGAGGCATAAAGACAGCGAAATATTGGAATTCAACACAATTACTGAGCATACCTGAGCCATTCTTCCTAGATTATGTCTAAGGATAAAGTCAAGACGCTCAAAACTGAGGAAAAATATCTCTCCAGGAGAACTTGCAGACCTTAAGTGTCTAGAAATCACTTGTGAATTGTTTAGTGCTTTTTAACCCAGGGTGAAGCACAAAACCTTGCTGCTTCAGATGACTAAACAGATGCAGCTATCAAAAATTCAAGCTCATGCCACAGCTAGCGACAGAAAATTGTGACTTTTATTGGACTTTCTTGTTTCCAGTAATGATTTTGGTTTGGAGTTATGTACTTCATTGTTGGGGGGAAAAAAAAGCAAAAACACTAAGGAGAAAACAAAAGCTCCTCCAAGGCTTCAAATATTTTAAGAAGATACACGATGCGTTCTGAATGTCTGAGTCATCCCAACTTCACCCCATTGTTTGCATGATTTTGATTTACCAGACAAATCAAGAGTCCTAATATATTGTGTATTAAGTCTCTGAAGCTAGATAGTAAAGTGTTAATCTCAAAGTGAACAGGAAAGCTGTTTAAATAAGATTAAGAAAGAGTGACTATACATGTATGTTTGCAGAGAAGAGAGATCCCAACACAGGATAGCACAACTATAGGCACCAGGGAAAGAATAAGAGAGCAAAATGGCAAGCACTATTTAGTATCTATGGTATAAAAGAAAACGCCCTCTGCATTCCAGCCTCATCCCTAATTTATGTATGTAGAGAGGGGGAAGGGAACACAAGGATTGTATACTTTAGAGTTACCATGACCGGTTTTACTATTGACTTCATTTCCCTTTTCTTCATTCACTTTCAAGAGTGATTCTCTGCATTCATTCCGTCTCTCAGAAGTGACTAGGCAACAAAACCAAAGGCAGCTGGGATAAGGCATTCCTACTGTTCAATTTACTTCTCAAGAGGCATTCCAGAAGTCTTTTAAACAGATCTCTTCTTTACTAGGAGAGGGCATTAAAAATATATTAATTCCTCAGAAACATGAGGACAAAATGAAATATATGCAACACAGAAGTAAAGAAAGGGGTTACCCTTGTGGCAAAAATTCTCACTCCTGGGCCGTGAAGCATTACAAGAGCCAGCTGGTTACTTGTTCTCTCCCAAGTACCAGTCCTGCAACACTGCTGCACACAAAGAGCACATAAAGCTCTCCTCCTTAACAGGGAGGGGAGTGGAATTTGTATGATGGCCAGCTAGCTTCACACTGCTGCCGGCCCTACCAGTGTTAGAACACAAACACGCAGGAGCCGAAGACGCAGTTCAAGCAGCAGACAGTAATTAAGCTGGTTTTGTTGGCTTGTGCAAATCTGGGAAGTCTACACACAGGGAGAAGGATTTACAGAGTGTTCTCTAGCATCCACGTTCATTCCCAGTGCTCCAGGCCCTGTGATGCTGAAAATAGAAAACATGCGCTCATCATGAACTCGTCGTTTTCCCCATTGATTTTGAAAGCATTCTAGTTCTGTCTGGTAAAGATGTATTTAAGTGTTGAGACTCTCCCAGTCCTATTTACATATGTAATATATACACACAAGATACCAGTCTACAAACAGTGAATACATGTAGTACTTCACACCTCAAGTTCACTACATAAACTACTCACCCTAAGTAAAATACCCAAATATAAACCTTGTCAAGCAGTCTTAAAACCTCATAGTTTCCCTCTATTTCTTGGGCTTTCCTATATTCCCATGTCTTGTCTTTTATTCACTCTTTCTTCTCCCCTTTTCTCTCCAACTTTGCCAATCTTTGAGGAAATTTATCACTTTCTAGAACAGGCAAGTCCTACTTCAACTAGGAGTTCAACTTTGGATTTAAAAGCCTGAGTGACTTACTCATTATTATTATTACACATCTTATTTTTAACTTTCTATTCAGTTCCCTAAAATAAAGTTTGGATCCCTCTTGATAAAGCTCTTTCCTGTAGCTTCCTAAGTTACAATAACATGACCAATGCCTACCTTGCAACTCCAATTCAGTTCGCTGCGGGCTGACAGGTAACCAGGGCTCTGCTCTTCAGTGGCAAAGCATGGCTCGCATACTGTCCTTAAGTACGCCACATCCTTCTGAGATTACTCTTTATGCTGTCAAATCTACATACTAGCAGTGACAGTAAGAACTCTTATCACCAGCCTTCAGCAGTATGATCTTGAATTCAGTCACTTTTTTTAATTGAAGCAGGAACAATACAAGCTGAGGGAAGGAACCAGTGCTGTAAGACAACTATTTCATAGGATATATGTATATTAGAATGGCTTAGAATTTACAGATGCATTTATAACATGTTCTTAGATAGTCTAGAGATAATGCAACTTAAGTACTAAGCTCAAAACAATGTTATTCTGTGATTTTGTAAATTTATGCAAGCAACTATTTTTGTTAAGCCTCGGGACTTCTTAGAAAACACAACAGTCACTGAGCGGCAAACTTCCATTCCCTCCCACTGAAATAGTACAGTGATACCAGCCTTAATCTTGTTGCCATTGGTTTTATGTAAGGCTAGTAATTCTCCTAAATAGCTTTACTAGGCTCAATGCTCAGAGAAGAATACACTCCAAATCCATCTGCCCTACACCACAAAAGCTGCTGCTGTCCGCAAAGCAATAGTGAGAAGATGACATTAGAATTGCAGAGAATAGAACTGAAATAGAAGTGACTCTCAAAACTCTTTACAAGTTGAAATAATAATAATGAATATGCAGTTGAAGTATTTTACCAAGGTAACAGTAAAGCAGGGAACAGAATCACCATCTGCCAAAATACAGCGCATCTCATCTGGAAAAGCAGCTCCTGAGACATTCAGAAATCTTTAAGTCATCTTAAGTTAACCGTGATGTCAAAGCAACATCCTCATTTAAAAACAATTCATAGAAAGCACACACTATGTTCGATATTATAATCTTAGTTGTATAGGGAGTAACATACTACACATTTTAATTGTTGTGTTTGGTAAACGATTGCTGTGCCTCACTGGGCAATTGCTGTTTGTGGGCCAACATTAGTAAGCTTCAACATCTCCATTCAGGTCAAGGTTCCACCATTAAATTTATCACTAGTTTCCCCCGTGGTCCATTTTCAGACCAAGGGAAGAGGCCAACAAACAAGCATGCTAAAACAACAGCAACTTTCAGAAGCAGCAGAAATCACCACAGGGAACACTATAATCACCACCTTCAACAGACATTACCACCACCTCAAACTTTTGTGAATGATCCCTAACACAATTCAGTTACATTAAGCGGTTTGTTTTTTGCTAAGCTAACAGAGTTCATTAAGACTGAACTAAAGGCATTATATGAGCAAATCTGCTGGGGGGAGGTGGTGAGGAAGGGTTGTGCTCGGGAGCAATCACATCTCCAGACAGCACAGTTGTGTTTGCAAACGGCTATTGAGCCCACAACCAAAATGCCACATAAGTGTATTTCTGTCTATACATACACAGTCTCCCCAAGCTTACCCTTACAACAGTTGCCTAAACAAGGTCAGAGTTTGGCATTGCTGGAAGAGAAAGGAAATTGATTTAAACCTCAGACCACTGACTTCCTGTCGCCATCTATAGTAGGAAATTCAAAGTCTCCAGCATACATGACTCTGAGACACCTGTGGTGGCACAGAGAAAACAGAGATGACAAACTGTAGCAAGTCAAAGCGCTCTGAAAACAGATGTGCTATACATTAACGTGAACCGATTGGTGCACGCTTCCTACCACTTAAAATGACACAAAATTGCTATTAAGTTTGATCTTAGTGAAAGGAGTTAAAGTATTCACATTAAAAATTAGTATGAACTTTGGGAAAGAACCTTTATTTAAAACTGTGATCCACCATGGAACTGGTGAAGCAATACCTGTACCACAATTACTGTAACCACCAGGCTACATCTGACTGTAGAGGTTTTATTTCTGCTCACCAAATCTGGCACTGCATTCTGTAATTCCTTTTATGCAAACTTCATTGGAAACCTACAGAAGAAAAAACCCTATAGTATATGTTAGCTGAAAACAATCTTGAACTGATGCCTTGAAACCATTTCATCTGCTGAGAGAATAGTTTTGGTTTTGGGTTTTTTAACCCCAATTTAGTTGTTAATAGAGCGCTTCAAAAATTACTACAAAAAATCCTCTCACATTAACCTCATAACAACAGCAGAAAGAAGAATGCTTTCTCCATATAAACAAATACAAAGCTGTCTGGGTTCTGGATAAAAACCATTAACCCTCATCACCCTGATTAATTACTTTCTATTTTTAAACCTTAAGGCAAGACACTACCGCAGTTCCTCTCAGAACGCATGCACAGGAAACCAATAGGCAAATCCCCTTTCTTCCACTAGGGGAAAGAGAATAAATTGACCACAGCAGTATCTTTGGTTCACAACAAGCTGCAAACTAACAGAGTTCCCAGTCCCTTGTCTTTCCCCTAAGCTAGACATCATCTAGTTGGGAGAACAGAGAAAGGAGCAGTCAGTCTAATCACATTCAGAAAAGAGGGAAAATAAATACATTTACAACAGATCAGTCAAGATGCGAACACCACAAAAAACTACAGCTGCCGTGGCTGCCCACACTTAGGCACTTCATATTTAACCAATAAGGTTAACTTAGCTCCAGCATTAGTTGATGTAAAAAACACAACACACTGTGGAACTAGCGAAACATTAGTTGTAGCCCTGTCTGTGGAGTCTCCAAGTCCTCTGGGAGCTGCCTTCACCTACGTATTACTAGGACCTCAGAGGGTGTATTCTACACGTACACTTAAACTGATCTATCCTATGATCCTTCCCACCCTGGAATTGAGGGGAGTGTGTCTGTGAAGCTTGTTACAGACCTCCGCAACTCTGGAAGACTATCACTATCCAAATAATTCAAGCTGCAAGTTACTGCAAAGCGGAGACATTACCAGTTCAAGACAAAGCCATTTTTCAACTCAACACAAGCTAGATCCGCCTGAAAAATACCTCAAATTCAATAATAACTGATTATTTAATACCTGACAAGAATTCCCTTGAGTCTCTTAAAGGCATACTCTGCCTTGAAACTGCAAATAGCATTGTTCTGGACTTTTACAATACCCTGTGAAAGGCAACTGAACCTCAAGGTGGTCTCAAGCACCACCCACATATTTTTAATTCAAATAGTTTCTAGTCTTGGCAAGAGGCCTCCAAGTTCTAACTCGAGCAACAAGACTGGTTTGGAAAGCACCAACTAAGACAATTCCCCTCTTTATATCTTCATTACATAGATTTAGAGTTTATTCCCTGAAGAATACCCAAAAGAATCTATTCAAACAAGCAAGTTTCTACCTTACTCTATTACTACTACAAGCATATTTACAAATATCAATAGATATGCATACAAACACAGGGAACATTTTACTAAGGGAAAAAAGCGAATGATGAGCATTTAGTTTAATACACATGCTTCCCCAAACTCAAGTAATCCTTAAAATATGACAGGAAGTGCCTATTTGCTTTTCCTATTCACACTAATTCAGGTCTATTGTTGGCTGAAACAAAGGTCTTTCAACCTGCATCACCCGTTCCCAGGACATTTGACACGAGTTTATTAATATCATAAACATAAGAGGCATAAGTGGCAGAAATCCAGACCCACTCCTGGTACCCGTCTTAAATAACCTTAGAAAGGCTGGTGAATAATCTCACAGGTTGTGGAACTACAACATTTATTCACAACTAGGAACAAGCAGTTAAAGGTCACAGCTTCTCCTCCAGCCTGTTCTTTTCAGCCATTGCAATACTAGAGAATAATAATAATAAAAAAAAATAATAAAAAAGCTCAAGTCTGTCCACAAGCTTTCCTCTCTCCAACCAGCAAAACTGTTCTGCTTTTAAACAAAAAAAAGTAATCAACAGCAAATCCAACATTTTAGGATTTTTAAATACCAGCCAGCTGTTCAATGTGAAAGCTATCCTGGGGTTCAGTTTTCTGAACATCACAAAAATCAGCTGCTGAGAGCTTCCAACCTGTGAAGCTTAAATCTATTTTCAGGTGGGGAAAGGGGAAAGAAAAGTGGCCCTCCTACTGAGGATGTGTCACACCTAGTTTTGCATCAATTCCCTTTCAATTGCAATGAAAACTCCTCTTCACTCAAGGTTACGATTATCAAAAAAAGCTTGTGAACAGTAGTTTCCAGCCTCTGGATAACATCACCTTCAGAGGCTATGCACCCCTAAATTAAGTTGCTATCTATCGCTCCATCAGAAAGGATATCTTTTATGTGAAATATAAACAAAAAGAACAGAAATATGAAGTAGAGAAAATGTACTAACTAAGCAACATCTGTGTTTAAAAACTTAAATGCATTATAATTCTTAATTTATTCCTTTTGAAAGCTTCATCTACCAAATAAAAAGCCATCTGGTATTTTAGATACCTGGCCTAGGTTGTCTGTGCCCCACTGTTGTCACAGCATGCATCAGTTACACTTAACCTGGAAAAATTAAGTGTTCCTGTTTAGATGCAAATAAAGAAGCTCGAAACCTTAGCCTTCAATCAAGGGCACAGAATTCTGGCAACCAAAGTTTATGACAGCCCAGAACAGTCGTATAACCAAGCCTTCCTTGAGTGGCTTAAATACACTAAAAAATTGAACACAAACACGTGTGCATTGGTGCTGCAGCAATTCAACTATTTAAAAACAAATATTTTTTTTTTAACCCCAAGTGAAATCTTAGCTGAAAGGTAAGCCCAGTAGAATATGAAGTCTATGGTTTGTTTGAAGGGGGAATCTGGCAGTGTCAATGTTCTCTGCTTCTATAGTTTATACTATAGAGAAAGCATTTTAGGTATTACTGCAGACGTAGTGGTAACCTATGACACAAGAAAAAGAGCTTCCTCCACTTTGAATTTTCCTGTTTCAAACATCTACCGTCACAGGGATTGTGCCTTTCAACCATACATTATCCCTTTAAGCAAAGTAATCATACTAAGCAGTACGACACACAATCCACCCTAGTTATATTTCCATTACAGAAACACTGTTCAGCTAACAAAAGCCACACTGATTTATGAGAGGTCTTCCTGGACAAAGATGACAGAAGGGTTAAGTTATATTTGTACTGTGTAGAATTTAGTTGGGAGCTACTTATCATTTTTGTCCTCTGCACAATCACATACAGATCATACATATCTAATCACAGGGGAACAAATTAACTCTAGCAGGAACTAACTTCATGCCCACAATTGCTTCATATAAGATCCCTTTAGGTGCCTGAATGTTCTGTCACTATCACTCACAAAACTGAGGGACTTACTGAGCAATAAAAGGAGAATTGAAACAAAAAGGCTTATAAATAACAGATTTCATTATTTCTACTCCAACACAGCATTTGTCTAGCCTTAGCACTCTGGTACACAACTTGTTCCAACACATTTTCTGCCTGCAGAGCTTTATTTTACAACATATCATTAATAAAGCTACAGCAAAACTGTTTCTGCATATCTAATTTCCAAGAAAGTAACATCTCAATTTTAGCACTGCTGAGGACAAAAATTCAGATTTACCGATTTTCCAGAATAAACTTTATGCTGGAACAGAGAAATTAAATAGCCTCTGTTCAGAGAACAGCGCTGCCATTTCCGACCTGTCTGTAAACACTCCTGCTGACCTGCAGGTAAAGGACATCCTATGCAGAGTGAAGATTCAGGAGACCAGAACTCCATCTCGAGCCACTGCTCTCTGGAAAACCTGTATTCTTAGAGCTAAGTCACAGTACTACATACTCACAAGGCTCCTTCAGGATTTATACATAATGCTTACAGAAGTGCTCCATAATTCTCATAAGACACACTATGAAATGCAACTTACGACAATATAGTAGGAGCATTCCCAAAAATGCATTAAGAGAATTGGACTAAGTTTTATTCAAGCTTTATTTTTTCCTCACTGTGATAAACATGTTAGTAATGTTATCTGTCTTCCAAAACCAGACTAATTACCCCTTGGTAGCACAAGTGCTTTGCTGTATTGCCTAGCTGTTTTATTTATACTTCTTAGGGAACTGTTCTCAATATGCCTAGGAGGAATGAAAAAGAATACTCTTGAATAAAAAAATAACAAGCTCAGAAATACCATCTAGGCCTTAAAAAAAAAAAGTGTCAGCAGTTAAGCTGTTCTTCCCACTAAGTTATATCCAGTTAATAGCACAAAGTCACTGCCTTGTATGGGTATTGGGGCTAATTGCCATTCAAAACCAGTGTACAATCCCCACACAGAAATTTTAGGGGCTCCTTCACCAAAGGTGATTTTAGACATTATGAAAAAAGTCCTTCAAGGCTGTGGGTAGCTAAGCTCTCAAGTATATGCTTATGACACTGTACAATCTCCACAGATGAAGGTTTTTTTAATTAACTTCTAACAGGACTATTAGGTATAGTTGAAAGATTTGCATTTAGAGAACTTACTAACAAGCTCCCAAGGTCCTGTCAGCCCTATTCTCTGTGATACCACCCCCGTTCTGTTGTGGCAGCTGATAAACACATTTGCTTGATAACCAGGGGCTGAGGAGGACACTGAAGAGTCTGCCACTCAGAGCACGGATTTCACAAATGCCAAAGTTATTTTCATGCTCTTTGATTCCCTTTGAAAGAGGATTGCTGCTTTGTTAAAAAAAAAATATTTAGTAGCAACAGGACTAGCAGAAAACTAGCCCTGTGAACTAGGCAGATCACAGAAGTATTTACTCACTACTTCTTCTAATTCACAGAATGTTCACAAGCTTCTCCTCAGGACTACAAATTACCTTAATCAAGATAGCTTACACCAATTATCTGCATATCTACAGGAAAGTTGTCCCTTTATTTCTTATTCAAGAGGATGTTCAGCTACGTAGCACTGAAAAACCTGCACTACAGAATTAGCTGTGTATTAATTCACATCGCCAAACAACCAGTAAGTAAAAATTTTAAAAGGATACTTTAATTTGGATGTCTGTTCATTGAAAGAATAAATCATTTCTATTTCAAGTTGTATTTACTTGAACCATTACCTAATGCCTAAAGTCATTACCTAATGGCTTTTATTTAAAAACAAAAAAAAACCCAAAAAAACCAAAAAGCAAAACTTTAATACTAAAAGGAAAACATACCTGCTTCTGCTTAGATTTGTTCATTTTTATTATCCTTTTTTTCCCCTATGCTGAAGCCAAGTGATTCATGGATCCTTGAAATTAATTTGAATCAGTAACAATTTACTTCTCAATTCCTGCTGACAGCCCCCCCCCTCAACCTATAGAAACATTCCTCACATCCACCATAGTATCTGCACCGAAGTACACGCTAATAACACAGGCTAAATAGCTCCCTCAGAGGACCTTACTTTAGATCTTTTCAGGGGCTTGTCTGTGTTCCAAAGTAGTACAGAGCTATTTATGGAAAAATCTCTGCTGGAGTCACAGCCAGAATTTCAATAGGCTGCACAGCACAGAAAAGCCAGTGGTTAGTTCTCTGTTTGCAAATAACAATATATTTGGAAATAACATACTGTGCTATTGTTTTGCATGTACATAACAAAAGCCTTTAGGCAATGCCTTTCCTGTCACCGAGAATGCTACAGACTAAGAGCACTGGAATATCTTGATTTTCTCTTTTCGCTGAAGCTATTCCAAAACACACTGCAAATTAAAAATTAGCAGCAGTATTTTAGCAAAATATCATAGTTTGGCAATGCCTTTCAAAATCAGCTACTAGAATTCTGTGACTTGGTGTGCATTTCTGTTGTAGATTTTAAAAAAAAACAACTCCCAGAAACGATCATGCTGTTTCAGACTCTTCTTATACATTCTTTGACCAAAGCTTTTATGTCAGGCTCAAAAGCTAAGGCCAAAAATTTCTAAGGCTTTTAATCTTCACATGTAGAATGCAAGAGTCCATTGTACCTCAGACAACCTGTAAATTGCCTCCTTCTAAGGAAGGAAAATGAAAGCAAAAAAATCACTGGTACCTACCATAAGGAAAGGGAGGGAGAGGAGGAGGGAGGGAGGCACACTCCCTAGATGAATTTCAGGCAGCTTGCCGGCAGCACAGCGCCTGTGAAGGTCACAAGTACAACTGAAGTTTCCAGCAGAGATGAATACACAGTTCTGACTATTAAGTGACCGCAGAATAAAAATTTCTGGTAACTTCACTCACTATGAATATGCACTCCTTTATCAGTTCATTTTAATATTTAATGCATTTTTAGTGGCACTTGGAACCCAAAAAAATAGTTTTCCCTTTACCAGTTGCCTCCTCTTTTTTTTTTCCCCTCCCACTTGGCAAGTATTTTCCTCTGTTTCTATTCTGGCCCAAGCATACATGCCTCAGCTTCTTTAAAAAAAAAATTATTAAACAGAGGCCAATACTAGTTTCTGGCCTGGACTTTCAGAGATTCTTAACACTTAGAGAAGTGATGCAAAATGGAATCTACAAATCTTGACAAGTCTGTAAGGCAGATGCTTATAACACATCTTAAAAACATATATAGCCTACTAATCTGAGCAAAATACTGACCTTTATTAATTAACTATTTTACATCTCACCTTCTCTATCTATAGATTAGGGCCTTTTCTTTGGATTTTGCAAGAGTTGCATAACAGCTGAAAACAGTAGTATTACTGTACTGCAAGCACCTCAAAGTTTCTTGCAACAACTTGAAAGTTTTGGAGCTTCATTTTGGGCAACAGGCACACTAGTCTTACAGTTAAGGAAAACAAAGCACAGAGGGGTTAAAATGCCTTAGTCACCTTCCAGATGAAACCATTCTGGATGATCACTTTCAGTTATCTCCCCCACCCCCAGATAATGAAGTTTAAATCTAAACTTTAAACTTGGGAAAAAGTAAAAGAGTAAAACTTGTAAAACTTGAGCCTCAGTCAAAAGACACTGGTTACAAAGAAGATGCATTGGAAGGTGCCAAACAACTTCCAGTTGAATGTTAAATAATTGTAAAACTTCTGGAAAAAGAATTTCAACATAGACATAAAGGAGTTACACGACCGAAGAGGGATGTGTACACAATCTTCTATTGACAACTTCTTCGAAACGATAGCAACCAGCAAGAAGGAAAGATTAAGCCAGAAGTGCTCCTACACAGGATGCAATCAACTCGGTCATGCCATTTTTTTTTAACAACATACATGCTTAATAACCCTTGCACAGGAACACTGAGCAACAGAGCAGAGAGATGACCTAGTAGCACAGTTGTAGGTAACAATTCAGAACATGCTTCCCTGATTTTCAGAAACAGCAGAAACATGAGAATGCTACAGAAACAAGCAGATGTCTGTTATTCACAGGTTTGGTATGAGCATCTTCAGGTCAAATCAAGGAAAGGAATCCACAGGCTCCAGGGAGCCAAACACCTCATGCGCAGAATCTCCCAGCAGGGTTTGCTTTTTTGTTGTGTTTTGTTTTAAATGCTGTCTTCCTACTGTACTTTCCTCTGAGGCATCTAAATATTGTCAGAGACAAAATTGCTGGGTTAAGCGCAGCATGTATTCTGCTCCAGTAACAGAACTGGTATGTTACCAGCCCCCACCACTTTCAAGCGTGGGTTATCACTTCCAAAAGGGTCTGGAGTAAAATGGAAGATCCTGGCTATTTCATGAAAAGAAAAAGAAAGAAAGATTCAGCTAAAAAACAAAACCAAACAAAACCACCAAAAAAAACCCCAACAACAAAATATGAAGCTGTGATAAGAAGGGACTGAGAAAAGACAGAAGGACTACATAGAAAGTTTTACAATTTTGATCAAAAAGCCATTCCTGTCAGTTCCACATTCCACTGAAATAGCTTATGAATGTTTCGCTACTACCTCTATAAAGCAACGCCATTCTCTCACTGCTAGAGTATATAATGGAAAAGTTTGTGGGCTTCAACTTCAATTGCTGTTTGTTCATATTGAACTTTTAAAAGAGATGCCCTCAAAACATGAATCTCAACTCACTGAAAGTAGTTTCCCATATGAACAAGCACATACCAACTGTAAGCACGAAAAGGCTGAGGAAGAGGCGGAGCAAGTTGCTTGCAATGCCATAGTTTCACTTGTTGCCTTAAAACCATTATCATTATCTCCAAGAGAAGCAATCCATCCCATTCACTTCTCACACCTCTTGTCCCATTCCTGTAGCACTACTACGTATTCCACCACAAACATTTGTTACAGTTTGACGAGTCAGTCTGGGGTACCTAACTCCAGATAAAATTAATCTGATCACAAATAATCCAAGACATGTGGTTTTCTTGCAGATCAGTTTCCCGATGTGATGACTCTGCAGCTAAGTGAACACGCGTGCCAGCTCAAAGCAGTACCTGGCAAAGGACAGAACAGCTCTTGGAAGCAGCTACGCAAAGTGACAATGAACCTATGGGCAAGTCAGGATGCAATTTGGATTCCAATTCCTCTTTCCATACCAAGGCCACACTTCACTCCAAAACAAGCTGAACACAGCAATCATTAAAAGATAATCCAAGATATATATTTTTTAATTATCCCCAGTATTTCTATAAATGAATCCTTACACAATGCACCAAAAATAGTACCTAAGAAGTTCGGGGGTTTTTATGCAATTCCATTGGAAACAAGTCCAGGAACTCTCAAACAAGTGTCTTTGAGAATCATTATATATTTATGAGAGTTGAAGCTACAGATTTAGTTCAGCTCTTGTCTGCTGGACCAATCTATTTCAAAATTTTAAGTTATTTGAAGAAAATAAGTCTTTCAGACTACATTTTAAGCACTATACACAAACACACATAGGTTGTAATTTCTGCGCATCATTTTCTAACCTTCTACTAACAGGAGAAAGGCCAGCTGGAGTCACTACTTTTAAGAATCAAAGAACGGTCCCTGGAATACTTTTTATATTCATCAGGGAAAAATGAAAATACAGCTACTAGCATTTAATAGACATGAACATATTAGAAATTATTCCAAATTTTAAATAAGTAGCTATAGTCTGAAGTCGCAATTACCTTAACTGTTCCTGAATATATGCAATTATCTTTTCTCAACTTCTCAAAAACAGAGTGCCAACTGTGTTAGTTTGGAGATCACATTATTCCCAGAGCATTAATTTAAGAACTGCAATTGAAAATGCAAAGAGAAACATTTCCACACAAAATGCCTTCTATATACTAGGGAAATCAATTTTTTCTTACAATACAACTGTTTTAAACCCTCTTTTCCTGGCCCTAAATTTTTCTTCCAAAATTAGATCCAAGCATACCTGCCTAAGGGGTTTAACATGTGACCTAAATATGCTGGTTTTCTTAATGGTGCTATCACTTGTGGATCGCTAAGAGGAAAATACATTTTTATAAAGAATGGCTGACCAAATTAATAATTTCTCCTCCAGTGCTTAACAAAAGCATAAGTTAGAAGAGAGAAGCTTGCAGCTGCTTCTGTTTCTGTAACTGAATAACAGTCATGCACAGAAGCCTCAAATAATTATTTTCAGTAATATCAACTCACAGTAGCAATGCCCTACCTGTCTTGTTAGCCAGCATCTTCATTTTAAAGACAAATGTAACAACCCAAAATCTTCCAGTCCCAGAAAAGAACGCGGCAAGACCACCATCACATAACACTATACCTGCTGCCCTGAGCAACATCCAAAAGCAGTTCTGTTTGGGGGGCCAGAAAGTGAGCAACAGTATATTCAATAAAGGAAGTTCTGCTATATAAAATCATTAATGAATGCACACACACAAAGTATCAATATTTTACCTCTTAGGAGAAGACACCTTTTTAGGCCTCCCCCATTTTCACAAAGGCTCATGTAACAGCATAAAAGAATGAAAACATCCTTTCTATTTCCAGCTTACTCACGTACTAACCCTACAAAACTAGTGGTTAGCTAGTGCGTGATTTAAGAGCATAACAGAGTTATAAAGCTGTAATTACATGTACCCCACTCAAGTTGAAAATCTAGAAAACTGTCTAGCTGTAGTTATTTTGACTATAAGATCTACCGCTGCTTCTTGAAAGAGGTTATTCTAAATTAGTTTGGATCAAGTATCATACTTCCTGTATTCCTCTCCTTTTATTTTCATAGAAACATGGTAACTGCTGTCTCTATTCACATTCACAACGCTAAGTGCCTACCTATGCCAGGACTTTTAATTTATTTCAATCATTTTCATTTCAATAATTTCTTTAAAAGGGTAAACCTCAGTTTCGCATGATTACTGAACACTGACATTCTGCAAAACTTTTCACTCCATACTAAAAATACTGTAGACAATAGTTATGGTACTGCATATTATAGAGAATTGAAAATACGAAAAAGGGTCTGGAAAATACCCTTAAGGCAGTTATAAAAGCATCTTATACTAATGAAATCGCTTTGGGAGCACAGTGTTTCCTGAAGAAGAAAGAACAAATGGTAGCCTTAATTTGGTACCATCGGTAATTGATGTTTTTACTACAGGAGGCACAGTACATAGCAGATTTAATTATATGCACACTTAAACAACATCTAAAACAAAGAAGGCCTAATTCTACAGCATCTAAATGCGAGACAATACGTTAGTTTAGGTGAAGTCAAAACCCCAAACAAGGGATCAATTTTTCAAGTCATATTAAGAGTGATAAGACACGATAAGAGAAGATTATCATTTGTCAGATTATCTTTTTAAAGTGCTTTACAGTAAAGCAATCAGTAAGTAATCCATCTCCCAATTAAGCGGTATTCTTTTCTACAATGACTTCCAAGAAACTAAACTGTACTGATTATTAACACAGCTCTTTTTACTAAGAGAGCTGGTAACAATGCTAAACAAATCTCATTTCCACATTCTGCTTGTGTGGACATTGAAGGAAGAAAACCCATTCCATGTGTACTAGTTTTGCTGCAGAACAATGTCGAAAAGATTATTTACAACACAGTGATAAATGACACCGTGTGTTTGTGTCCCTGTGTGTGTGTTTGCACATGTGTACATGATACCGAATTTTGAAAAAAACCTAGAGCTGTCACATTCCACTGCAGTTTGACAACTGGCTTATACCTACCTAAGTCCGTGCTGCTACCAAATGAGGTAGTTCTGCATTCTCCACCTGCCCTCAGGCGAGTGTGTTCATCGCCCCTTCTTTACACCTCTTGTGTTTGCACATCCACATAGCTTTTAGTTCAGGGATCTGATTTGACTGCAGTGTAACCCAGTAAAAACCTACAGGTCCATTTGTTTTCAACAGCAGCACAGATTTGGACGAGCTTCAGGCTTTATATCTAACAGAAGATCACCAGTGATGCAGGACCTCTGTCAACATTAGTGCACCATACCAAAGCTTCAACTATTTTATTGGGCCAGTATTTTAGTTCAGTCTCTTAAGGTTACTGTTACAGTATCGGTATTAGATATATTCTATTACTGGCCTTCAGATAGGACAAGTTCAAAGTATGTATCTTGAACAGCAAAGGTTTAAAGTCCTTTTTATCAGTTGATTTTACCATTTGTAGTAGCATAACACTTAGAGATCAGGGTCTTGTGTTGACTGTACATAAAGTCCTATAAAGAGACCAACCCTCTTCCAGAGTTCCTTGTGTTTATTTGCGCCACTCAATCACTCTCCACACTATGCTGGCACAAGCACACCCAGAGCACTGAGAACCAGATCATGGTTCAATTCAGCTGAAAAATAATCCAGTCAAGACCACAATTTTAAGGATTTTTCAACTGGATCAGCTTCCCAGACAAGTTCGTTGTGCAGTTACATGAACCCTTGTGCCAGCAAAGTGGGAAGGAGTGCCTCTTTAAGAAGAAACGCTGCCAAACATGTAGCCATGGCCTAAATAGGCAAGTCAGAAGCGAACAAAAAGAAGGAAGGAAAAAAAAAAAAAAAAAGGCAGACAGTACAGCTAGGAACACCCAGCTCTTAACTCTTACTTCAGCGTTGCATCCACTAGGAGTTTTACTCTTCATTTTAGTTCTCCCAAAACACGTTCTATGAAGCTACAGCTACCACAGAAACCCATTTCTAGGGTAGAAATACCCAAACCAGAGTCATTTAGGTAGCACCTTTAAAATTAAAAGCTCTGAAGTTTCACAAAGCTGATCAAGAGCTGCAGTCCACCAGGATTGCCGCTGATAGCCAGGTTGCATTCATTTGTACTGTTGGAGTCTGATGGCTTGATCACTCTGCCATATTTACGACACAAAAAACCCATTCCTTTTTCCAACCAATTTTTAATTTAGGCAAAAAAGATTCCAAGAACAGCAAAGCATCACAGAAGTAACAGAACAATACTGGTCAGCATGACTGACAAGCTGAAGTGCTCTAGCTACCAAACCCACATCAAGAGAGTACTGAGTAACTTCTGGGGAGCTAAACAGCCACTTACTATTTAGCTGTTCGCTAAATGCTCTTTGTTTTGGGGGACTTCACACTTTAAATGCATACTTTAGTCAATCTAGACCAGCAGTTCCTAGAACACAGTAGCCTATTTCTCTCTCTAGATACAGACAGTCATTCTACAAACGGCTGAAGATAAAAGAGCTAAAACACAGAAGCAGACTTAGGAATACAGAATAGGACTATAACCATGAGTCTTTTTATTTATCCACAGCACTCAAATTACCCCTTAAAACCAAACCTTGCTCCTTCTAACTGCTATTGCCTTATGAGCATACAGAACATAACCACAGCACTCAAGAACCCAAATTAAGCTCCCTCCCACAACTATACCCCAATCTTTCTTCAGCGATGTTATCACAACCTTTGCTACTTTTCTCTGAGAATTCTCCCTCCCCTCCTATTCCATCGATTTCCATTAAAAAAAGCCCATCAGCGACTTCTATAGTAATGCCATTGTTTCTCTGCCCACAAACACAGCTTAGTAAAAATCCTTCTTCCCAACCTATGCCAGTGACATCCCTCCATCTACAAGATATAGGCCCCTATTCATCAGTTGTTGGTAACGGACTGGTGCAGAACTGGACGTGCCACCAGGAGTAACAGTTTGGTAGGACAGAGCTAACCAATTTTCTGAAGGACGCTCAGCAGCTGTAACCCACTATTACAGACACATGTTACTTGACTAGGGAAAAGATTTCTGGTATGGCACGGGAAGATGGTGAACTCCAGATGGTGGTAAACTGCTTTTTACAGCAGTCCTCATTCCTGGCTTCAATCTTCCTTACTCCAAGATAACTATTTTTGTGCATGGAAGACAAACTACCATTACCGAAGCAACAACAGTTCCCATAGCCGCTCTGCAATTTTTAAGTCTGCCAAAAATAAACATGAAACTACACTTGAAAAATATAACACACCTAGAATCAAATACAGAAAGCATTCCTGAACAAGAGAAAAGCCAAATCTTGTTTGTATCTCTAACCACATACATGAGCTGGCTAGGGATCTGTTCATCATCTGCACAAACTGAAACAGACCACAGCAATGTTTTGGCTATAAAAGAGGAAACATGAAAGAAGTCAAAGATTATTAACAAAGCAGCACAGAATGGTTAAACATCAGACTTTAAACCCAAGTCAGTAATCAGCACCCACAGCAGATATTCCAGTACTTCTTTCAGAGACAATTCAGGCATGAAATAGTTAAACAACTTGTCAAAGATGAGCGGTAATCACTCAGGGTTAAAGCTTAGGACTTAAGTTCCTGGCTCCCAGCCTTGGACCCAGACTATCAGACTTTTACATATCTTTGGATTACACTTGAAAGAACATTTAGATACAGCAGCCTGATTCTTTTCCTTCTGCCAAGTAATTAAACAAATTTGACTTAATTTGTTCTGAAGTACGAACTCCTTCCATTAAGCAAGTGTCTAGTTTTCAGAGACAGTATAAACTCACAATTCTTAGTTGTTTCCAACTGGAGTTGCCATTATGCCACATCTTGGAGAACATAACAGCAGAAGAGTAAAAACAAGTCCCAAAACAATGAAACTGCTGCAGAAAATCTGAAAAATCCTTTTCTATAATCATTCCCACTTCCACTAAGGAGACACGGTAATGTCTTCTCTCGAGTATTTCTGGACAGTTAAGTCTTACCTGCACTGAAACAGATGGCACAAAAGAAAAAAACCATCCATACATTACAGATGCTTTGGATAACCTGATCATTGAACTTATCAAGGACAATGACTCTGTGTTCTCCACTGCAGAAGTCCTCTCTAATCTAACGTCCTGGCTCCGGATTCTCCAAAGTACACGGGACAAGTTGAACACAGACATGTTGTAGGAGCGGGCTCCAGCAAGACAAATATAAAATTAAGAAGGGAGGAAAACTTCTGTTGAGCAAAGAATCAGCTATTTCAGAAACAGAGGCAGCACAAGCTGTAACATCCTTGCCCTTATGCCATGAACTGCTAAATCCCAAAAAGGCAAACTTTTGCCATCAGTTAAAATTAAGGACTCCAATTATAATGAATCTGATGCTCAGATTTCAATGTATAACCCGATTTCTGTGCTTAACTTTGTGATCTGGTAGGGCCAGGCCACAGCCTACAACCAAGTATAAATTCCACACATACCAGAGAAGAGAGGCTAGTTCTCTGCTCCTCACACATCCATATTCCTCAAGTGAGAAAAGCTTCGCCACAGCAGAACGACACAGGCAGGCCCCAGATATAAACTCATTGCCATCTTCTTTCCTCAAGCTTTAGTAACAGCTTTCCTCCTTCTTTCCCTTCCACCCTCGTTAGCTCTAAAAGAAACACTGTCACATCCATCTATCACACAGCGTTTAGAAAGCCAGAAAATTAAAAACCGTGTGTATCAGAGTTCAGATTTCAGCCATCAAAGCCACCAAATATTGACTTTGTAATAGACAGCCATTCAACCTAATATATATAACCTATAATTCTTTAGATACTTAATGTTAAGGTTACAAGGTCAGATCAGACATCAAATATACTGCAAGCTATGTACTAGCATTCTTAGCAAGATTTTTAAAGTTGCCGCCACTGTTACTGTACTAAAAATGTTATTCTGCATTGGCCTGTTTTATAGGCAACATTGCAGAGACACCACCGGTTTTGCATTCTGATTAATGCAATCAAATGGATGCAGTTTCCTTGGCTAACACTTGTATTAGTTCAGTTTAATCTAGTTTTCCAATATTAATATTGCAACATTGTATTATGAACAGGAAGAAAACAGAAAGTGAAACCTCCCATTTCTTTCAGGTTTGTTTTCTTCACTTTGTTTTTAGTGAAGTTCCAGCATTCCACAACAAAAGTTGCTTTTTAAAATTTGAGCTCTAAAGCCATTCAAAAACCAAAAATCCACACCCTAGTTACTACTGCAAACAAACTGGCACAGTCCTCAGTCACAGACATGATTAGAGTCCATACTCGTTAGCTTGCAGACCACAGCGGTTAAACAATCAATGTTTCAGACAGCAAGGTTTTCTTTAGCTTTCACCATGGTGCCTGCCGCAAGAAAGCAGACAAAAAGGCAGGGAGGTAAAAAGGTCCTCAGACTAGACTGAGAGCCACTGTCAACTGGTCCTTAGGTATTCTGAAGGAGGACCAGAAGCATGCAAAGCTGCTGTTCCAATTTTTGCCAGAACCACACAAGGCTCCGTTTCATTAAAGTGAACCTTAAAGCCAGAAATATAGCTAATAAAAGGGAAAATGTGACCAGCTTGATACATTATTAACCCTTCCAACAGTATCACAGGGAGCCATTACGAAGCATAACAAGCACTCGCATGGGAACTAAACTCACGCTTTGATTAGACAGCTGCCTTTCAAAAATTTCCAGCATGAATTGTGGGAGCTGAATATACAGGAAGAGGAGAGAATTTCAGCGCAACAAATTCATTACAACCAAGTATAATACCAACCCTGGGACGTCACTCCAGGCTCTGAGCATTTAAATTTCAGGACGCCTCGCAGTGTATCGAGGCTCTGGGGGTTGCACCTTAAGACTCATCCTAATTCAGCTGACAATGAAACCGAACTTCTCTTTGCTCTTTGGGTCACAAAATCAGAAGGCTACATCTTCCATAAAATCAAAAATGGACATTCTTACAGTTTTTTGGAAACCATCCTGACCGGCTCGCTGAAACTGAAGCCAGTTAATTCCCTTCCAGTGGAGGCTTCCCTGAACTCCACCCACTATGACTCCAGCAACACACGGTACAGCTGCGGACCTGTCAGCAAGCGTAAGGCTCGCAAGTCATCTTTCGCAACATGAAGTACAATACTTCAGAACAGCTAAGGAAGTCAAGGGCAGGCTATTTCCTGACTTCTGCATTTCCAGATCCCTGTAAAAGCCACTTTACCATACATATATCTCTCTCTAAAGTTCATTACTATTACATGCATGTCAACGTGTCTATTTTAATGAAGCATTATTCGCAAGCACTTGCCACACAACCACAACTTCTTTAATATTTGTACTTAATTAAGGATTGAGTTTGATATGTAATTAAACAAAGGGTACAGAATTTAAAGTCTGCCAGGGAATAAATTATATTACATTTAACAGTAGTTTTAAGTTCAAGCTTTAAAATACACTTCATGAAGAATTTAAAATTAAACTTTAAAAAAACTGTTATAGCTTTCTTGTTTCCAAAAGCCATCTTTCAGCTTGTAAGTGACAGGAGTCTTTGAAAGTGCATTGTTCGCCACAAGTTGCAGCTAATAAATAAAAACAAGTCACTTATGTTTATACTAATTTTTTTGGCCTTTGGAAGTTAATTTGAACCACACGTCAAATAGGAAAATAATGGGAACTGTAGTTACTGCTTTTCTAAATACAACATTAATCTCACTTGTAAGTAAGAGCATTCAAGATATGTAAAAAAAAAAAGAAAAAACCCCTAGGAATTACATAAGTGGCAAGGCCAACTGCTTGCAGAAGAAAAATTTTAACTCAGACTGTGTTGTGCAAACAGGACTTTATGGCCAAAGAAACGTAGGCGTCAGTGGGACTTTCTTCATCACAGCAACTGAGCAGCACAGAGAAAGTTTGATTCCCATAATGAACCCCAATCCAAGTAAAAGAAAACAAGTACATTTTTTGCAGTCACAATCAGAGGCAGCCATCGTCATGTAAGATGGCATTTGCCATTGCCAGCTGAGAAAAGTTTTAGGCAATTTCCAGTATTATTTCAAATACAACCCCCCTCTTTACTTACTAAGTAAGCATGCACAAATATTCAGATTTCTTCCTCTTCCGGTTAATAGAAGCTAGAAAGATTGGGAAAACTACTTGATCTTTATCTAGTACTTAGATCTTCAAAGAGTACAAACATTAATTAATTCTCACAACACCTCCCTGTGGAATGCAAGTATCACATTCCCCATTTTGCAGATTAGGAAAAAACACAAATCAAAAGCCGAGTGACAGGAAAAAATCTTACCAATCTTGGAAAACAATTCCAGCAAAATATTTAAGAAGCCTGAATTCAGCCCTTCTTAAAAGTGTGCTGAATAGTACTCTCAAACCGCAGTTTAATCCTGAATCTGGGTATCTGAATGCACATTACATGTCTATTTGCTGTGCTCAAGTTGCACACAGCAACACTGAGACATTTTAGTTAACTGCATTCACATCTCCCTACCTGAGGATTAGCTAAAAAGTCAGAAAACGTTCAGTAGAAAAAAATATTGCTCTTACCTTCTGCTACATCATCATCTACAGCGCCTTTCACCTGAGAAAAACACCACTGAATGTCATTTCCTCCTCCAGCTCCTAAAAAACACAATCAAAAAAAAAAAAAATGAGACCCCCCACAGGAACCCAAAGAGCACACAATAGTTACCAATTGAAAATTTCAGACAACATTGTACACGCCTACTTCCTCAGCAGTGCTGTCGGCACAATTGCAAATTGCCCCTCCCCACCTTTTTCCTTTAGAGATATTGTTTTTGTCAGGAGTGCTTTGCCACTGTTCAATGCAACGTTTGTCAAAAACAGCGTAAGCATAAGTAGTAACGGCGATAAAAGCTTTTATCCCCAAAAGCTCACTGGAGTAAGTAACATTGCTAGCGCTAACTTTAACTGCGCATTTAAAATGAGAGTTCACGAACATCTCATTTCCCACGAAGTTTCTTCCTACTTTAGAAGTCAGAGCCCTCTACAAACACACACGCACCAACAACTTCAACAGCAACCGTCAGAAAAAGCTGCACATTTTTGGAAAATTTCAATCTTTCAATCAATATAAACCAAGCATGCTATTCATTTCCTTCTTTCACAGAAACGTTGAACTGAACCTACATACTAAAGGCTAAAGAAAAAAAATTTTACCACTATTTTAGAGTCTCTTCGCAGAAGCAATGAAAGCAATTATCAGCCTTAAAAAAAGCAGCAAATCCCAGCAGAAAAGCAAACAAGAAATCTGATGTTAACAAGTTCTACTACCATAGAAAACGGATCGAAGAGAAAACTTCAGGAACATTACTGCCTCGGCGGAAGGCAGTGATTCATTTGAACCCTGCCACCAAAACACACAAAAAAATCACCACCCATTTATTTTGCATTTCATTCTGAGCAAATCACTGCAGGGCTGCGGACGTACAGGAAGAGACTGAAATGGGCTTGCCTCTTTTTTTTTTTTTTGAAAGCCACTGTCAAAATGGAACTTTTCCTCAACACAATTCAAACAGGCTGAGCAACAGATGGCATTTACACTTTAATCCAGAGGTCTCTTATCGCTTTTGGAATAATAAAGAATATAGAAGGGACTTCTTTCCTCTTCTACACTAAGTTGGGGGGGTGAATGTCAAAGACATAGAAATCAGAAGCCCAAAAATCTTACCAAAAAAGACCAAGTGTCTCAATGTTCAGTGCTGAAATACAAACAGAGTCCAGTTTGCATTTTTTGCTTGCCTTAATTTATTTTCTGAAGGATTACAGACATGAAATCTACATAACCTGACAAGGTGAAGGCAGGTACGAACATCCATCGATGCAAGAGATGTCAAAATGCTTTTTGCAGATACGCTGGAAGGGTTTGCCACAGACATCTCCACCATTCCCTAAAACACGTACAACCTATTTTCTTTCCTCTCTCCAACCTCTTCATTTGTCATTTAGCAGCTGGCACCATGGAAGCATTTAAAGGGGACAGCTTGTAAGAAAAATCACTGCTCTTTCTACTTAAGGCTAAAATGCTATTTTTCACACAATTTACTTGAACCAAGTTGGCACTCCCCCCCCCCCCCCCGACTAAAACAAAAAGAGGAGGGTGGAGCATGGGCGTATGGTGTAGGGGGAAAAGGCAAAGCACAAACCTAATACAGCCTCTCATGCTTGCTCCTCCAAATGCAAAGCGGTGAAAAGACAATTCATTTGCAGAGGAGGGGGATGAATGTATTTCCAAATTAAGAAATCACAAGGAAAAATGAGAAGGAAGAGATACCTTATGCACACATACTTCCAGCCTACCAAGAGCACTTTAGGATGCAAAATGGGGAGCAAGCACAGGAAGGAATGAGAAAGAGAACACAGAAAGACCTGTATTATTTAATTACATCCTGCACCCAATTCCACTCTCATTTGCGGATGCTTGAGAGCTGCACCCTACAGAAGGTGCAATTGCACTTTTGACACAAGCACGTCTGCACCCTGGAACACCTCTCCGTGCACAGCAGCGCTTCCCCGCACAGCCCTCACTAACTCTGCCTGAGAAACAAATGCAACACACGAGCACGTTTACAAATTCAAAAAGCCTGGGGGGGCGGGGGGGATGGGGGGAAGAAAAAAGGCAAGAGACCCACCCTGCCTGCAAACCTCCTGCGCACTGAACTTCCAAATACACGCTTCCCCCATGGAAGCCCCTCCACCTCGCTTCTTCCATGCCTTTTTTTTTTT